>JBBPCS010000002.1:6962337-7008774 GCA_037974645.1 Hollardia meadi
CCCCCCCCCCCCCCCCAAGTGAAAGGGGATAAGACAGGTGACGCTCAAAGAAAAATAAGGGTAAAGCCAGGGCACCTAATGTGGTAATATCTACACTACAGACAAGACAAGGGAGAAAATTATCTTCAAAATGAACTCTTTGAAATATAAGCAGAGAAAACAAAAGGAGATAATAATAATAATAACCAGATAAAAGCAGTAAGAAAAGCAGCCTATTGTTTCTCCTTGAAGTAGATATTTACAGTATCTATCTGCACTCACAGCCAGACTCATTCCATAGCTGAGCTCTCTGAGAATAGCCTGACTGCAGCCAGGATCATATCGCATTTTGTTATGGAGACTGTACCTGGCCTTTTCCTGAGCTGCACCAGGGGGAAACAACAGGGTCTATTTTCTGGCATGTTCGTACTCAACATGTGTAGAAGCCGAAGCCTCAAAGGTCAGATTGCCTGTGAAGGCAGCGAAGATAAGCTGCACCGACCACTTTTTTCCCCCATGGTTTTCAAACGGATGCCAGGGACTCAGTGGTGTCTCTATTGGAGATATCGTATTTAAAATCACTCACTCACATTCAAACACTTTGATTATTAAATGCTGCATTGTCATCAGGTGCCAGAGGACATGCTGTTGTGACTTCGACCTTGATCTGGTGACACGCTGCATTAAACTTGTGTTGACTAATATTGCAGTGAAAATGTCTGTTGGGAGATATTTCAGACACGCAGCGTTTTATAGAATTCAAGGGAGTTTTTCTCAATATGCATGATGTGTGATTAGAACAATGGTCAACAAGGATTAGACGTTATTTTGACAAGCAACAGTCGAATTGGGAAATATTCAAACTAAGGGTGTCGCCATGTATTGATATTGACGATAACGGTGATATTTTAAAAATGAAATATTGATATCATGTTAATAGATTCTAGGCCTTGTGGATCTTTTGTTTATCGGCTCATCTGGTTGCCTGATTGTTCTTTTTATATGCTTTTGTACTGTTATGGTAACAGACTCCCTTCACCTCCCTACACTCGTATTTTCAGTGTAATTAATTTGCCATAAAAGAGTCAAAACACAGAATTTGGCTGATTCTCTATTGATATAGTGAAAACGTGATGTCGCGACAGCCCCGATTCAGAGTGAACTGTTCCTAAACACATCTGTGGTGTGAAATGGGGAGTCAAAACTATACAGCACATAGCACAAAGACCATAATCTCCCACATGAGATGTTTTATGTACAGCAGCCATCTTTACACAAGTTATCTTCTTAATGACAAGATAACTTTTATGGCAGATGTACCCACCTCTGACAAAGACATAAGCTGAGTATGTTTCATATCCAGACTTGGTGGTGACGCGCAGGGTGTAGAGCCCCTCGTCCTCTTTGTTGAGGTGTGTCAGCGTCAGTGTGGCTCTATCTCCACTCCAGTGCATGTGGTTCCATTTAGAAGGAGACAGCAGAACATCTGGGGGAAAAAAGATGCAGGGTGTTGGAGTTATACAAAATAATTACACTGATTTCATACTTTTTAGATATGCAGTTATATCAACCGAAACAGTACAATAATCCATAGCTTGGATCTGCTTACCGTCTCTGTACCACTGGATCTCTGGCTGGTAGTGGTGCAGAGCAGGGTAAATGATGACCGTACATCCCAGACTCATGGTCTCACCCTCTCTTCCAAACGACACGCCAAACTTATCGACAATGTGAGTCTGGAAGGTGATGCCATACTCCGACACTGGCCCATCTACAGACGAAGCACGAGACAGCAGATTCAGAGCCTGGACTTGCATCCGTTGTGCGAAATAGTTTGCATACGCACAGCAGACAAGTGGAAAAGAACAAGTGGAAGAACACAACATTGTGAGCTGTGAAAGAGACAGAAACTATAGTCATATCCACAGAAAACAGAAGAAGAACACGGATGAAGGTGTAGGAGAGAAAATGTATCAGAATGAAGGACAACAAACAAATACAGACCAAGAGAATGACTCTGAAACCACAGTTTTAGCTGGGGGAAATATGACAACTTACTGTCATGCATGAACAATAAATCACAACAGACACATTAAATATTCAATATTCAGTGATTTAAATTATTGAATTGAGTAGGATCTTTATTTACACAATTAAAACATTTACTACTGGTATTTATGTAGGATTAAATAAAGATCTCTATAATCTACTTGGTAATACATTCTACTTCTAGCGCTCTATTAAGTAGACACTATCAAATGCCAACAAAATGTACTCTCCAGATTAACCTGAAGGATATTCTTACAGCAGCACAGCTGTGTAAAGCGATCAACAACTACTTGTAACATCTTTGAAGCATACGAAGGAACTGGAAAAGCTGACAAATCTGTAGATTTTAACTACTTAAGGAGAATACTGTACAGACAAGAGTGGTCATGCAAGGTCAGTGTGGTCAGTGGAAACATCAAGTTCACCAAAAACATTTTCAAACCAGAGTCCTGTGACCATGTTACCTTGAGCAGCGGCCCCTGCATTGTCGCCACAGCATCAAGGAAACAAAAAAGATGTTAGTGCAGTAGCATCCACTGTCTTTTCCAGCCCCCAACCCACCACATCCCACTCATCACTGCAGCTCAGTCATGTATGAGCAGTTATCCATAAACCAACAGGAGTGACGTTAATAATATAGAATTATTTTTGAGAATGACCAATAAAAGCATGATGACAGCATGCAGTATTTTAACATTAAATTAAATGTACAAATGTAATGTGGAGTCACTCACTTGTAATGACACACAGAGCCTTATTGCACAATTATTTAGCTTTGTGGAGCATTTTAACCTCTTTCAGCTCACTGTTTTGGTTTTATAGCCAGACAATCTGCTGTTCAGTCTCATTGCTCTCATAAACTTTGCTTCCAGCGGCAGATGGCTGATGTTTTCAGCAAAAAGGCTCTGATAGAGTGGCTGAATGGTACATAGCACCAAACAGCAGACAAATAAAGTTAGCAACTAGCTAATGAAGAGGATTGAATATCTTGCAGACACACAGATATTTTCTCAAGAGTTGGTGGAGACCAAAACAGAACAAAAAGGAGAGTGAATATATGAGTTATGTTTCAGGTGGTGAGAAAACATAACTCCAAAATGATGTTGCTCAGCATCTGCTGGATGTACTAGTTTGCTAACATGTAGCAAGCAAGTGTAACAACTTGATTAAGATGGCTACGATGAAAATATGTCAAGGTTGTGTCTTTCAGCTTGTTCTTTTGCCTCCTAGTGGACATAAATTAATTGACGCAGCTTTGAATCCAACATACAGCATACAAAATACATAAATAATAAAAACCAATACAGTGTAAATTCACACTTACGTCTGGGTGTCGGCAGGGACTCATCAACTTCACCTTTGAACCCTAGAATAAGCATTATCCATTAATATATCATATAGCATATAAATAGTGATGAACTGCATGTACAGTATTAAAGATATCAAAATTATAAGATCATACAACATACAACTTTACAGGAGCCACCTCTCACATGTACAGTGGGCCTATAATCATTATGACACAACTTAAATTACATTTGGTTCCAAATTTTGAGGCCTATTACAATTAATGAGGCGGTATTACCAAGAAAACCTATAAAACTACATTTGGAAACTTCATTCACACTCATGGTACTATATTTACGGTGGTTTTGGGTGATTTCAAATAGCTGTATGATCATGAAAGTTGTTTTTAAGAGTTCGTTCATGTCAAGAGTATTGGGGTGAGATGGTTTGAAGACTTGGTGTGACGTACTCTTAACAACAATGGAGGCAAATGCAGACAGCTCTCCCTTGGGGTTCATGGCAGAGACACGATACTGCGCTGTGTCATCGAAATCACATCTGAAAGAGGAGAGCATCATGTGATCAATGTCCACGATATGCACATTCTATCACTGAAGGATTCACATGTGCAGTGCCCTTCCCCCACCTCAACCTCAGCCCTCTCAACCATGTTAATAATACTATGTGAGCCCACGACTCTAAAGCGTTCCATAACTCCTGACCAGGAATACTCTGGCAATAAATAGACACCACTGGTGATGTCATCTACACCAGGTGGTGTCGGTCTCAGTGCATGAGAGTATCTGTTGCGTGCTGTACATAATGGAAACCAACAGTGAAACTAAAGCCAATATATTCTACTTAAATGTGATTAAAAATCTGTTAGCTTTGGCTGCTTGTTGAAATGGTCTTAACTATCTTTAGATATGGTCTTTGTTAACTGTGGCAGCCTGGAAAGTAGAGTGAAGCTGGTTCTTCCCACTGGGTACAATTATGACTGAAAAATGAAGCCAATACTAAAATAAGGTGCAGTATGAGTAGACGCTAGCTATAACAACAATGTTTGACTGAAGGTTATATTCAAACAGTTCAAATTAATTACTTTAATTCCCTTCTACCGTGTGTATTGTTATTATATCTCTTTTTATATATTGTTATATATTAAGTATGCGTAAAAAAGTGCCGACTGACTATTTGTATATCAACATCTCTCTTTTATTTTCTTCACTGTTACTGTAAACATACAAATATTTTTGATGTTTGAAGTTGGCGGCTGTTACATAAATGTATCCAATCAATTATGAGTAGCTAACCCAGCTAGCTAAGAGTCACCACTGACCGTTAGCTAGTGGGTAGCTAAGAGCTAAAGATGGCAGACAGCGCTAAACCCAAATCTAAACCTTTTCCCTACAGAAACACAATTGGGGGCATTGACACTACTTTAATTCCATGGTTTTCTGCAATCTAAGGTCTATTTTCTAGATAAATAATCTTACTGGCTGGGTTAAATTCAACTGAAAGGGCCTGAGAACTGCATTTATTCTGGCTAAAGCCTGTGAAAACAAAGAGAAGAGCAGCTGTAACTGATAACAAGCCAAGCTAACTTAAGAAAAATAAGTCTATGCAAGCTAAAATTTAAGGCAAATTCCAGTACATTCCACAATGTTTCCTCTGGATCTCCAAAATCCATTGATGGTGAGATTTTAATAGATATTAACGCTATGGCATAGGACCTTTCAGTGGCTGTTTGTTGACGGGAGAAGCTAGACCTACCTGTTGATCTCCAGTGAGTGGACGCTGTATCTGCTGTCAAGTTTATACTTGCCAGGGTGGGCAAGAGGGTCAATTGCCACATTGTTTTTGTACCTTGTGGTGGGAGGTAGAAAACATGAGAGAAGACAGAGCAGAGGAAACAGACAGAACTTACAGAGGATGAAACAGAATCCATTGAAACTTAATGGAGCTCAGAGGAATAAGCAAGAGGGGACAGAAGTGACCGACATGAGGTCATGCTATGGGTGATGTATGTGACCTACCAGACGACCCGTGGGTCGGGCCAGCCACTGACAGTGCAATGCAGTCGCACACACTGCTTCTCCCACACGGTGTGGGAGCGTGGTTTGATCACAAACTCTGGGGGGTGCATCAGGCTGTCTGTGTTCATGCGCTTCAAGTGTTCCTCGTGTTCATGGATCTACGAAGAGAACAGCACTTAAGCATTAAATCACTGAGGACATTGACATTTGCCGGCCATAAACTGTAAATCAAGCCCCACAATTTCGCTAGGAATTCACGATGCATGATTGAAGCAAAAAAACCCAAAGCTTTTACATACACAAATTGAGCAAGAGCCCAACATATCTTTATTCACACATGCAGGATGTATGCACTTTATAATGTGACACGTGTTATGAGTGCGTCATTATATTCTATGAATAGCTAGGGGTGTTGAGGCCTGTCTAGTTGTGCATCCAGTAAGTCAACACTTAATATGACAACACCATTGGGACACTGCTTCCCTGTGTCTCAAGAAACACAATCTCCTGAGGAATTTGTCACCCGGTAAGGCTATCTGGCAGAGTGGAGACAGATAAATACAGTGAGGGGGGGTCACTGTGGCTTTTATGATGCTCAGTGAAAGGTCGGGTACCACTTCACATAATCACCCGGGGAGTTAAATAACTCCCTTGTGTAAGGAGTAGTAGTAACCACTTAGCCACAGGAACTTGGTGTTTCTACGTAGTACTGCAATTAATTATGTTATGTAACATGATATTAGCAATTTGTAAGATGTTGAGTCTTATTCCGGGATCATCATATACTGATGCTTTGGGTTGGTTGGATGGGCCACCAAACCAGAGTGTCAGTATTTGACAACCCAAGCAAAAAAACAATCTGCAATGCAAATAGAAATAGAATGAAATAGAATGGTCTATTGTGATGTCACAACCAACAATTAGCAGTCTTTGACGCCATTAAACAGACTGGCTTACTATAATGTCACAAGTAACAAAAGCCTATAATATAGACATTATGTTCTACTGTATATCTATGCAAAAGTCATTCTCTGATATCATGAAAATGATCTATTGTAAGTGCTATTTTTTTCTTTTCTTCATAGGATGGCGAAGGCATATCCTGCCTTACCATTAATTGGCTTACCCTGGTATTCTTACCTGAACTAATCTCACTACTCATGCCTAAACCTAATCAACCCAACCAACGAAGGCAACGAGTTAGCCAACCAGAGTTACAGTAGAGTGGCTCATGACTTTGCCATCCTGGCAAAAAAATTTGGCCTATGCCGTAATGTCTCGCATGCAAGCAATAAGGTCAAAACTGGGCACTGCTATTCGGTGTCACATCTTGTCACTGATGTTCTGTGATTCTAGGCAGTAATCAATGTTGTTGCAAAAGTCTAAAGGGTCCTGTACGACCTCAAGATAGCTAATGTACATGTAGAATTCCCCCACTGACCCTTTTGTTCAGAGAGATGCGTTCGGCCGACTCGCGCATGGCCTCCCTCCTGGAGATCTGCTCTGACCTCTCCATCTCCAGGCCACTGGTGAACAAATCCCTGCGAGCCATGTATGCAGCAGTGTCCCTCACCCTCGCTTCCTCTGTATCCGAAAGTCCTGTAGCAAACTCTTGACTAGGAATTTGTAGAGCAGAGCCAGGGGATGGACGTGGGGAGTAAGGCATATCATTAAAACTGAAATAACTTTAAGAGGTCACAAAACATTCTTGGAGTTCCAGATCTATACAGTGAAAAGTTAATTACCTGCCCCTGAAGATGGGCACTACATAGCCGATGATTTGGTTCTCTTTATCCACAGCCAAGTAAGTTGGCCTGGCTCTCTTTGGTACAGGGCTCAGTCTGCTCGCCTCCAGCCCAGAATGTGAAGACACTCTAAGTCTGGGACATATAGAATACCATCAGCCTGGCTGAGCCAGGCTGGCTCCCAGCCAGACGGTGCAACTAATAACATAACTAATAACATAACGTCAACATGTGGGGATAAAGCCAAGGGGATGATGGATGGGCTGAAGATTAAGGTTGAGTGAAAAAGTAGTGTTGATGGTTTAGTTTTGATTATATCCACAATAAAGCCAACAGTAATATATATAACAGACCTAAACAACACTTTTACTGCAATCTAGTATGATGGTAACACAGACCAGAGCCATACATTTGATAGTACACCTGATATTATAAAAAATCAAAATACATATTTTTTCTCTTATCTTAAGTGCTCTTTATCCATCTAGATATTTTTGGCGTGACTTGCCGAATCAGCTGTCTCTTGAATATAATGGAACTAGATTGCACTTCACTTGTGGTGCTCAAACGCCCGAAGCAAAATTATTTGAAAACTCAACAGCAATGTCTCTTTCCAGAAATCATGACCCGGTTACTCAAGATGATCCACAGACCGTGTTGTGAGCATTTTCTTTCGACTGAACTACACCTCATCACCCTGTAGAAGCAAATGTGCATCTATTTATGTTGTTCGTGACAAGGCGGGATGTAAACAATAATGGCGTCCAGCCGATATCTCCAAAACCTGTCAACTCACACCAAAACAATCTAGATGGATAAATACCACTACAGGTAAGATGAACAATATTGATTTTGGGGTGAACTGTCCCTTTAAGATAACTAAGGATGCAGAAGTTTGATTTCAGATTTGAGGTCAGATGCCACATAGTTTGTCTGTGGCACCACTATCTGCAGCAGTTAAGGGTGGGAGCTCAGGGTATGGGATGACAAGAACCTGATAAGGAGGCGGGGGCAAGACGGGTGACAGGGCAACTGTCCACATTTTTTCTCTATCTGGGTCACCGTTTACATTCTCTTGACTCTCCAGGATCAGGGCTGCAACAACTCCTATCAAAATGGATTATTATATGGGGAGCTTTGGTTTCATCACTGAAATCCAGCAAAGGTTATCTCATATAACAAATCCAATGTTAATGATGTGAATTAACAATATTGTAACCACCTTGATGACTGAAATCATCATCACACCATAATTCTTTTTTTATGATTCGGTTTGCTGGTGGGCTGCCCGGCAGGGAGTGTAAAGGCAAAGATCAGATGGCGTTAGTAAAACATACCGCTAAGCCCTCTGACCTGTTCAGACCCTTCACGCCAGAGTATTTAAAGATTTGCAAAGCACCGCAGAGGATAAGTAACAGGGTGTTCTGTTATTCCTCCTTACAAAAAGGGAAATCAGCTATTTAAAAAAACGGACTTGACACAACCATCGTTCTTGTTTTAACAGCAGTATATTCTCTATTAAAAACACAGCTGACCAATGCATTCGACACTAATGAACAACAACTCTCCTCATTTCTATTGGAAATAGAGGGACGCTACTAAGTTTCAAAGATATAGCCAAATAATAAATGTAAATGCTATAAGTTTTAAAGATATTAATTCAGATTTCAAGTGCAAGACTGACAAACTGTCACTTGTTACTTTCCCTCCGACATGGTATGCAGAGGTCAAGATTCTATTTCAGTCTATGTCATATACCATCAGCCATTACATAACAGTGCATCTCATTACAGCTTATCGGTTTTGCCCTGAATGGTGCAAAAACATTCCCATCATTTTAGTTAGGAATAGATGCGTTAGAGGTAAAAGTTTGTCAGCATGCATAAAAGCGAACAGGGCAACTCTGAGCCCGCATGCAAAGAGCTTCGTGCAGGATTCAAACCGGTATAAATAAGCAACTATCTTCTGGTGTGTAAGAGGGTCGATCAAAGTAAGAGAGAACTCATGGGAGAGAATGATGGTTAGCAGGACAGGTGATCCCAAAGCTGGAAGTGATGGGTTTGGGTGATGCTGTTAAGGGGAGCAGCAGGGCTTTCCTGTGACATGATCCTCTTCCTCCTTCTTACCCCCTGCTCCGGCTGGTGGCGGAGGTGCAGCTGCCAGCAGTATACCTGCTGCTGGACTGGTACTGGCTCAGTTTAGACTCTGTCTCCTTGCTGCGGTAGCCGCGGTCATAGTGGCGATGGTGCTTCTGGTAAAACGGTATAGATCCAGACATCCTAATGGCTGCTCTTGGTACGAGCCTTGAGTTTCAGAGTTTCTTGGTGCTTATCTGTTTGTCTGTGTGGTTATAGTTAGTGTTCGAGAGCAGGTGGATTGAATGTTACCATATACTGTAGTTTCACCTTGACTTTAAATGAATTTTAAATGTTACAGACTTTTGTTGAAATCAATAATTGGCTGCATTAACATGCCGGCCATGCTTTCAATTACTTCAACATGTTCCTTATAGTTGAACATGGATAGTTAATGTACTGTACTGTCTAATGTAATGTAATCTATTACCTTCTACTGAAAAGAATCAGCTGAATTAAAAATAATATTGCAGAGAATTTATGTTATCCCCATGATGCCAATATAAGTATATTAAACATATTATAGCCAAAAACTGCATGGTAATATTTCATTGAAAAAAACAAACAACAGACAAAGGTCTTTTAACCATCATGGAATCTTCAAAATCAAACATCAGCTAGCAAAACATGAACAACATAAGATTCGGGCAATCGGGCACTTTCTCAGCATGCTCACAAAGACATATGCAACTGCTACAACCTGGCAACCTGGTCACATCTTATCCCTGCACAACAGTTGCCACCTACCCTGCACACAAAGCCTCAAACTCCAAGCTTTTAAAGGAAAAGATGGTCCAACTCCAAACTTAAAGCTTGATATCCCAGCAAACCTACAGGTAGGTGCGTACAGGGCTGCGGTCTACACAACAAAAATAATATTGGCCCTTGCCAGAGTGTCCAAGCAGCAGTCGCAGCCTTTTATGGTGAGGGTGGAGATAAATATAGCTGAGAGTAGAGTGTGGGGGGCAAGTCAACCCCGGTAGTGCAACACATTTATGGGTGCAGGTCTCTGCCGATGAGCATTACTGCCTGATATGCAGGTAAACACAGGCCTGCTTTTGTATTGTTTGTCCTAATTTTACCCACAATGTTTAATCTGTTAATATGAAATTCTGCCTCCTTTGTTCATCTTATACATTTGTATATGTAAGTCTCTGTATGTATTTTATATGTTTTGCTTGTTTGTCTATACTTCAAGTAAAATTATGCCACAGTACAAAAGCGCCCCACAGTCCAACTTTTCCCGAGTGGCCAGTTCATTTTACAGTCTTATATTTAATTTATTATATTATTATTATTATTATTATT
Organism: Hollardia meadi; assembly: GCA_037974645.1. NCBI lineage: Eukaryota > Metazoa > Chordata > Actinopteri > Tetraodontiformes > Triacanthodidae > Hollardia > Hollardia meadi. Next base: position 6,972,877 of record JBBPCS010000002.1, read on the forward strand.
ATTTTAAGTCCATTATGAAATGTGAATGTCCTGCTGGCATTTCGCCTACAGTATGGCATTGCTGGTTAATCTCCAGCAGCTTTTGTCATGACTTTTTATTTAACCACAGCAGTGTCAGCTGTGACTGTTGCTAACTTTAGCTATGCTATTGTTACCTGCTTCACATACAATAAATGCCAGTTACTCTCTCTTTATCACTCTCATTTGTGGAAGTACGCAAACATCCCTCTAGTCATAAACAGCCACTAAAAGAACAAAATGTTCAATAAATCAAAGAATCCAGTGATAGATTTTTAATCCCCACTTTAGTCCATCGCTGCGACATTGTTGTTAGAAAAGTTATCGTGAAAAGAAAGGACTTTTCTGTTTTGCAGATGCCATTTGACAGGAAAATCTAATTTGGCTGCCACTGATGCTTGGACATTGTTCTGGAAAACTAAAAACATCTTGTAAGTTTTAAGGGGGAAAAAAAACAATCACGTCAATGAGGTATTTGGGTTGAACATTTGTCCTATTTGTATGGTGGCCAAGAGAGCTCAACGCACTGCAACTTAAGGAAACAGCATGCAGATAGACAAAACACAAGCAAATTAGGAAAACGTCTTCATCAACTTGACAACACACGCAACTAAATTAACAAACGCGCTGCAAGTAGCACAGACAACAATGGATACAGATCTGTTTCTGGGGGACACAAAAAAGTGGTGAATCCGGCTGGGACACTCTTGGTTTGCGACTGTTTGTGACTCATAATGTTATTGAAGTTGGCTTCTCATCAGTGGGGTACTTTAACGTAGTTTGATAGCACAACACATGCACTGAGAAAACCTGTATACCTTCCTACATGAATCTAACACAAAGTAGTGGCATTAGATATTAATTTCTCTCAAAATTAAAAAAATTAAAGCAACTACAAGTGTATTAATTTAGGGGACGGGTGAATATTAAGATACCTCACAAAACAAAGCTTGAGTCATGTAAGAGTTAAATATAATACAGCCTTAACAAACCAAGTCAAGTTGACACATTGTCCACTGAGCATGTTATACTGTGGTATAACATAGGTTTTTGTTGAATTTTTAGTTTGGCCCATGTCGTACCTGATATCATTGAGGGGGAGGGGTTTATGACCTATACTGCAGCCCATCACTGGGGGGCGACCGAGATGTTTTGGCCTCACCTTCGTTAAGCTCTTACGTTGTCCATCTTTATACACCGTCAATGATTAGCAGGCTACCCTGTCAGGAAATAAAAAAGGTAATATCACCTCCAGGATTATTAAAAATGACTGAAGGTGAAAGTAAAGCAAACAGTCTCTCTGTAGCTTTCATGCTCCGATTACCAAACAGCTATCACTCACAGTTTGTGTAGTAGAGTCTTTTCATGGAAACTCTCTGGTGCATATCTTCCCAGGAACGTGAAAACACAATGACTTCATCCAATTGTACCCCATGGTATTTAAAGAGTATCATGTGCCACATAAATCTATTTTAGTAGAAGTGCTTGACCATTGTCAGCAGTGAATTTTATCACCTTATAACTGAGACAGTGAAACATACTCAGTTGTTGGTTTACTGCAGTAAGTATAATGTAGTTTAAACATCTGTATAATCTAATGCAATACAATCACCCTGTTTTGCTTGACACTGACAGAAAGGTGTTGGTAATTTTTAGGTCATAGTAGTGCAGTTGTATTTTACTGAATAGTGTTTCTTATACTTTGCCCATTTCCCACTTACATATTGGTTTGGTTGTTAAATTGAAGGCGGTTGTATGAATCATATTCATGTTACCAGCAAGTCACTGTGTCCAGCTGTCCATGAAATTCCAACAGTATGGAGGTCTCATGGGATCTCAGACTATTTTTATGTTGAGCTTTGTGTGGATCCCACAAATCGAAGCAATTTGAATGTTAGCAGTTCAAACATGAACAAATAAAAATGAGCTCCCACGCAAGATTGGATTCCAAGCTGAAACAAATGACCTCAACAATCTGACACAGAGCAAATAAAAGTTTTCTATTAAGCTAGCACACTCTAGTGGTTTAAGGTAATACTACAATATGAGCTAAAAGTTATTTAGTGTAAATTTGACTCAACAGGAGTGTCCATGAATTAACCACAGATGCTCTCTCTCTATAGTCTATATATGGAATTAATATAAAGAGATCAACTGGAAAAGTAAAATTAATTGTACCAACACATGAAACAATGTCTAGATATATGGAATCCGTTGCAGCTGATAGACCTCCACTATCTTTGAAAGTTTAAATGAACCAACCAGACTTTTATCTTTCTCATCCTAACTCTTTGGCAACAAAGTTAAATCACAAATTGGTGGAAAGTAGAATTCCTAGAGATAACAACTTGTATTTAACACAACATAATAATAAACAGTGTTTAGTTTGTGCCTGCTCCTTTGAAATACCAATCATTCAACTCCTATCATTAACTCTAGTTATGTTGTTTTCATAAATTGAGCTTTAGACTGGTTTGGTTAAGTGGCACATGTTTAGGCTATCCATTCTGTTATCAACTTTGAAAGTGACATGACAACTGGAGAAAAAGAACAGATGTGGCTTGTTTTAACCTGTGAGTCAACAGTTCCACATTATGCTTTTGAGCCCCTGCAGCAGTCAGCCTCCCCTTTACAGCAATGACCCGGGTACCAACTGTTTCTGACCCACGATGGGCAGTCAGCATGTATAATTATTCATCCTAATGACATTTTTCCCTTTATTGTATTGGTTTTAGTATACGGCCTTTTATTTGGCTTTTGTTTTACCTAATCTATCCAGGACTAAGTCTCATTGGAGTTAAATCGCCTTTTTCAAGAGAGCAAAGAAGGCAGCGTAAAAACATTTTTACAGCAATTAATACAATACAAACATCATAAACAGGCAAACCCAACTGCTACATGCTACAAAAGAGCATAAATAACATCCAGTTGAGATCATGGTTGAGATGCAAATGAAATTACATTAATAAAGTAAAAGCAATAAACTTTTTTGCTTAAAAAACCCCCATTTCAACTCAAATTGTCATTATTTGCACATGATTTGCATAATAATAAAAATATTCAACATAATACTAAAAACAATTTGCCTTGTAGGCGGTAACGCCCATTTTCCCCACGGGATAATTTAAGTTTAGCTTATGCCTTAATTGCACAATGCAAAGGACGTTATATTCTTTCTTCCCTTAAAAGGGCATATCCAGGAATGTCAACTCAGGCAAGGGAGTGTTTGTGTAAGTTACATTTACTCCACCGGGGGTGTGAAGGTATATTATATATTTAATTAATACCAATTTTAATAGCTATAAGCAAACATTAGGATTGTTTTCTATAAAATCAGTTCTCTATCATAGTATTCATACTGAATCACATACTAATTGTTTTTAAAACGTATAATAATATTTTCATACTTGACGACCCCCCCTATTTTCCTCAGTTGGTTCGTTCTGAATGTTCTGTACGGAACCCAACATTATTATCAGGAAGTGAAGGGCGGTGGTTGAGAAAAAGAGCAGCACCGGGCTAGCTGACAAGTATCGGGTCGTTGTCAGGTAAGACTTTGTTTTAACTCTATTAATCTGTCTACCGCAGTTAGCTGCATTATAAATGCTTTGCTATCAGAATACCACACAACTGTCGGCAATATTTAAAGCATTTATCTGAATAACATGATATAGTGCCATTTTTAGCGTTCGGTTGTTTGCTTTGAAAACACGGCTAACTGTTAGCTGCGCGGCTAATGAGTCGATAGCTAACGGCATTAATCGTTGCTAATCAGCGATTATTTTAGACTTGAAACGTCGATTGTTAGCTTCATAAATTAGAAATTTGTCCGTGAAGATGTGTAATTTCAGCGGCTTCTCTGTGTCTGTAGTGGGCTAAAAAATTCATGGCTGTATGAACACTAATTATTTAATATGGCTCAGGCAAGGCCGCAGACCATTAAGACTTGTGTACGGAACGGTAGAGCTACTTAATAGTGCGGTAGGATTTGTGTTTAGATCTGGTCCTAATAAGAAATTAAGATTAGAATAAGCTGTTTTTGTTAGAGGTTCCCTTTTGGTTTGCAATGTGCGCAACACAAGCAAATACGAACGTCACGATAACGTTATTTTATTGGGAATCGGATCACTTCTATCACTAAAATACTAAATGATTAAGTATTCAAATATATGACAGTTCAGTTTCAATACAGTAAATAGTTGCAGCCCTATCTCATTGACATGTGCATTACTGAACGTTGATGAAGCCTTAATAATTACCAGTGTCTTAGATCATATCTAGCCATGTCACGTCACCATATTGATAGAGCCTCAATACAGCACTGTCTCCCTTTACAGTACTTGCTGCCCAAGCTAGTTGAGTCCAATTTCCATCGACACCCAGAGGCGAAAACCTGACTCTGTCAACATAATAATGTGAATGTAGGACAGTTTAAGTCTACTTCCAGACATCGCCTGATAAGGGCATCAGTCCTCACATCAGTAGTTTTCTTGCCCTGAGTGGAGGCAGTGAGCTGATCAACCTAGAAAGATGAGGAACATTTCCATTTATAGCTCAGTGAGGGGACACCACACTAGGGAATCACTGCCAGATAATTAAAATACCCTGCCACAGAGTTCTGGGCACAAATGACAAAACCGTATTTTGAGTAAGGGCATCATGATCCATTTACCTTTGATCAGATTGTCTGTCAGGGGTCAGTCATCCTTTGTCTTTATCTTCTGCACTGTCTCTGCTGTTGTTCAATGTCATAGTGGCTGTCTTAACTATAAAAGCACTGCTCTTATTTCTTATTTCACCCACTCCCACTGAATTGTTGTAAGACATGGAAATGTTATTTACACAGATATGTCAAGGTGTTTCTGGCTGTCATGTCTGGCTGCGAGGTGTATAACAACATGTATAAATGGATTTGTTTCCACAGGTAATAAACAGTCAAAATGTCGAGCAAGAGGGCTAAGGGAAAGACCACAAAGAAGCGCCCTCAGCGCGCCACCTCCAATGTCTTCGCCATGTTTGACCAGTCCCAGATTCAGGAGTTCAAAGAAGCCTTCAACATGATTGACCAGAACCGTGATGGTTTTGTGGACAAGGAGGACCTTCACGACATGCTCGCCTCACTGGGTGAGTAGAGAGTCTCTAAGACAGTTTTTACCTCAGGATGGGCTGAACCAACATGTCAAGAAGAGGCCGCGAGCAGTTTACTTTAGTCACTTGGGTGTGCACTTTCACTGTTTGCTGTCTGACAAGACTAGTTCTACAAACAAACATTTAACTTTTCATCAGTTGTTAAAAAGGATCAGCCGATATGTTTTTTTTTTTTTTTATCAGGGCCGACTATTAGTAAACAAGGAGACCGAATACGATATTTGGAACCAATATACATTTGCAGTAAAATGAAAGTGTTGGTGTCAAAATTTAGAATAACCAGTAATGGAATGTAACAAAGTACATTTACTTAAGTACAATTTTGAAGTACTTTAACTTAACTTGTGTATTTTTTATTTTCTGCTATTTTATTCTTCCACTTCAATACATTTTGGTGCCAAATATTGTACTTTTTCCATCTCAAAGGGTTCCTGGCTCGGTAGGTACTGCTTACTGCTGTGGGTATGTGCTTTGTGCTACAAGTTTAGCTGTTGAACGAGTTTGTTGGCGCTGCTGCAGCGACACACGTTCTTTGTGAAAGCACAGCGTATCTTTGTCATCACTAACTACCTCATCACTTTTTGTCAGAGCATTTGATTTATAAATACATTACCAACCCTACCGTCTGCAATTGAAACCCTTCAGACTTGTTTTAAGTGCACTATGTCTTTGTCTTTCATACAGGGAAAGATCCAACTGATAAGTACCTGGAGGCCATGATGAATGAAGCTCCCGGGCCCATTAACTTCACCATGTTCCTCACCATGTTTGGCGAGAAGCTCAATGGCACAGACCCTGAGGATGTGATCAGAAATGCATTTGCTTGCTTTGATGAGGAGGGGACAGGTAAATTTTCACTGTTAGAATTTTTATGCATCACAAGGAAAAGAAATTACTAGTTTGCTGGAATAAAATGCCCAGGTGAGCTTAGAAATAATTTTTGAAGAGGAAAACCATAAAAAAGCTTTTTCTTTTCTTTAGTTTTTGTTCTAATTCTTTTCTTCAACTGAAGCCACTTTGAACTGCAGCTGTTTTACAAATAAAGTTTCCTTGCCTAAAATGGTAGCTGTATCTTTGCAAGTTAAAGGAAATTCTTCAGGATGATTCTGGTGTTGATTCAGGCCCGTCTTAGCTTTATCTGATTTGACTGTCTTTCCACCTCAGGTTTCATCCAGGAAGATTACCTCAGAGAGCTGCTCACAACAATGGGTGACCGGTTTACAGATGAGGAGGTGGACGAGCTCTTCAGGGAAGCCCCCATTGACAAGAAAAACAACTTCAACTATGTGGAGTTCACACGCATCCTAAAGCACGGTGCCAAGGATAAGGACGATTAAAGAGCCAGCATACTCCTTTCCACCCTTTTCGCCTCCTCCGTCAGCTAGATCACCGTGCTGCATGTCTCAACTCTCCAGTATTAGCCCCTTTTAAACAAACCAAAGCAATAACTATCCACTCTTCTCTGTTGTGAACTTCTGGTATTGCCAAATGTACACATCTCTAAGGAAAGGAAAACTATCTAATGGGTCGTAAAATGATTTTTTGTCTGTCATCTTAAGATGTGAAGTGGCAGCAAGGAATAAGGGATAAGTCTCTGCAACCATGCGATCGGGTTTAGCTGAATTTTTACATTTTATAATATAAACTTTTTAAATAAAGCCCTCTATCAAGTTGTACTTTGCTGTTTCCCTTCCATAAATGACAACTGAAATAAATGTTGCATCATTTTGTCTTTATTTTTCCTCAGGCAAAACTTAAAATGCTTATGCACCATTTTTCCCTTCTTCGGGGGGCTTGTCGAGTCTTGACAAGTTTACACTCCAACCCAGCAAATTCATTCAACGTGTGCAGACTAGCACTACCTGAATTCTTTCTGTAGAAGGGCAAATGCTGAGAATTGATATGAACAAACAGCCCAAACACCATGATCACCTGCATATAATGGTGACACGTGTCATCAACATGACACCGCAAAAAATGTTTACTAAAGTACTGTACTTAAAGGCAATTTTGAAGTACTTTACATTTAAGCATATCCTAATCATTTCACTTTATACTTCTATTCCTCTACATCTTACAGGGAAATGCTACACATGTATTAAACTGCTGCAGTTTCTTTGATTTTACTTAAAATAAACATCAATATAATGAGTTGAGTAAAGGCCCCTCATACCCCCATAGGTGTTTTCAGTTATGTTGCTATTTAGAACTACTCAGATTGGAGTTGGGCAAAGAGAGCTTATGTTGACAAGAGTATACTGGAATAAATGAATCATGTTAGGGTGCAAATAATTAAAACTAACCAATTGTAAACAAAACCATAGACTATTTGAAATGAGGGAAGTTCATTTGGAGTTATGTTTATGGGTTATATCGCCATCTAGTGTCTGAATGAAAGCCTCAAACAACATGGTGCTGCCTTAAAATACTGCCGGAAGAGACATATCTTTAATTTCCTCAAAAGCCAAGAGGTTATTAAAATAACTTTGTATGGAGATATGTTGCTCCTGTGAAGTTTTCTGTGATGTCCCAGTTTATCGAGATGCAAAAATTAAGGTGCCAAGATAATTGGTTCATGTTATGACAAAGTGTTACAAAGTTAATAAGAATTTGAACAAACATTTCTGTTACATGGTCAATTTTAATTCCGAACGAAACTGCACGAAGCACACACTGGGTTGAGAAATCATACTCCCATCGATTATCATTTTAACTATCGAATGACAGATTTGCGTGGTGCATTGAACGCCTCACGGTCCTTACGGAAGCACGTCAGGACGGCGCGTTGTCTCTGGTGTTCTTACATATCCATGACCAGCGGTTCTGTGTCACGTTGCCCTTGTCGGAAGGTCCAGGTATGAATTTTGCTGGATTCATTTAGTCATTTTCTTCATTATTACTCTGAGCATAAGTATCAGCCTTAAAACACGCTAATCCGAGTAGCGCGTCTCTTCCTAGATAGCCATGAAGCTAGTAGCTAAGTTGCTAATGTTAGCCACTTCAAGGTTGGCTAGTTAACTTAGCCACCAGAAGAGGAGGAGCGGTCTGAGTACTGTCATCGCTAACTCGGTAGTTTTGTTCTTCTCTATTTTTGTTACATTGTTTGGATGTGTGCGTGATCTTAAAGCAAACCATTTAAAACTTTAAAAAAGTTTTTCGTTCTTCTTGTTTCAGCCGGGTCTGATGAGTCCTGTCTCAGGGTCATGGCTCTGAAGCTGATCCAGAGATTCCCGCTGCTCGGGCAGTTCGGGATACACCGTTGCCCTCCTGTTGGACCCCTCTGCCCCACCAGGCTCCTGAGTACCAGAAATGTAGGTAACCCCCCATGTGTAGCCTGCCTGTGTACCTCAGCGGGCGGATGCATCCGGAGACAGGGCTGCAGGAAGCTCCAGCAGTACTGCGTGAGAAGGAGCCTGACCACCATCATCAGAGAGCCGTCCTTCGTCACCAGCAGCTCTGTCGGACTCCACAGAGATTCAGGGCCTCAGTTCCGTCTGAGCCAACTGCACGGACCCACAACTGCAGAGGAGCAGGCTTTCCAACAGCGTCTGGGGAGCTGCTCCTCCTCCCGGCAGGTCTTCGCACTGCTGCGCTCAGTGGGGATCATGTCTGACACCATGGCTGCAGCAGCACTTCACCGTGTGGCTGACCTGGAGCAGGTGGGAAGCTCTCTTAAGGATCCTACAGTGCTGGAGAAGGACACCATCAGAGCCCTGTGCTTCCAGTTGGAGCAGGACTCTAGGTGGCTGTCGGATGCTGGGCTGGTGTCAGCTCTCCTGGCTTGCACGCGCCTCTTCTTGGATCCTTGGAGCACGCTGATGGTGCGGTTGGTGTCTGAGAGCCAGGAGAGGTTAGACAGAGGGCAGATGAGTGTAGGGCAGCTGTGCACCCTGGGACATGCGATGCTGGCCATGGAGGGTCCTGGCTGTGTGATGCTAGAGCAGGTGATGGAGCAAATCCAGAAGCAGCAGCCTGCCCAGTGGAGCCTAGCAGATCTCGTTGCTGTTTATAGATTTCTGCAAGGTGGTGTGGTTCAAGATGGAAAATACCGGGACCTGCTGAATGCCATGCACACCCACGCTGTGACAGTCACCTCCCGCATGAATCCTGCTGCTGTCAGCTGGCTGCTCAGTGCTCTCGTGACCCTGAATCAGACGCAGGCCATGCCTCTCGTGATCAATCTGTGCAAGCAGGCTGTGCGGCATGTACCTCATTTCACTGACGAGGAGCTCACCGGTGTGCTTGGGGCCCTCATGCACTTTGGTCACAGCGATCATTACTTTGTGGAGGCGATGGAGAGGCATGTGCCCACAATGACCTTCACCTCCCACCCAGAGACGGTTACCAAGGTGATTCAGTTCTTTGGCCGGAGAAACATCCTGTCCCCGCCTGTGTTTGACGCTGTTGCAGAGAGCTTTGTGTACCGAGCAGACGACTACAGCACCAGCCAGGTGGCCAGGCAGATCATGGCCCTGGGAAAGCTCGGCTACCTTCCTCCCAACGCCGGCGCGGTATTCAGGAAAGTCGAGAGCATCCTGCACTCGCGCTTTTCACACTTCCAGCCTCGAACGCTGCTCAACCTGCTCCACTCCTGCACCCTGTTGGAGAGGTTCCCTGTTAACTTTGTCTCCAAAGTCTTCAGCAATTACTTCCTCCAGCAACTGCAAGGCACAGGGATGGACCGCATCGTCCTGGCACAGCTGACCCAGCTCTACATGACCTTGAAGTTGGAGTGTCCTTTCTATGAGGTAAAATATGTGAAACTATGAAAAGTTGATTATGTCAAACATGAGACCAGCCCAACAGAATAACAAAGGGAGTAATGCACAGTGAGAAACCTGAATACACACCCTCTTACTGAACATGTCATCAGTAAGTGCATTCCAGTTGTCTGGGATTTAAACCTATACAGGCTCTTGGTGACTTTCTACATTTCCCACCGTGACTGTAGAGCAGCACAAAACAGAACCTCTTGGGTTCTGTGGCTCCAGTTTGTAAATAGTATTTTTATTTCTGTGTCATGGGAAACATTCAGCCCACATCCCCGTATATCAAAAAAACAGCAGGACATCTTCCCATAATGTAAAATATATAAAAAGCTAAAAGATATCATGACAATCTTTATCTTATACATCTGCATATTGGAGATAATATATGGTTATGTGCAAAAGTTAAAATAAATTGAGCCTTTACTAGCAAAATTTAAAAAAAAACAACTGCTTATGCAAATATTTATCCTCTAAAGGTAAATGTCAAACCTGAATTTTTTATTTTTTTTTTTACCTTTATTTTACCAGGAATTTTCTCATTGAGATTCAAAATCTATAACACAAGCAGCAGACTTAAAACAATAAATCAAGCATGAATTTATCAGTGTTCAGTGGCAGGACATGTACATTCAGTGGTCAGATAGTCCTTGATCGTAGTTTTATAATCTTCCATGCTTAATATGCACGCATAATTTGTCCACATGATCGATGCAATTCACGTATTATAGCCTTATAAAGAAAAATGTACCAATGTTCCATTCTCCGATTGTGCAAGGAAGTTAAACCAGCTTTCTCATACAAACTGCAATGATGTGTGCGGAAACCTGCATCCATGCTTATGAAACAAAATCTAGAAAACTAGAAAACAAAACCAAATTTTCTATGTAATGACAAGTCTGCTTTCCTTCTTCCAAGTTGTCGTGTGAAATGTAGGTAAATGTAACAGCCACATCATGCTTTGATGCACAGTGTGAATGTGCTTGTGTTCCTTCACGCCTTCTGTCGTCTCCTCAGGGTCCCAGGCTTCTACCCAAGTACCGCGTCAAGTCTTTCCTCATGCCGGGACGCTCTCTGGAGACGCCAGTGGACCTGCATCTGTACAACTCTGTAAAAACGGGACTGGTGAATTTGCTCGGGGCTCGCTCATTCTTTGGATCCAAAGTTCTGACACCATACTGCTACACACTCGGTAACAAACACATAACAGCTGGTTATCTCCCAGATGTTTCACCACTCTAGTCTACCGTCCAAGGGCTTAATATTTGTTTCTGCTCCTGTAGACGTGGAGATAAAACTCGATGAAGAGGGATACGTGCTGCCTGCCAGTCATAATGATGATGTATACAAAAGGTACATGGTTTTATGTATTAGACAAGTATTAAACTTCAGATTTTTGATTATATTAAATGTAAAGTTTGAGAGCTGGATGGTCAAGCCAAGTGATTTCACAACAGTTTTTACCACGTTACAGGATAGCTCTTTGTATCGACGGACAAAAGAGGTTCACTATAAACAAGAGGCAGCTACTTGGAAAGGAGGCCATCAAGCAGCGACACCTGAGGCTTCTGGGATATGAAGTTATTCAGGTTAGACCCTCACCTTCACTTTAGCAGACTGTGTTGGATGTTAGATCTATGTATTCTGTATTGCTAAAAGATACACAAAATACAAGTAGGCCTTTATGTTTTACATATTTCTTTTTCTGTCCAATCTTTTATGAAATGACTAAATAATATTTTGTTTTCTTTTAGATTCCTTACTATGAATTTGAAAAACTGCAAAACAAGACCAGTGTGGTGGAGTATCTACACCAGAAAATCTTCCCTCACACTTACAGGCTGAGCTGGTGATCAGAAAAATGAGCATGCTGTCAATGTGCCATCAGGGGTCTTTACTCTTTGTTGAGCCTTTTCATACTTGAAGAAAGCAATATTTATTTTTTTCTAACAAATCAATACCAAATGATTGTTTTTAAGTTATTGATTCTGCACTTTCGGTTGTTTAACTTCACAATAAAGTGACTTTTGTATAAAAAAAATGACTTCAATATATCACACAAAGTTAAGTATTGTTTGAAAAATATAATTTATTTTGTTCTTACAAACTCGATGCTGCAGAAACTGTACAAAGTTAAGAGAATCCCAATTCTAACAATCACCTCAGATATATATTTATATATGCCATTACCTCACTCATAAAATAATAATCATAATCTTTGATGAAAGATTTTAAAGTTTCCATCATTAGTTGGATAGAAGATGCTTTGATTTTCTAAGGCTGGAAGTGTCAGTTGGATAAAGAGAAAAGAAAGGCTATGATACATGTAAAACCAGGGGCAGAGTTCTGATCACTCCTTTATGTAGCAGGAATCTGAGGAAGGCCAAACTCGTCCACCAGAACACCATCCTGAAACACAAAAAGAAGAGCGGTCAGTAAAGAAAGCTCTGTAAACTAATGAGAAAACTCCTAAAACTGTGAAGTACCCTGTTGGTTGACTTTTCTCCAGGCAGACCCTCTGGGATGGACGGAGCTGTTGAAGCCTCATCCAGGTAGGAGCTGTCGTCATCCATCAGGAGCTCGTCTCCCAAGGCATCCAGCTCTGGACACAACAAATTACATCCATCATTAACACCATCACATTTTTTTTTAATGGGTCATACATGCAAAATTAACTGGCCAATATTCGCCTCTGTTCTATATGAGCAAAGGGGTGAATACAACATTCGCTTCTGTTGGCAAGGAAAATTCGCTGCTTGGCTTCATCTTCATGTGGAGTTGAACTTTGACCTCGCAGCCTCAACCAATAGCAAAAGAGGTGTGAGTGGTTCACCCCTCAAACACACTACAAACCAGCTGATTTCTGATTTTTTTTCCATTTTCCTACGTGCGCGTATGAGTGACCGTGCCCCAATGAGCAAATAATCATTCCTGGAAAAACTATATAATCCTGGCATAGTATTTTAAGTACTATTACTTTCTATTTCTCACTTTTATTATTACTTGTAAGTATTTTACTCACCCGCTTCCAAGTCGTCATCATCAATCTCAGGGGTGCCATAGCTTCTGCTCATCGCCTCCTGGATTTCATTGGCATCCTCCATCATGTCTTCCAGCTGATCTTGAAGATCCTGAACGTCAAAGAAAATTAAAGAGTTCATTATGTTTGTATTTCATCCATCTACTCTGTAACGCAGTCACAAAGACTTCTGTTGTGAATGCTGCACAAAAGGTTAACGAAGGTCCGATACAATGTCCCAAGCTGACAACCAAAATATTATTTTAACTTTATTGCGAACAAAAAGTTCTGGTTGAGAGCTTTGAACACTGTGGTACCTTTTGTTCTGATAAAACCTAACCCTGAACATTAGGAGGGGAATGAGGGTGTATTATCTTTAAATAAATACACATTTATTTATTGTCATGTCAGCTTATCTGCTGACTAATCATTTAGCTTAGTTATAGCCACCACTACATGGCTACTATGACCCTCCCACCGAAGTAAATCTGTGGTCAAGAACCAAATACCTCAATCTTATCAATTTTCACGTTCTTGTATGCTTTCTTCATGTCTTTGAGGCCGACTTTCATGGCATCAACCTAAAAAAGCAAAAGCAAATGTTAGCAGAAAGCCACACTTTGTTCAGTTATCACATCTGGTAGATAAGTTACTCTCTTACTGTGGTTTTAGTGTCTTTAAGGGACTGGATTGTGTAGTTTGTTTGTTCCATATTGAACGACTGCTGCATGAGGTTATCTCTCTGGCCCTCATACCTGGAAGATATAATGATGAAAGACATTTAGACTTTCATAGCAGTTTAAATATAGAATGAGTGTGATTGATGACGAAAACATTTGAAGCATATAAAGTTAATTTGACAAATGACTTACATTCTCTTCTGCTTCAGAACTCTCATCGCCTTTTGCTTGACCATGTTCTAGTGAATGAAAAAAAAAGGATTGATATAAATTAGTATATAATGAGCAAGGCAGGATACTGAATACAATAATTCTGGTACCAACCAAAATGTGTCAGAAACTGTCAAGATTTTCAGTTTTTGTTTACATTGATTGAAAAATTTTGCCAATTTTAGACTGGATTTTGTGAATGCAAAATTCTTGTGCAGCTGCATTTAACATACGAGAACCCTTCTGTGATATTTGTAGCATAAAAGTCAAGGACAAGAACTCGCAAACAATCTACTTAAACACACCAACATTTGTAGTTCTGCCTCCCTCCATATGTGTCTTATTATAGGGGAAGAAAGTTTGCGAAAGCTCGAGAGCTAGATTTTGATTGTGTTAGCTGCACTTTAAGAGGTGAGCCAATTCCTTTTTTTTTTTGGTTATACAGCATCATTGGACAGTAAATCTCACCTTCGAGGGCCCATCTCTCATCTTTTTCATCTGCTCCTTGTACTTCGCAAGTTCAGCATCTAGTCTGGCGATCTTCTTGTCAATGGACTCTGACCGAGAATCAACCTTATAGTAAAAAAACAAAAAGAAAAAGAAGGATGAATGGAAGGCTTTTTTCCTTTAGGTACACATATACAGTAGCTTAGGTATCATTAAACATGTCATCTGTTTTTCCTCCACTCCAGTTAGCTAAAAATAGCTCTGCCCAGACAAAAAAAAACTTGTATAACTGGTTTTCAGCCTTTTCACTGACAACCACGATATGGTTTCTGTTGTAATCCAGTAAAATCGTTCAAATTCCTGCTCATAATTAGATAAAGCTGATTCACTATCTAAACAGACAAACAGTGTTTTCTTTTTTAAATACCTCACACATCGGCTGACCCTTTCAATACATCGTGTTAGGTAAAAACCAATGGGTTAATCCTGTCTGCTATCAATAATGCCAAAAGGGATTAATGTATTAGCTATTCGAGTAGTTTATTGGGACGACATGGCAGTTGAATATAGCGAGCGCTGGCCTAATTTTCCGTTCATAAAAGTTAGCTAACAGTTGGCTAACCGAGCCGAGAAGGAGTCCATTTTTTGTTTACTCAAAAACAAAAGTTATTTCAGGATTATACTTACATTTCCTATGCAGTCCGAAAGGTTCGGCGGCGGAGCTTTGGGCTTTGAGTTGCCGAATATGCGGTTCATTTCGACAAAAACAAAAACGATTTGACACTTCAAGAAAAGCTGCGTTAGTTCGCTGTCACCGTCCGTCCAGCTGAAAGAAACACCCGGAAGAGCGACTTCGGGATGATGTCACAGGAGTCACGTGACCCTTACTCACTCAGCCGCGCCCTCCAAAGTGCTCTGTTGTTGTTTATTTTTTATTTTTGCAAACAGGAAGCAACAAAATATGACAATGGTTCAATGCCCATATTAATTTTTATTGCGACACATATTTCTCTTTTGCTGTAAGCTGCTTTTTCCATTATCCATTTTCTCCAATTAAGATTGTGTTTTACTGCCAGAAATGCAGATGTAACTAGAGGCTCTTTCGTGGTGTCTTCTGTGTAAATATATCTGGACAGTGGTGAATTTGTGCATTTAACATTTATGACAGGAAAACAGAAAACTCTTCACCTCAGGGAAAAGCCATAAGTTTGCCAGCCCTCACCACAGCCATGACAACATGTTTCTTCTTTTCATTTTCTTTAATTTCACCTACATGATGTTACCGTCAAAGAAAATATTAATAATAATTCTTATTTGTGGTACACAAAAACAAAACAGAAAACGATTTGCAAAGTGCTTTACAAAGGGCAGCAAAAAAATTTTTTTTTTTCATTTTTAAACAAAATGAAATGACATCCCAGGTAAAGTCGAGTAAATAAAAAGCTCAGGGTAGGTTGTTTTTATTATTATTATTATTGTATGGATTAAAGTACTGATTTTATTTCAATTCATGGATGAATCATTTATAATAATAATAATAATAAATGCCCATCAGAAGTCAAACAATCCTAGCACTGCTTATGTTCATTTAAGGCGGGATTACCAATTGGGCAAAATTCTTAATGAAACTAGGACCAAACAAATATTTTATTTATTAAAAACTAGATAATGTCTTAATTAGTTAATCAATTATCAGCCAGTAAAGCAAGCGCTAATGTAGGGAACCTTCTGCTTATGTCAACTTATGTGCATGCAACTATCAATCATTGTAGGATTTATTTTTATAACCAGACCACATATATTTTGGTAATTACATTTTACTTCCTCTGGAGGGAGCTGCTGGCTTATAGTAAAACAAAATCGACGGCTGCAGAAGACGCCCGACCTCCCACTAAAACTCATCTCTATGCAGGAAAATTACGTAAAAACTAAAATTGCTCTTCTCTTATCGAAAGGTGAAGATGGCTTCTTTTGAAAATAAACAAATAAATAAATTCAAATTAAAGATGCAGAGCGATGATAGAAAGATACTTCTGGCACCATGTGAGGAGCACGACACTGGAGAGAAGAGATTCAACATGGATTGTTTAGCTTGCTTTAATATTAAGCCTGTTCAATACAACCTGTTTGGTTGACAGCAGACAAAGCCAATATACAGAAGCAGCAGGTTTAAACAGTAAGCACAGAGACTGAACAAACAGACAAAGATGATTTGATCACAGTGTAGTTTCTAAGAATAATGTCTCTTAATTCTTTCAAGTAACAGAACGTCTATGCTACAAATATTTTATACCAGTATACATGATGACTTTAGAGATTTAGATTTGTTAACATTAAAAGAAAGTTTCCCCAAACACACAAAGCTCTAGTTTAGGGACATGAGTGTTTATGGAAATGGATTTTATTACTCCTCTAATGCGATACATCAGTTCATACCATGAATATGTTTATATAACACAAAGTCTACTTGCAGTACATTCAAAATAACAGCACAGTCCATTAAGCGTATAGGCTGCAGATGTTGCATTATAGCAATGATCACTGACATGCTACAAATACAGTATATTTCATTGATGCCTGTGCAAAGGTTTCTTTTTTGTCATCTATACAAAATAATGTATTGTTCACATACTATCATACTGTCCAGTCGACAGATTAAACTGTATTTAACATTGTGCACAACTTGTTTAAACAGCTACTCTTGTTTTCATTTTTGCACTCATCAAACATTTATCTACAGTAAATAGCATTTCAGAGTATTTCAGTAGGACTAAGTGTGTAATGGTAAAAGCCATAAACAGCACGTGTGATGGAATTATATACACCATAAATTGAACAACTTATCAAACTGGACACAACTCCAGAGTCTAAGCTGATAGAGAGCCCTCTGTCAAATTTTAAATGCACAATCAAGTCCAGGATTTTCCCTTTAACTTCTCTCAGCGATACACTTTAATCCAACTGAAAGGTTTGTATTTGATTACCTCGAAGTGACTTTAAAGTCCAACACGAGTGAGTTCTCTCACATTGTGGTCAACCGGCACTCTTCAAACTCTTCACAGATGTGAAAAGGATTTTGGCACGTATCTGCTGACAGTGATTCAGGCACTGGCTACTGACATGCTAACCACATACAAAAACTTTCATGCGCGAAGTGCTGTTCGACCTCATTCAGTTGTCTTTTACCGAAACAATTTTCAGCTGCTGCAAACGTGAGTCATCCTGGACTGTTAAAGGCACATTTGGGAGTATTAAAATGACAGGAGGAAATGACAGTCAGGAATAAATAAAATATGAGAAAATTATTTTTAAAAATGCAATGACGTCAGCAAAAAAACAAGATTTAACAAGTATGCTGTATGTAACTTCACATGAGCCAATAAAGTTACAATTTCACAATCATCTTACAAACATCTCTTTCTAATTTTGCCATTAAATAATCAATAATTTTCCTGAGAAATTTTGGCATTATGTTCTTGTAATCTATATCATTCATGAGCACTTATTTCCCAATATTATACTCTCTATCAGGACAGGAGATACTCAGAAAGTACATAAAGTTTCAACTTTAATTACATCTGGTCTCTTTACCTTCATGAACAAAAGACACCTGCATGTTCAAATGTTAAATAAGCAGTCTTTGTAACAACTGCTGTGAAGAAAAACAAATGAGTCAAAGTGACAAAAGTCAGAGCGAAAGGGAAGAGGATAAAGTTATTGTCATGCAGAGGGGCTTGGAGTTTTTGATTCTATTTGTGGAAAAGATGGAATGCAATTTCTAATGTTTAACTTTCATTTGATCTCTGAAATGAAATCTTATCATTGTTGGCACTGGTTAAAGCCAAGGTGATAATAAAAAAAAAAATCAAGTCAACTCTTGTATATCGAGTCAAAACTCATCTACATTGCTGATGTGACATGAGTTATGCCCAGGTCATGTGAGTCTTCTTTTCCGATGTGGGAGATTGACGACAGTTCCACTGCTAGTCATGTTGGCTTGCCAGTCCGATCTGGGTTCTCCAGGGGAACAGCGGCCTCCTGCACAGTGCTGGGGGCCTTCTTGCTCCCTGACACCTTCTCCCCCTTCAGTTTGGCCGAGAGGCAGAAGTCTTTGAAGCAGCGTTTGAAGTTCTCATCCAGAAAGGCATAGAGGACCGGGTTGAGGCTACTGTTTGTGTAGCCCAGAGCCACGCAGAAGAAGTAGGCGGCCATGATGGCGGTGGTTTCAGGCACGCTCACAAGCGCCTTGACCAGGATGAAAATGTGAATGGGCGTCCAGCAGACCACGAACACCGCCACCACGACCACCACCAGCCGCGTGATCCGGCGCAGGTTGCGGTCCTTCTCCCGAGAGCCGGACAACATTCGGACGCTCTTCAGCCTCAGAACCATGAGGGAGTAGCACATGGTGATGATGAGCACAGGCACGACGAAGGCAAAGACAAACACGCACACCTTCATCAGCGTGTCCCAGTACACGTACGGCTCGGGGAACTGTAAGGCACACTCCGTTATGTCTGCAGGCGCAAAGGAGAGAGGGAGGAAGAAGATGTAAATTTAGTGATGAAGTGCACTTTTGCTTTATAAATAAAATTCCACTCTGCCTTTCTGCTATCAATTTAGCAAGCTGTTATTGAACAACTAATCTGCACTCAAAAGGGAATATTTTCCTCTAAACTCTGCCTTTTTTCTTCCAGCGTCTGTATTCACGAAGGACGGTGCATGATGCATAGCTAATAGAAAACTCTGCACTGATGGATATGTTAGAATACATATTTCTGCTCTTAAAATATTACTGGCACATGCTTCAAGTGAGTCTCCTGGCCTTTAAAGTTTGGCTGAAACTTTTCTCGGAAAGCACTTCCTCACCACTCTTCGTCTGGGTGCCACCCAGAATAAAAGCAGGTATCCCTGCAGCTGAGGACAGGATCCAGATGCACACGTTGATCATCTTAGCTTTGATCGGAGTGCGGAAGTCCAGGGCTTTCACCGGGTGGCACACAGCCACATAGCGGTCCACACTCATCATGGTGAGAGTAAAGATGCTGGTGAACATGTTGTAGTAGTCGATGGAGATGAAGACCTTGCACACCACCTCACCAAAGGGCCAGGTATTCAACAGGTAGTCTGTGCTCTGGAAGGGCATCGTGGTGGTGACGAGTGCATCGGCGAGGGCTAAGTTGAAAATGTAAATGTTGGTGGCTGTCTTCATCTTTGTGTACCTGTTAAACATGCAGAATTAAACATTGTCCATTAGTCCATGCTGCTTCCTTGAATCCGTAATGTAATTTTTCTGACCCACACTTCATTGTTATGTATAGTGTGCTGCTGATTGCAGGTCATGCATAGCCAACTTGTTTTCACTCCATTAAATTAGAATAGCAGTAAAGCAGTAGGCTATATGATGACTTTTGCAACGTTTAATTTATAATTTAACTCGAAGTGATAATTTTTTATTAGTAGTAATGCAGAAAGGATGGGATCAAGCACGGACATTAAAATAATAATATGTTTTGACATTTGTTTATAATAAACAGTGTGTTCATTAAAAATAAAAACAACAAAGTTGAAATATTTCTTGATCCATTGCAAGCACCAGGTTGTTTATTGTCCATTATCATTAAAATTGCATTCATGATTCTATGAACTGGCTCTAAATTATCACACAGAACATTTATTTCTCATATTCAAACCTAAATTCTTTCTCTTTCCATTTATAAAATCCTTGGATAGGACCATACACAAGATGATGAAGGTGTTTAAAATATGTTTGAAATTTTGGGAAATACGGTTTTCTTGCCAAGAGTTAGATGAGAACATTGATACCAATCACATGTCTATATGTTTATACGAAGCTACTGCCGGCATTCAATTAGCTTAGCTTAGCATAAAGACTGGAAACAGGGAGAAACAGCTAGCCTGGTCCATAACCAAATCCTCCCATCACCTCTAAACCTCACTAACTGACATGTTGTAACTTGTTTGTTTATTCTGTACAAAAACTGAAGTGTGAAAACAACATGTTGTGGTTTTTAAGCTAACAGGCCGCTAGCTGTAGCTTGAATAAAACAGACATGAGAGTGGCAACAATTTTCTCATCTAACTCTCTGCAAAAAAGTCAAACTATTCCTTTAAACATGCATTAATAGATTTTTTTGTGGGCAGCGTGATCTATAAAGTTGTTCTGGCAAACGTGAGCAAACAGCTGCCTATCCAGCAAACTCACAGTAGCATTTATGTGAAGTTGTGTTTCTCTCCTTTGAGCTCCAACGTTGCTCTTCACCAACTCTTTCTGGCTCTTTAGTTGCTAAATGCTCCACTATGTTCATCAGCTGGGCTCTAACTTTGCTAACTTGCTGATAAAATATAGGCTAAACCAAAACAATGAGCTGAAAGACGCCAAGAAGGAACTGCAGAGTTGGGTGATAATTATTATCTGTGGGTTCATCAATGAGTGAAACCTTTCACATTAGCCTACAGTCGTTTGATCCATAGTTAATATTGATTAGAGCAGCTTTAACAGTGCAAATCATGCCTATTTAACAGCATAAAGGGTGCACTGCTGTGTCAGGTACTTCTTCTAGCGTATAGCACATCTATTGTATGGCTGATTGACTTTGTTTGGATGAGTGTAATTTCAAATCAACACAAAACATCTTTTTGCTTCAGCTGAATTGTCCCCCACGGAGCAACTAAACTGTAAAATGTACACTATTTTCTGGAACTGAAGGGAAAAATTGGCTTCTTGCGACAGGCGACGCAATCAATCTGATTTGAGGTAATTGTCGTCTATGGGCCGAAGCGTTCTGGATGGCACTGCTGCGTTCCACATTACATCAGAGTAGATTTGTTGCTCTTGCACACCATAAATAACGTCCAATGAGGTGCAAGCAGGCTATCAGCTTGATAAAGCGCCACTGGTTTCGGCTCTGATGAATATCATGCCCACCAGACTATAAGAGAGATGTATGGAATATTGTTATATTTTGGAGGTCTTGAATTTAATAAAATGAGACACTTTAAATATGTCAGGCACTTCCAAACCACTGAAGGAGTCAATATTTAATTCTATATTGCTGTACTTTACACATTTAACACTGAATTAGAAAAAAAAACAGCATTTATATGAACACTGTCAAAATGCTCCAGACTTAATGGCTACACATTCTTATATGTTCACATGATGCACCCGCGAGCTACATGCAAACGCTATGGATGAGAGCAGCATACTGTTAGAGCAATATACATTCTGTCTGTGAAGGTCTCCAGAGAGCATCAAGAACAAAATGCAGCCATTACAGAGAACTATGACAAAGACCGGATGGCTCAGAGGTCACTGTGAAAGCCAAATAATTGGTGGCAGCGCCTTCTTCTTAAGTAATAACATTTAATCTAAACACATTCCTCTGTCTGGACCTCTGTTGTTCCCAAAACATATGGCATAAACAGGTGCAAACCAAGATTAGTTCCCTCTAGTTAGATGCTTTAGATGTTTAAATGTTTAAACTACAACTTGATTTGCTACCACAACATTCTCTGGTAATGCATAAGAGAGAACATGTCAGCATCCTTCTCCAAAAGGACCTTACCTAATGATCACATACATGACGAGGCAGTTGCCCATCAAGCCGACTACAAACACCACAGAGTAGACCGCAGTGATGATGGGAATGATGGGAGACATGCCCTCCTGCTCCCAGCTATCATCGTGGGTCACATTGCGGCTGTCTGAGTATCCGGACACCCAGGCTGTAGAATTCACCGGACAGTCCTCCAGCTGCGTGGGGAGGCACTTAGTGTCTTCTTTGAAAATTTCAACCGGAGTGCTTTCCATGTTGACACCTGTTTGTTAGGTTGGTAAATAAAAAAATAAAAAAATAAATTAATAAATGCTTCAAAATAAGATAATAAAAAAAGGTATTGCGGGGACATCGAGCCAGATAAAACGCACGTGAAAAGCCACCTAAATCCGTGACAGCCTTACAAACTTCACTTGAAGCATAATCGGAAAATAAACAGGAGCCCGAGCCTTTCAGGAAAAAAACAAACACGCGAACTGTAAACACATCACTGTACATTAAAACTCGCTGCTTACTCACCTTGATCCACCCGAATCAGCAACCTGTAAAACCTATTCGTTAAAAAAACAAAAAACAAAACAAAAAAGTGTTCTCCCAGTTATATTTCAGGTGGTCTTGTTGCCTTGGTGAAGGTTACAGCTCATCAAAGTTTGGGGATGGTTCTGCGCGCCTGGAGAGAGGCAGCAGCGGCTTTGCGGACACCCGTGCACACGCACTGGTGGAGAGGTGGCGCGCGCAGCCAGGCTACACCGACCACACACACACACACGCACGCACGCACGCGCGCGCGCGCACACACACACACACACACACACACACAGCCAACCTTCAAAAATAAGAGATGACAGAACGATGACAGTAACCTGCAGGCAGTCACACAGCTTCCTACAATCTTATGTCACCGTGGAGTAAAGACCGCTGAGCATCATTAACCGAGACATCCCTGATTTGGAAAATGAAGGTGAGCTCACAGTAAAATAGTATTGATTGTCCTGTCGTCATATACAGATCTCTCTGGAGGCACTAGGAGCACATTTTCTGGTGCAATTTCTTTCATCATTTCACTCAAATCATGGATTTTCTTTCTGTTGAACTCGTGGTGCGGGTGAGAGAGGGGATGAAAATGCAGGACAGAGCCCTGGGTGATGTCCATAGGGACAAGAAAGGGAGATAATATAAGACCAGTCCAGTGCAGGCAGGATTCTAAGCAACCGCCAAACCAACAAGCACAATGACCATTTAAAGAGTTGAAGTTGATACTCTTCAGACTCAAACAGTTATACAATTATATTATTTTTTATATTTTAAAAACTAAAACTCAAAAATGCCGATTGATCTGCTGAGATCTGAGGGGCAACACACATATTTTGTCCAAGGGCTAATTTTTATTTTATTGAGAGCAGAAAAATACCTTCATATACCAACTGTACAACGTGGCTCGAAGCCCACCAGCCTGATGTATTGAGCTTACTTCTCTTTCCCCTGCAGAGCAGGTGCCAAGAAACAGTGTGCCAGTGAAGTGTGTTTGTATGTTTGATGAGCATCTGTTTCCAGCAAGCATTGTTTTTGAAGACTACTCAAAAACCACACTGTTTTACTGTATCTGATTTATGAGAATCACTTTGGTCACTACAGAAATTAATGGTATACTTGCTGTAAAATATGGTTAAATATTGATATTAATAGGATAAGTGGTGGTGACAGTGCTTCATACTCAAGCTCTACACCTCCCAAATCCCTCCAAAAGTTTTATTACAATTTTGGGTATAATCCATCATTGATGGATCAAACTTTAGCTCCTTTAGTTAGTCAATATTTCAATACTTCACAGGTGACTGACAAGCTAAAAATTAAGACAGTACAAATATACTAAACTGCAAAACAAATAATGAACTAGAAATAATACAAGTGAAATGTTAAACCAATAAAATAGATGATATGTTAAATATATAAAGACATTAATAAATAAAATAGATAAGAGGCAATAAAATTAGTAAAAATAAATTTTTAATTAAAATAACAAACCATATGTATTGTCCATATAACATATACAGCATTAAATAGTTCCTTATTTGGTGTGATAATCTAATAACAAATAATAATGTCTATATAATAATTATTATTATTATTGTTTTTAGATGTGCAGCAGTGAGTCAACAACTGTCACCTTATTTTTAGTTAGATTTTTTTTTTTCTACCACATCTACAGTATGTCTTGTTCATCATGTGTTCATCTCCTCGTTTAAAAGCCTATTTATTATAGTTCATTACATTTGATCATATTCTTCAGTAACATCAAAGACGGCAAACACTCCAGGGTTACATGAAACAATCAGACTAAAAATAAGAACCTCGAATGTTTACGTTGCTCACTGCGCAATGGATATAATGTGGATGAATCATCCTCAACATGTCATCAGTCGGCGAAGTAACCAATCTATTACATGTGAAGCTGATGTCTGAAGTTATAAAAAGGTTTTATTTGATGAGTCCACAGGGCCCTCTGGGAGTCATGGATCTGTGGTCAGTAATTATGGCGAATATACAGCGAAGAAACCAATGAAAAGTCAAAAGTCATTACTGCAGAAGGGAAAATCATTTTAACAGTTTTGCCGTTGACTCAAACTAAGTGATGAATGAGCTCATTTCTGCTCTGGGTATCTGCTTCTATTACATTTCTTTATTTCTTTATAGTTGGAAATGTCTCTGTGCCTCAATCAGCATCAATTAGCAACCACAATAAATGTTGACATTGTACGTTTCTGCAAACCACAGATATGAATTTGATGTTGTGACAACGATGTGCTTCAGGTCTGGTTAGGTTTAGGCACAAAAAACACTTGGTTGGGGTCAGGAAAAGATCTTGTTTTGGCTGACAGTACCCGTTTATGTCGCCACAAACACGGCTGCAAAACGTCCTGACAGTCGCTAAAATAACCCAGTTTTGTCAGTTGAAACAAGGAAGCAAACAATGGTCTCTCGCTTAGCAGTCATCACATGTAATCTGAATGTATTATGATGACAATATGTATTGTAGAAATGTTGAGATGATACGTATGAAACGTGCAAATTTAACATGGTTTGCAGAAATGTAAAATGGCAACATGTTATTCTGGCAAATGGGCTATAATTACACAACTTCATTTTGGTGTGACAGATCAAAATTTCCATCTTTGGCTCATTACCTCATTGGTCTTCCATGGAGTGGCTGATTTTATATCCCTGCTAGTCAACAGCACACATTCACTGACTTTCTCTTTTATTTTAGTGAAAGGTGATACTGACACAGGTTCACGGGCACTGACTGAACTAGCTGAGGCTCAGAAGAAAGAGGTGAGTTCTTGATAAGAATGAAAAAAAAAAAAGCTTCCATCTGGTATAGTGTCCCTTTGAGGAAAGGAAAGTAAAGCTGGAAAATCTGCTCCTCACCTATAGTGCATGCTGGGAAGAGCTACAGCCCTGAATGAAAATAAGCTGGTGTAAAAAAATAAATATTGAATGACAGACATCGAAATGTCAGATGGAGCAAATAAACTGTTACATTATCTGTGGGGAAATTGGTTTGCACTGTGTAATCTGCTTTATTCAAACAGTAGTCCCTACTGTAGATGCAGTAGATACTGGTTTCACACAGGTTGCATATTAAACTAAGGAAATTCTTACTATATAAGTATAAGAAAAGTCTATTTAGGCTACCTGAACAACACCTTGTTGCACCGGTATATGGAAGACATCCAGAAAAAGTAGCAGAACTCAAGCTCAAGCTAAGACAATGTTGCTGTGGAAATAGATGTTTGCTTTAATCTACAGTAGACCTCTGCTGTAATCATCCGCACACATCTGTCCGGGGATGAGTTACAGACAAGTGGTTCGGTAAAGAGATCTTTGCTCATCCAAATAAATCCGGTGCAAGCTCTGTGTCGGCAAACATCCTCCTGAAGAGTCACTGAGTTTGTACCACCTTCAGGACTCTACAACTGGCCCTGACCTCTGAACCCCATTGTAGAGGAGCAAGCTCGAGAGGATTTCACCTCAGGAATCAATACAACATCACATTAATATTCTAATTCAGTACAATCCTTTCCTCCACGCACACTAATGCTCTGCTGAGCTTAAAGAAAATACTTGTCTGAACAGACACAATTTTGTCAGTGTAAGTATTTCAAGTGCGTATCCACAGTGAGGGATTAAATAGATTTAGACGAGGATTACTTTGAAAATCTGTGGCTGTGTTCACCACAAACAGCATCAGATGGATGCTTTGTGCAATTTGGAGAGTGAGTACAGAAACCTGAGATTTGTAGCACAAATGTTTTGATGCTTTGGCCACTGACACCACTGACATTCTACCATCCTACAATATTTCCACTCGACACACACACACACACACACTGCAATAAAGATTGTCCTTCTCCATGCTAACAGCTCCTTTCAGCATGACAGCTCCAACTTATTGATATTTTAAACCTGCGTACAAAGACTCCGAGGTGTGACAGGAGGGATAATTGATCTTGCTGTTGACTCGTGTTCAACTCTGATGATGATATCCACAGTTTTCTCATAATATGCAGCTTTTGCGAAGACGTGTGGGAGGCCGGTGGAGTGTCTTTCACAGCTTTGTCTGAGCTCACAGGCCTGAATGGACAGATGGACGCCACGTTTTCGCTTCAGTCGCCTGCGCAGAGATACAGTATGAGTGGGTCAAGGAGGAACCTTGGATCTTATTTAAGTTCGGTCCTTGAAATTATGTAAGAAGAGGGATGAATTCGCATTTTTCTGCACTGATATATTAAAATATGGAAGTGTTTTTTTTCCCAAAATGAGACTCAGATTCAACTTGATTGAAAATACAAAATGCAAGAAAAATGCAGTTGTTTGCAAAAAGTCAAGCCACTCATAGTCTGTCAAGAGTTTAATGCTCTTATTTATGTCCTTGGGCCATTACTGCACGCTCACGCCCACAAACGTCTTCATTTTGGCTTAATCAAAACCTCACTGTGTTGTTTTCCTTACACATAATCTACATATTCTTCAAAATTAAAAACAACTTGTTGTGCCTGGCTCCTTTGGGAGAAGGGAGACCCACACAGCAATCATTTAATTAAAAAAGAAATGTGTTATGGATAACTCAACATAAGCAAATTACAATGTGTTAAATGAGCAGTGTGTAGCGAAATGTGGGTGTGTTGGGTGCTCGGAATCTGTAGGTGCTAACCTGAACTAGCTGTAACATAAACCGAGGCTAAACACAATCAAAACCAAACGAAAACCAAGGTTAAAGTGCTGGAAAGGTATCAGAATTCCAGAAGGGAGAAGGCCCCATTTTGGAATGACCCGGCTTATAGATGCCACGATCCATTTACCTTGGAGATTGGAAGTGGTAGCTGGGAATGACGTTAACCCAGCTCCAGTACCAAGTTGGAAAAACCAAATGAATTGCTCCAGCCAGGTTAACCATTGTTAGCAATGCCAGTTGATAACAATGCACACAGATAGAGAGAAAAAAAGACAGTAGCCTACTGTGTTTATGTCTGATTTAATGAAATACAAAGAAGACAAAAGTTCTAATGAACAGTATATTCTACAGCTTTCACTACTGTTTATGCCCGGAGCAGCCATCTTGGATTTTGATGTCGGGGTTCGTGAGGCTCTCCTGACCTTCGGAGTCAGAAATCCGACTTAAGGGGGCGTTCCAATTGAAATTTCCAACAGGGAACTCGGAAATTCTGCCTATAGTTTCCAAGCAGGTGAGACCAATCCCTCAATCGGGTGAGAGGGCCAAGGCAATCGGAATCTTCAGAATCTGACACTCCAGGTTAGTCAGTCTTACTGGGAGAGAAAATTAAGGTGACTCACCTATTGTACTTAAGTTGTGTGTTTATGGTTTAAACTCAAACAAAGTGATTCATATAAATTCAATAAATAAACCATCTACAGAGCTTCACTCGGTAACATGAGGCAGAGAGGCAGAAATGGAAAATGTGTAGGTTCAGAGGCGAGAGCAGCTATTTCAGGTCGGAGCTTTTCCCTGCAGGATTCGTACAGCATGTGTGGGAAATTGAGTGTGTTTTTCTGCTGCTGTCAGTTTGAGACCTCCTTCCTGGAGTAGGTAGTAATGCATTTTTGGGTTATTGGAAAAAACACTCTACCATCCCCAAAGTCGAAATTAACTCTCAGAGGTGAACCCTGATGGTGTAAATTGTGTTTCGCAAGGTGTGTTCTTCAATCTGAGCTATTCATTCAAAGGCAGCGACCACACTGATCTGTCAATGAATACACTGAGATCTAATGTAGTGTTGCTCCCAACCTTGTTTGGCTGTAGAATTTGAACATGCCTCCTTAATTCACCTTGTTAAACAAGTTGCCAAGTCCATAAGCAAGTTGTTTGTCGTTATTAGTTTTTAATCATTACCCCAAATCCCTAGTCTACCCCTCAACTTAAATCATTGCCTCAAATTCTCAGAAATAATACTGAGGGCATGATCTTGGTGTCTTCTGTACAAGTTATAGCCCTGAACCTGTACAATAAAAGGGTCATAGACATTACTTGTTTAAAAATCATAGCCACAAGTAAAATGTAACAAGAGGAAAACTTTATATTGTATATAAACCTATAGAATAAGATATGTTTAGTATGAGACAGAAAATGGAGAGTTTTACTTTCAAGAAATCAGTGGTGTGAAAAAGCATTCAAATTTAATTGATTTATCACATGAAGATGTGTGAATGCAACAAAAGTCCCCTTTTAAAGCACATTCATACAGTATTGTAGGTGTTTATGTGATCCGCCTTGAGGTGTGGAGCCAGCGGGGCACGCAATTTATGATCGATGGCCCAGAGGGAACAGCTGATCATCTCCAAAAATGCTGAATGTGCACTGTGTGAGCGGGACACTTTACAATCAATGGCCGAGGGGATTGGACTGCTCACAGGCGGTGCTCTAGATCAAACTCAGAGAGGACGAAAGTTGGAGAATTTAGGGGATGATGTGGTGACAAAAGTTGGAGAAGGAGGCAGGAGTGATGGAAGGTGAGGCAGGTGAGGACAGGAGACTTTTACTGACAGAGAATAATCATTACTATATGACACTTTAGAGTGTCCTGATGTGAAATATGGACTAATGTAAATAATATAAAAATATGATCATCTTCAATGCTTAACGGTTAATTACAGGCTGTCAGAAATTAGCCTGCTCTGCTCTCATGTGAAGTTTGTATGCAAAAGCATCATGTTCATTATTTAAGTGTATAACTGGAATCTTGAAAATTTTATAGCCTATGTCTTCAGTCAATTTGAGTGTTATCAAACTTTTCGCATGTCATTTTAACGCCTTCATGTAACTTTAGGCATAAATGTCATAGAGGAAAAAATGTCATGTGACATAGTAAAAAGTAAAAATCTTATTATATATATATATATTTTTGTAATTTTCACAGATAGTCATTTTTATATCTAAAGGTGTTCAATAATTCACATAAATAAAAAATGTCAAATTAAAAAGCATAATTTCAATGACCAGTTACGTTTGAAAATCACCGGACAAACATGTTCTGCCACAGCTAGCTAACATCTGCCACTACTAGCTAACGTATGCCGCAGCTAGCTAACTTCTGCCACAGCTAGCTAACGTGTGCCACAGCTAGCTAACGTCTGCCACAGCTAGCTAACGTCTACCACAGCTAGCTAATGTCTGCCACTACTAGCTAACATATGCCGCAGCTAGCTAACTTCTGCCACAGCTAGCTAACGTGTGCCACAGCTAGCTAACGTTCCCTCGGATCCAGTGGCACAAAATGGTTTTTGAAACGAAAAAGTGCTGTAGGAGACAACAATACACAAGTAAAAGCTCCAAAGTATGTGGTGAGGAAATATAAATTTGGATTCATAATGTCAGGTAGTGATGCTGAGCTGGAAGCGTGTGTAACATAGCTATATATATATATATATATATATATATATATATATATATATATATATATATATATATTTCCCATTTTTTGGTTTGTTTGGGAAAGTGGTCCTCAGAAATTTGTTGATCCCCACAACTGCAGTTTGTAATTCAGACATTAGTCAACAGAGCACTATGCTCATCATGACCAAAGCTGAATCAAATATGTACAATCATTGGCATACAAGAAACTTGAGCAGTCAGATAATCATACAGGTGTAAAACACACCCCAAGTTAGTCAATCCTGTGTGGAAGAGAAAATTAAGGTTCTGACTTACTGTACCTTCTATAGCTTCTGGTTTTACTACAAATAAAGTAATCCATTTAAATTGGCTGAAGTGTTGGATTGTTTACACTGGGTGTGATTGGCTGAGCGCTTGTGATGCAGTAAAACCAAAGTAGCACAAAAAAAAAGAGAATATTATCTGTTTCATGGCAACATATAATAGTATAAATAATTGAATGAAAACAGATTTTCACAGATGTGTCTTTAAAAAATAATAGGGCTGTAAATTCTTTGGAGGAAAACTCTTACATAAAAATATTACAAGCCTGCACTTTTTGGGGGGAAAAATGCATTTTCTGTCTTTGCATTGAGTTGAAAAGCACTGTCCTCATTTAATACAACACTACTTTTTAAAGAAAATCAAGAGCCGCATCACAAACACACTGGAGCCTGATATTACACATCACAGCAGCAGACTTGCTTTCTGTTTGAATGATTTGCTCCTCGGTCTTAAAACTTGTTTAACATCAGCGGCCAGTGTGAAAACAAACCCGCAGTGTGTTTCATGAATACACACACACATACAGTCACAAAACCTTTACGTATTCTGTCAGATATATGCCTGAACTATGCTGCTGCAGGAACTGATTCCCGCAGTGCAAGGTGTCCCGACCCCCTCTGCACGTTCTCCATGCACATTGAAGCTCCACACTGTGTCAGCAGGAGAACTGTCGGCTTTCTTATAGATGGCTGTGACTTAATGAGAAGTGAGAGCTGTCAATAGACAGGATCAATAGGCACATTGATGCATATCTCTTCACAGCTTCACTTCACAGACCTCATGCCCTTGATTCGGAGCCATGTACACCCAACCATGCACACATAAATACATACGCACATGCATTCATACACATGTAGAGCTCTCAGAAGACTTGTGAAGCTGTATATCATTCGACATATGTGATGCATAATACAGTATAGCAAAAGGTAACATTCACAGCTGATATTCACAGTTACTGTGCGTGTAAGGAGTTTCTATATTTGATGAGGAGGACTTGTAGATATTCAACAATGTAGATTATTGCTCCTCCTGACACAGACTCCTGAGACAAGACTTATGTTTTACCACAAGTTGTACATTGCAATAATCAGGTTGTCACAAATGCCCAAGGCGCACCTGTGCAGACCATTGGAATCACTGGTGTAAGGAATGGATTCAACTGTGCTTTTCTGCTCTATTGTAAGCTGCAATCCTTAGCTTGTGGGGTTGAGGATGCTGTCAGAGTTTAGACTAACGTTAGCAGCTCTGTCCCAATTTGGGGGAGAATTTAGCCCAACTCATTCTCCAAGACAGTTAATGTTCCAAAGACTCCTCAGAGTGTTTTAAAATATCTGAAATTGTGTTCCACATGTGGTCAACAAAATATGTTTCTCGTATTATAAATTCATGTTTTGTTTTGTTTTACTGTATTCTACTGGGAAAGTAGAATGTAGCCAGCTATTTTTTCCCCCTGCCAATTCCCAATAGACGTCGCTTTTTATGCATGCCATTTCAACAGCCGATGAGTGACGTCGGCAAGCTCCTGCACATTCTCTGTTGGGAATATGTTGGCAATATAGAAAGGAGGGTATGTCTCTCTTTCGTGGCTCCAGATGTGGTGATGGCAAATGTTCAGATTGTCAAAAGCAAATGCTGGAAAGCCAGTCAAGCAGCATCAAAAATACAGATCCACTGGAGAACACCACCTTAGTCGGGTGCTCTGACTGCAGAACGTTTCTTCTTTCTGGCAATTTTGACCAGATACTGTACATACAGAAATATAAAATCTGGGTCACAATCCAGGACTGGATTGAATATACTGTATGTGCTACATGACGTACTGTAACACATGGGGGCATTTGGCATTTGGCATCAGCTATGTTTCTGTCCTTTGTTTGGGCTTCGATGAAGATGTCAGCGATGGGAACAGATGGTTAAAACTTGTGAAAACATCAGTCACTTATTCCACCTCCTCTACGCTGCAGAGAAATAACCTCGGCTCTTTAGAATTCATCACATTTATTGGTTCATCATTTCAAAAAAAACAAACAAATTGGAAAACAAGATTGGGATTATCAATTTCTCGACACAGACATTAATATATGCAGGAAAAAAAAAAAATCTGAAGCATGTTTTCCAAGAAAGGATGACACTAATTACAACCAGCTCTCTAGACCTGTTGTTTTATTACCAGTCCAGGCTCTTAATGGTTTAACATCCTCAGCTGACTTCTTTTTCTTTTATATACCAAATGCTGCCTTGTAGGCGATCTCCACTAAAGGATTAAAATGTACAGATAAGAAAAAGAAGTATGGAGAAGCAGACAATAGCCTCCTCTTATGCAATATGTAACATACATATTTAATCTTGCTCTTAAGTGTGTTATTTTTATCTGATTGGATGATTTAATTTTGTTTTTGTATGTTGACTTATTTTGCTGTCAAGGACTTTGATGTATTTATCAGTAAAAATGGAGCATGCAGCATCGATACACACAGTTAGACTTGACAATAAAAATATCATATTTAATTAATTTGAGTGCAAAACCAATCATATGTTGAGCTACTTCATTTCAACAGATCAAATCTTCGCATTTGTTTGAGATGCGTTTCACTACTCTCTGCAGTCATGCCACTGTTGCTTGGCACTGCTCTCTATATTAAAATCATTCCACATGCCAAGTTCCACATAGAAATCATGCTCAGATGAAATAATGTCTTTCTGAAAAGAACATAACAAATCTCTGGGGTTTTATAATGACATTTCTTGTAACAAATAGCGCTGAGTGAGACAAGACAAACAATTATTTCCATCCACATCTCTTGTACCTGCTTTTAGCGACATTTGCAGGTTTAAAAACTGCACTGCATTTATCATTATTATTCGCTCAAGCTGGAGATGAAGAGAGGCTGTCCACATTCTTTCTAAAGCTTCGTGCCACAGCAGATCCATGCGGACACTAATCTCTGCATATAGAATATTGTAGAGCGCTATTCAGAATATTATAGGGAACGATCAAATCACCAATTCACAACAAAAGTTGCACTTGACATGTAGAGTAGGTCTAGACCACACGCTTTTATTATTAATTAATTTAACCAGTGGCGCAAGTCAGATTTTCTTCAGAGATACCATCCGTCCCATTGACTGTATATAAAGATGGATGACATGAGAGCTCCTCAAAAATGAAGCCAAAACATCTCGATCGCCCCCTGGTGGCAGGCTGCAGTATAGGTCATAAACTCCTCCCCCTGAGTGATGTCAAATAGGACATGGGCCAAACTAAAAACTCAAAGTACACCTCGAATAAATTTTTCCCAATGATGGTTTCTGTTGCTTAAGTAGTTTTTATCACGCTGATGTATGTTCAAGTGTTCATTTTTCTGATCAGCTTGGTTTAAATTAGTTTTTAATGCTATGAAAACGGGGTGAAACTTCATGATTGACAGCTGAGCCCTGCTCGCGATTGGGTGGGCGGGTGTATGGGGAACAAAAATATCCAAGAAAATATTGCATGGACAGGACTTGCATCAGGATTTAAAAAAACAAGCTCAGGAGATTCTGCTTTTAACAGTTTACGTTAAATTACTAGAAATTTCCTACAATGCTTCATAATTGCCAATCTTCACAGTCTGCTCGAGTCTACTTGCCAGCAACGAGACATATCATTTATAGGCTAGACACCATGCATACGGTTCACTGTTTTCTATAGTTTGAGATATTTTAGGGTGCATCAGAGCAGCTCCCTCCCTCGTCTGCAGACGGATGCACACAGTCACTGACACAGCAGACAGATGGAGGTGGTGATGTGGTTGGTTGGGTGTGTAGTGAATCACTTGCTGCTTGCATGACATATAGGCAGAAGTCACACCAGAGTGAGTGGTGACCTTTAGAAAAGATTCTTAATTTAAGGAAGACTTTGAGGAGCTGAGAAGTATGAAAAGAAAAAGAAAGAAAAAGAGATAAATTAGCTGCAGTGTGTCTGAGCTGAACAAGCCTCATAAATCAAAAGACAAATTTGAACAGGAGAAACTCAAATATGAAAATGAGATTAGCACAATTACAATGGCTACACCATACTTTATAATGTGGCTGCTTAATAATTAATGCTCTATTACACATGCGTTAAGAGTAAATGTTTGTTGGAGGTGGTTCGTAGTTCACAAAATGAATCGCCCCATCAGAGAAATTAACGTGATGAATCACCCTGATGCTGAGCTCTGAGGCTGCGGGCTGTTTTTCCCCATCTGCACTTAATAACATACAGCTGGAGTGGCACCAATTTGACTTTACGTGTTATAATAGAGGCACCGAGGCTAATGCTGCTCTGCATTAGGCGAAGAGAATAAGTGATAAGCCTGAAAAGCTTTTGTGTTGCTGCATTTTTAATATGGTTTCACCAACACCTCTGTTGATGCACTGAAGCTTTGGGACACTGAAACATATTAATAAGAGTCTCTGACACTGTGCTGCTGACATTAAGAGCCCCATTTCATTAGATCAGTTACATGGGAGAAAATGAATGCAATTGTATTATTAGTCCCAAAATGTCCTTAAACCTTAGAGAAAGAGCTTTGCAATCAGAAATATTCGAAAACATATTTATTTCCAGGCGTTTTTACCTGGATTCTCACCAGAACAACACCGCCAACAAGAAAATATTCTTTCTTATATTAATCATGTTCTCTCTAATGTTGAATGTTTGTAGCTCGGGACATGGTGAAGGAAGGCAGTGTTGGTCTGTTGGCCACTTTGGTTCAGACTGAAATATCTCAATAGTGGATGGATTGCTATGGAATTTTGTACAGACATTCCTGGTCCCCAAAGGTCGACTGACTTACTGACTACTGTTAATCTCCTGACTTCCCTACCATAAGGTTGACATTTTTGTTTTTCTTTGGTAAAATGTCTCAGCAGCCGTTGGATGGATTGCCATGGCATTTGGTACAGATATCCACTGTGCACAGAGGATGAATCCTAATGAGTCCCGTGATTAATGCTGTTTTCCTTTAGTAACACCAGCATAATCTTAATGTGTGCAACAGAGTTGCAAGGTAGGGTGCGAAACAATGTTACGTGACTCACAGTTGCATCTGAATTGGACGGACATGAAAACTCTCAAAGTTGAATCATCAACATAAAAAGATTGCTTTACAACTGCTTTAGAAAATATCTGATTCTTTAAAAAAGTCCAAGTTCAAGAGTTGCTGAGAAGCAACTACTTGTTTTGTTTTTTTGTTTTGTTTTCTGGCTGGTTACTCTCTGAATCAAGAACCAATGGTAAGAATCCCAGTTTGAACTATAAACTCTGATCTTGGTGCTATGATAAAGGATGAGTAACACACCTGGCTAAGTAAGCGGGTTTTGTCACTTACTGATCAAGTAGAAAGAATGCCAACTCAATGTTGGTTTTGAACCCTCTCAAGGCCCGGCAAGGGAAACACATACTGACAGGGTAACAGACTTCAACACAACACCAGAGTGCTTTTCATCGAGTGAATGACCGTCCTCAGTTTCTATCATTCTTACCTTCTTTGACTCCTCCGTCAACGGGGTTCTTTTACCGAGGGATAGCTACAGAGGGAAAACAAATCCTGTTGCTGTTTTGGTTGCAGACAGATGTGCTTCCTGTCTTCTCTAAATCAAGCCTTCCAGGAAGAATCCAGCCTGGTGAAAGCCAGATTTAGAGAAGGCATTTTTCTGTGGCCATTAGACTGAATCAGGGGAGGACTGGGAGAATAATTAAAGCCACGAAGCTAACATCAGTTCATCTCCATGGTCACTTCATTCACATCAGACCACATACTGTCAGTGT
>JBBPCS010000002.1:7040358-7056401 GCA_037974645.1 Hollardia meadi
GGGGGGTAGAGAAAACATGGAAAAGGCAGAAAATGTAATTCTGATGCTGCAGAAAAGTGAAAGGATTACTTTGTTAGCTGTAAATACCTTTGATTTAATGGACAAATATGACAAATCATGTATGTGCATGAGTGCAGCTTTAATCTTGTAAATTAGGGTGGGATCATAAGGTTGCCCATTATCTCCTTTACAAACCCAAAAATGATTCTGGTCTTTTCTGAAAGGGAACTCTTTGGACTTTATTTACATTAAACTTTGTCTATGTTAAACTAAGAGTTACTGAGACAGAGCTAAATGTGTGCAGTCTTATCCAATGAGCAGCAAGTCTCTTTCATGTTTGTGTGTAATGCCTTTGACTTCCAGTGGAGGGCTCCCTCTGTTGTAGTGACTTCATATAATCCATCTGTAAAACTCAGCAAAGCAGAACTTGTGGATAAACATGAACTTGTTTTGTAATGTCAGAATGGCTGCATTTCCCTTAAAACTCCACATGCAAAATGAGGAATACTGCACACCCCCACTAGGTCGGACTAAAGGTCAACCCCCCACAGTTTATATCCAACTGATCTGTTGTTTTTAAACACAACCGGACAGAGTCTTGACCATCATTTACACTTGTTTCCTTCCATGTTTTAATCTGACTGAAAAATGCCTGGAAATCGACCAAACCCGCTCCAACAATCTGACCTACATGACCGAGCCCCGAGCCTCAGAAAATTAATTTTCCGAGAGGCATTATGAGAGCGTGATTTATTGGTTGCCTTGATGCCTTGTGGGTGTAATTGTGAGAGCAGGGCTGAAGTTGAGTGGCTTTGATGCCCCGTCCGTCCCCTCCTCCAATCCCTGAGTTTCAGAGATTAACTCGGACACTGGATTAAAATCTCAAAATAGAGAAATCCTTTTTAGATGAACAGATTGATTAAAAAGGGGGGAAAAGATGAGTGTGTGGTGGAACTGAGCTGCTGATATTCTCACCTGGGAGTTCTCCGGTGGTGAGAGACAAGTTGGAGCTCAGTCAAAATTCGGAAAGTTGAAGTTAAGGCCAAGAAAATGTGTTTTCTTTCCCTCTTTATGGTGACACTTGATGGTGACAGTGATTGAAAAAATGGACGGATGGGGAGTTTTCTAAACTTTTTTGGGTGCTTGTATTTGCACAACACATTTTTCATTTGTCAATGGAGCAATTCTTACCATTTTGAGATTTAGATAAGGAGATATCACTGTCATGTCTGGGCTAAACTACAGTATGTGGTTAGCTTAGCTTAGCATAAAGATGGGAAACCGCGAGCCAGACAGGCATGCTGTCCAAAGAACATAATCCACCAGCACCTCTACAACGTGCTAATTAACACGTTATGTCTTATTTGTTTAATTCACACAAAAACCTGAACGTAAAAGCAATATGTTGTAGTTTTATGTGCTAAAATATTTCTTAGCCAAATGCAGTGAGTTGCTGCTGGAAGCCTTGTGATTCACATAACTACATATAATGTATAATACAGTATATATAAGGTGTTAATTAACTCTAAAGGTGTTGATAGGTGGATCTTGTTACCTTTGGAGAGAGACAGACACAAAGAAAGTACAAGTGATAAGAGAAGATTATTCACAATCCTCCCTTTGATTTCAACATAAACAAAACCAAAATCGTCAATGAAACTTCAAGACAACAGCAGCAACAAACAGACACAAGACATAATGCACAAAAATTGATACCTGGTGCACAAAACTACAAACTTTTGGAGCTCCAGTTGCTCCTATCTACCCTTTATTTTGAACTATAGCTGGTTGGTGCAGATTTTAGGGAAAGCAGCAGATCTACATTTTCTTCTTGCTATACTGCTGAGTCTGGTGTCACCAGACTAAAGGCTGATGCTTGATATCGTCGTCATTGTGTGGCCTGTTTGATTGCGGGAAGCAGGTGTATGTTAGTGTGGCCTTTCAGACCAAATTTAGTCATCCACTCACTTCCCCCTGGACCCCAGGTTCCCTCTGCGTTTCCCAGCAGAGCTCAGCCCTCCCTCCCCCATCTGCAGGCATGAAACGCTGTGCAGCGAGTCTAAACCACATACAGCTGCATGTATGTATGTAGGATTTTGATGCATATGCTTGGATCATTTTTGATTTTTTTTTTTTTATTTCTGGTGTTTGCTGATCCATTCTCCTCTCCTACATCACTCTTTGCCCTCATCCCTCTGTCTCCCCTCTCTCCTTCCAGACCTAAGCTCTCTTCCTTCCTGCCCTCTCACAGCTTCCTGCTCCAGCTCTTATCACTCCAGAAAACGTGACACGGTCTCAGCCTAGTCAAACCAACACTAACCTCTGTAGTCCCCCTTTTTCCTTGGCCATCACCGCCTTAAATGGAAGATTTCTGGCCCTGCTGGGGTCTAGGTGCCTGCAGGGGCCGAAGGGATATCACGGAGCCCATGTCACCCATCTGGGCCAAATCTGTTAATGGACTTATTTATTATAAACAACATAGCCTCTACTTCACAGCCTACATAGGAACAATAAACCTGAAGTGGCCAGGCGTGTTTTTATTTATGTATTTATTTATCTGAGAGGAAGCCGTGGGCACATTGGGACATTATCAACTCATTCTCCTCCAAGGGGTTTTCCTCTGAGCTGAGGAAATAGTCTGCTTTGATTTACTCTGTAAATCTGTGCCTTGTATTACAGTGGCAGGAGATTGCAAGAGGCCAAGGCTGAAGACTAGTTTGTGGTAAAAATGTGCAGAGTCATGCACGAGCTGATGTAACTTTTAAGTTATTTTCATTCACATCTTTAAGGAATAATTCCTATTTTCTGGTTTTGCCACCATTATACAGAAAGTATTATTGATCATACCAATTTCTCAACATGTCACCTCAGATTTAATGAATGTCCACCCAATCTAATAGAAGCATCTTGAGTAACATTATGTGCATGGCTTGTAGGCTTTATTTATTGTTGTTGTATGACACTGCTGCCAGATACGGCTCTGCTAAGGCACGATAGAGCCTGTGTTTTTGTAAGGCCACAGGGCCATCTGATAAGGCCCCATGCTCCACAGCCTGCAGCGATAACACATGTTTAGGATGGTATTGAGCCAAAAAAGCTGAACCTGCCGATGCACAGAATGCAACAATTACTGCAAAGTTCAAAGTCTGCACCACAGGCATTGATCAGAATATCTGGATGCCATTTTTCAGCTGTGGATAGAGTTCTCTCGGGTCTCCATTGTTTCACACACTCCAGCATGTCAGCATAGGTAGCAGGCTTTTGTCTGGATGGTGGTAGAGATGATATCAGGAGGGACTTTCCCCAAGTTTCCTGATACAAGCTTTTCCCATGTTCTCATAAAGGAATAATCATAGCAGGGATCAGCTGATCAGCTGACAATGTGATCGGAAGTAAAAACACAAGAAGCTTTAAATCGGTTTTAAATTTGTTTTGATGTAATTGTATCTGTAGCCCCTTTTACACATGCTCAAGGCAGGACTGTTACCCCTCGCCGGTCTGCATTAAAGTTCCGAAGGCGAAATGGGGGTCAGGGTTGTTCCAGAGTTGTTTGTAGTGCAGAAACGATGTCCGTATAAAAGAAGTGAGCTGGCGAGGCGGAACAACGGGACAGGGCTATGACGTTTTGTCGAGCTGTTATGCGAGCGACCAACGACCGGGAGATTTAACAGCAGCTAGCAGCAGTTAGCAGCTAACTCAAAGCCATTATTTGGAATAATGACAGAAGCTTCCTTCTTTTGAAATGTGCTGTTCCTATTCTTTTTTCTTTTTTTTCAATTTGACACTCACAATTCACACAGAGGAAGTTGGGTGGAAATATGAATTCTGATGATCATTCGTCAAGAAGAAGAGTCATCTCTCACAATATTGGTTGCTTGAGCAGGACAGATATGGGTATTGATCTCAAAAGCAAATAAGCAAATTTCATTGACACATTATCACCTTATAAAGTTATTATAGCAAATGTGTTAGCAGAATATTGCCTATTTACACTTTTATCAAACACAGAGCATCCTTAGCATTCATTTACAGCTGTGTTTGTGTCTACTAAGTCAAATTATCAATCTTCTTTTAGCTCAAATTCTGGTTTTGGTTGTGGTTCAGTACTAAGGCCTAACTAGTTAAAACCACAAATTGTCGTGTAAAAACATAATGGATTAATTAGTCAGCTTTAGAGGACCTGTGGGCAGATATTGTTACTGTATTGATACTGTTTCCCACTGTCAATAATATATAGATACGCTAACCAGCAGCTGGCAGCAGCTTCATATTTATCGTATCGTTACATTTACTAAAATGCTTTCCTCACGCAGGCTTTGGTGCAGTGCAACCCAAAGCGACCCAAAGAGTAGGCCAAGGTATTGATGATCCAGGGCATTGTGTGTAAATGAACTGAGGAGATAATCTCCATCAGGTGAACTCAGACACTGTGAGGTTTAGTCAAACACAGGACCTCCTTGAAGTGTAAGATAGGCCAGATATGTGAGATAATGTATTGATAGAATTCTCTCGTGGCATACATTTCATTGTGACATGACCGATTGTCGTCAGAACAGGCAGAAGGCTTCATTTTAACGATGAATATTTTGGATTTTGGGATATTTCAACCCTTTCTTTGCTCTCAAAGAGGAAAATTTGAAACAATTTGAAATTTTGTGCGAGTCTGATTAAAGGTCGGTTCTTCCTATCAATGCTGCTTGTTACTATACAGCATCAGTGTAAAGGGAACAACTTAGGGAGGAAGCACTCACACACAGCATTTCCTCCATAAAACCACAGCTGTGTGAAAACAACATGCGGTGCATTCCTCAGCCATTTTTCCCACTTTAGCACTATAAAGGACAACGGGGTCTGCAGAGCGCTGTGGTCTCTAACTGCAACAGAGTTGAATTCAGACCTGTGTTTTTGTGCTTGTGTGCATCATTAATAGCTAATGTAAAGATCAGCGTTGATATGGGAAAACAGTTTTAAGGAGCTTTTCACCACAGTCCATTAAAGGAGAAGTTGTTGTGTCTATGAGGAAGTTCCAGCCGTGAGTTTTTGAGTATTTGTTCTGTAATCTCCAGAAATGACATCTCATTATTTCACAGCGGAAAAAAAAAAAATCTATATAAAAAGTCCCAAGTCTTATGATTTTGCCGCAGCAGTTTTGTGATCTTTTCTCTTGTCTTTTGCCTTTAACTCCCGGGCTTACCTCTATTGATCCAGATTCTTGCTAGGTACGATGCCACTGATCACACACACTATTATTGATCGACAGTGGTCACCCTGGGCAGACATGGCGTCCTGTTAGCACCCTCGGGGGTATCGGCATTTTGTTCTGCGGTGACACTTTAGCGCCTCAACAAGGCAAAGGCCACACATGAAAGGATTCGGAGTGTTTGAGCGACTGAGGAATCAATTCACACCCTGATTGTCATATACAAAGGCCTCACTGTCTCTCCTCCTCATTTCCAAAAACCTAGTCTGGAGAGTTCGATCAGTAATTAACCCATCAGTTTTCATCAGAGAGGCATCAAAAACGGATTTTAAAGTCCAGATATTGTTGCGGTTTCCATTTACTTCAGAGCCAAAGTGCAATCTCTTCAAGCTGCATCATCATGTCGCTGCAAAACAGGTTAGATGAATTGAGGGACTTCTTTGGGCGGAGGGGTCAAAGGCAGGTCAAAGTGTGCCGAGCAGTATTTATGTGGCTGGTGGCTGTCAGGAAAACAATTACGCTTGAGCATAATCTATCATTTGTTTATTTCCCAATACTTATGAAGCAATTCCTTCATTTTGTGAGAGCTGAAAATGAGAATAATGACTTAAGTGTTTATCTGTTTGGCTGGCTAGTTATTGTTTGGGAATATCATTTCATCCCTTTAAAATAAAAAATAAAAAGAATGTAGTTTATTATATAGCTGGGGATCATTTTCTGGAGTTTTCTAATGTTTGCAAGTATTCGTGTGCATGTTTTGTTTCTTTAAAATGTTATTTCAGGCTAACTAATGTGTCAAGGACAAAAAGAAAAGAAAGACCCAAAATAGACAAGTCTTATCAGTTTGGGAATGGTCATAAGCAGTGGTAGGAACAATGCCGTGGCAAGATGGGAGCTGAGGTTGACCCTAATAATGCGACGGCTCTGTCAAGGAACCCGGTGAACAGGAAGCCCACCGTACCTCTGTCTTCATGGATAAAGTCATAAAAATGATAAACACGGGTCTCGATTAGCCTCCGTCAGGACAATGCGCTGGTCACCAGTGGGGAGGATTAGGGTCGGGGCCAGTAAAAGTGAGGAGATGAAAGAGCTGCTCTCCCGTGTGGCTGACCTCCCTGTTCATTTCACTAAGGAAGCCTTGCTTTTCCCTTTCCCCCGCTTACTAATGGTGATTCATCAGTCAATCAAGACATTCTATTAATAGATTTTCTTCCCCTTGTGGTGTCGCTATAAAGAAGCGGGAGGACAGTTACAAATGAGTGAAAGCTGCCCTGAGAGCAAGGGGTGGTTAGTGTAAGTGTACACTGGAGTTAAAGGATGATTAAGATTTAGTATAACTTGGATCTTATCTTTAAAGGTTTGGCTGTTCTTCCTATAATAACACAGCATTCAGATGACAGGTTTTAAACAAATCCCCAGGTTAGCTGAACTTATTTAAAAGAGAAAATATAGGTAAAAAGGTAAGATTATAACTTAAAGCGTCCATTGTTGACATCCTTTATTTACAGACTGGCTTCCTTTTTGACTTACTGTACTTGCCAGTTACGTGTTATTATGGATCCCGCTGTTTTTGTAGCGCTCTACTCTGCCTCTGATTGGTTGCATTGGATAGGTATGATAATGAGCTAACAGTTCGAGACAAGCATAGAGGTTGTGTCTGTGTTTGTGTAACAAATAGCCAGCAACAGTGCTGATACAGCGGATTGTGAGTTTCCCCGGTAAACTCACCAACCTCCTCGGCATTTGCGGTCCCTCCTGCCCAGCCTGCTGCTGCTCCTCTCGGGGTCACTCCTCCTCTGGAGCTGCTCTTCGCTGCCACACTCAGCCTGTCCACCTGGCCTAGCCCAGAGATACCAGCCGAAGAGGTCGGCCTGTTTATTGGGGAAACAACAGCTCACAATCAGAGACACAAACAGAGAATACAGCCTTTATGCTTGACATTTCCCATTACCCAACACTCAGATAAATAGGATTAAATTAATCATGGTTTAATCTGTCCCTCTTATTAGTTTTCTTGAAGTTCGATACCACTCTCTTCTCTGTGAGCTAAATGTGCTAATTTACATCCCCCTCTAGACAGTTAGGGTTAGGTCAGTATAAATCCTGGAAACAAGAGGAAACAGCTATCCTAGCTCTGTGCAGATGTATGAAAATCCACCTATTAACATCTTTAAAGCTCATTAATTGACATGTTGTATCGCCTGTGTTTAATCTGTAAAAATAACTAATTGAGGTAGGCAAATTTTGTGGATGCAACCCCCGTTTCCAGTCCTTATGCTAGGCTAAGCTAGGCTGCCGGCTGTAGCTTCATAATTAGCAGATACATATGAGTGTGGCATCAAGAGCTTCATTTAAAACCTGTGCGATAGTCTGACTGCTTGTGTTTTCTGCCCTGTAAGGCTTTGTTTTAAATAAGCTGAACTACATTTTTACATTTCATACATATGTAC
Source organism: Hollardia meadi (assembly GCA_037974645.1). Classification (NCBI taxonomy): domain Eukaryota; kingdom Metazoa; phylum Chordata; class Actinopteri; order Tetraodontiformes; family Triacanthodidae; genus Hollardia; species Hollardia meadi. Next base: position 7,048,009 of record JBBPCS010000002.1, read on the forward strand.
TTTTTTATTACTTGGAAATGTATACGTTTCCTCCCAGATGATACATTCACAAAGGCGTCTTCTCCCGTTTGATGCCACTGAATCACACACAATATCCTTGACATTATGATTTTTGTATTTCTGTATCCTCTACGACGCCTGACTGAAACTACAGCACTATGGATGTTCTCAGGAAAGAGACTTTGATTATTTTACTTGTTGCTTCCGCTTTATTGTTGGCTGACCTCTGGCAGCGCGCAAACCCCGAGGTCGCCACAACTTGTGGTGAAAAGTTTCCAAACATCCTCATGTTAGCATGACTAAAGGCATATTTAAGATTTGTCTTGGACCTGGTCTTCGGTTTAGCTAAACAGACAGAGAATGAGGGCAAGATGAGAAGATAAGGCGGATGTGCTCATGTCCAAGCTGAGCAACAGAGACAAGAAATAGTTTTATCATCAGAGCATCTTCCTGAAGCTGGGGCGGATGGTGCTGCAGAAGGTTACAGTGTGAAGACGTCCTCTTTGCTCAACGTGGAATTAACCAGCCAATAAACACAATAAGGTCAAGTAGATTCCCACCTGATTCCCAGGAGATCCTCCAGATAACTCCTCCAGAACAATGAGACAAGAGTGGAGACGGCGAATTCTGTGTCCCTGCTTGTCAGACAACATCTCAGCGCTACCCTTTCTGCAAGGTTGTAGCGTGTGCTCCCAGGCAAAGAAACTTTCCCAGCAATCCCCCTGGGCAGGGGGAGACTATACCACCAATAACACATAAAAACACCTGTGTGTACATGTGATTGAGATACAATGCTTAAGGCAGCGTGATCGGTTTCTATCTTTTTTATTGCATCATTTGCATGCATTTCAAGTCCCCATTTTTTGTCACCAAAGAGGGACACCGGAGAAAAAACATTACTAAACTCTCACATCCTTTATGTGAGCACAATTCAACCACTAACCTGTGGATGATCTCTCATATCTGCAATCTCCCTTATATGGGCTGATTTTCAGGTTACCATAGATCCAGTCGGTCCTCAGCAGGCCTCTGTGGAGCTTTGACTGACAGCTGACAGAAGAATAAAAACTCATTTTAAATTCCTGTGACATTATTAGTGTTAAAGCTTGAAATGTTCCAGCTTTGGCGGGGGGGGGGGGGAGTGTGATTTCTATTTACAGAATCAATCTCAGATAAGACGTTTCTCTCCTCCTTTCTCTCCTGCACACCTGTCATGCGCTCCCCTCCTTAACCTCCTCGTTCTCTCCTCCTCATGAGCCCCTTCCCCCATCCTGAAACACCTCCCGTGCTCTAGAGCAGGTGTTGGAGGAAGTCATAGTCTAATCAGAAAATCTAAACAATCACTATCTCGCCACTGATAACAACAAATGTCGACCCACAAGACTGTATAGAGTTATAAGCTGGGTTCTATACCAGGATTTTTTACTTTAGATACATCTATGATTTTCTAAAATTAAGATTACCCAATCTATGTACTACACCATTCTAGCTATTCAGTCAGTATGTTAAAGGTCACAAATTTGTGACAGTTGTGCACAAATTAGCCTTGGACTTTGGGAACTTTTGATCTCAACACCTTCAAATTGACATACGACTGACAAATAGAGCAAATCTGATGACAGTATACGTTTATGAAGACGTGTAAGATTTTAACAATAGGGCAGAATACCCAAACATTTGCTGCTAATTAGTATTGTTTAAATCCAGAACACTTTGCCCTTCAGTGTCTTTGTCCAGCTCGAGCCTTCGCAGCTCGAGCAGCTCAGGGGATCAGTGCGGAGTGCTAACATATATATACCTTCCGTCCCTGTGATTTAAACCAACACCACTGCCTTGCAGCTCAGCACAAAGGAGCCAGCAAACACATTGTGCAATTCCCAAGAAAGCCACCCACAGACATTTATACAGCAAGACTGGCGACCAGCAGCTCAACTGCGTTTCAGAACTTACTTGGAAGGCGGACAGTTTGTGCTGCTACGCCAAGGACAGGAAGTGCTTGCAGAGGGACAGGAAGTGCTCACCGCTGCAGTAGCCGAGGCTGGAACTGAGATAATGCCATTGTGTAAGCAAGCCAAGTGACCTCTCCCTGAGCGCAGAGTCCTGACGCTGGCGTCGAGAGCCCTGGCCCCCACCCAGCCCCAGACTCCCCAGGCACGGGGTGGGGGACTTGGTGGAGGGACAGGGGGAGGAATGGAAGGAGGGAGGAGGGGGGGTGAGGCGTGTCACCTTCCCTTACACACCACCACCATTACCACCTCCCCTCCACTCCTTTGGGCTGACTCTGAACATCACCTTGTAGAGGAAATGTGGCTACGACTCCAGACTTTATGACTTCTCCCATCCAAAGTCAGGATTTTACACTCCCACACAGCGAGAGAGAGAGAGAGAGAGAGAGAGAAAGAGAGAGAGAGAGAGAGAGAGGGAGAAGTGGCCAGGGCACACTCAAACCCACGCCCATGTCAACACACACATTCACACACATGCAAACATACCACACGCAGACACACAGTCTCCCTTTCTCCACTCTCATAGGATCGGAGGGGGAAAACCTTATCAGGTCATCAGTGGTAAAATAGATGATGACAGTATTATAGTCCAGATCCTGTCCCATGCAGCGCTTGCCTGGACAACCCCCCCCCCCCCCCCCCCTCCAAACAACCCGCAGAGGGTCATCCAGCGTGCTCTGGTGTCCCCACTGGTGTCTGCACGGGGCACGAAAAGGTTGCATAAGCATCTCTCATATTTCTGTCAGCCGCTTTTGACGTGTCAGAAGGACCGTAACCCACAACGAGATGGGAACAGTCCGAGAAAAGATGGAGCTGACAGGTTGAGGTCTGCTGGGTCTGATAAGAACCCCTGCAGCCGGTGGGTGATGTTTGGATTTCTGGCCACAAACAGGGGGCTTCATTCTCTGCTACGTAAACACTCCTGGTCTGGAAATTCGGAGGTGCGACAGGTTGCTTTAACCTTTTTTCCCCCCCATGTGTCACCATCCCGGTCTGGCACAGCTGCTCCAAAAACAAGGAAACACATTATCACACATTTCTGCAGCTTGGACGTGTGTCATAGAGTTTATATTTGACTACTGGCTGATGTCACCTACACATATTCTATGAAGTATGAACAGACAGTCCAAAAAATAAGATCAGGGAGAAACTACATGTTGTCAAGTCTTGGGGAGGGATATTTTTGGGCTAAATATATTCTTTGTACAGTGAATTATTTCAACTTGTTAAACTCAGACAAGGATTATAATATACAATGAAGTGAATGAGCATCTAATGAGGAGTAAATAATTCAGATATATGAGGTGAAATGCACCTTAAAGCTTTGTTGACAGAGGTATAATAGCTGGGAATGAAATCCTGAGCACATGAAAATAATCAAATGCCTTCTGGCTCTTTTAAAAATGTATTTTTAGTCACCACAAATTTGGAATTATTCCCACTATTTCCCTGAAATATAGCTTTCCTGTAAAAAATAAAATTGGGCGTTTTTCCAGACATTAAATTTCTCTTCATAAATGTGAAACCAAAACAAGTGTTTTACGCCCTCAATTTAATCAATCAGCTGTTTGTTTGGGTCATTAACATCCCAGACTGACGTCTAGTCGTCTAAAGACAGTGTATCCACCTGAGAAACAGCTTCAGACACCAGTATCACATTACAGCATTTGTGTCAGTCACTTTACAACGATGAGATGGGTGTTTATTTAAGCTTTCCTATACTCTCATTGATTTCACTTTTAGGGCATTGAAATTCTCAATTAACGTCTTCTCATTAGGCTCCAATCAAAGAAAGTCTCCACTGAGTCGATCGTGCGTAAAAGTTGCGAATGAGGGAGCCATTACTCTCCACGCGTAAACCTGACATTCAAGATAGTTAACCCCCCTCCCCAATACACAGACTCGTGTGTTTGGATGTCTGAACATTAGCGTCAGTCTAATACAAGGGTGAGAATTAGAACTGGGCCATGTGACTGTCCAAATAAACGTTACTGCGGATTAAAGAGTTTCACATCATCTCGTTTCAAAAGGTAAAATTGAACACGTTTAATAAAAGCTTGCACGAAAGCACGGACTTCTCGGTGTTCAATCCTGTTGTCAAATTCATTTAAACATAAATTTTGTGCATAAATTCTTATCATTTACAGTTTTGCTTCTGTTTGAATTCTTACTGCGTCTCTCCTCAGAGGGTCTCAGCCCTTCCAACACGGGTCGGAGGCGGGGTACTCGAAACTTTTTAACACCTTTGTAGTAGTGGGCACTCCCACCACATGGTGATTGGCTGCCTGTGAGTTTATAGTGCACAAACCTTCACATCCAGCGCTGAGTAGTCGGTAACCTTCAGTCAGCGCGACTCCTGGACTTGACTAATGGATGTGACTGATTATCTTCCATTCCAACTCCAGAAACCTTACGTTCTTTTTTTTTAAATGCATTTGTAGGCTTTTTCTCAGTAGTCGTGTGTTGTCGCCTCCGGTGGCTCTCCAAAACCTCCCAGCTGGACAGAGATGAGTAGTCCCGATGCGGGTTACGCCAGCGACGATCAGACCCAGGCAAGGTGTACGATGTCAGTCATGATGCCTGGAATGGGACACTGCCAGTGGGCCGACCCTCTCAGTCCTCTTGGGGACACCAAAGTGAAAAACGAGCCGTGCGCCTCCAGCTCTGGAAGCCAGAATCGCGGGAAGAGCGAACCGCGGATCCGACGGCCCATGAACGCGTTCATGGTCTGGGCGAAAGATGAGCGCAAGAGACTGGCGCAGCAGAACCCGGACCTGCACAACGCTGAGCTGAGCAAAATGTTGGGTAAGTAGTTTTACACGATATTTAATCAATATCATGTTGCTCACCTATTTGCCAGATCTACACAGGTTATTACTGAGTGATTATATAATTTTCTCTCGTTGTTATTTTAGTTCCAAGTTTTTATTCTGCTCAAAAACACATGAATGGTTATTTCTAAATCAATGTAGTGATTGTTTAGGCATAATGTTACTATGTTATTAGGAGTTAGTGTGTCTGTGTCAAGCTGCACATGTAACCTGAAAAAAAACAACCTGTCCCTGCCCCCTAAAATGGCAACAAGCTATTTTTGTGTGCATCACCAGGCTGCGTTCAGTATCTGCTGACATATCATTGATGTGCACTCTCCTCTTGACCTGCAGGGAAATCGTGGAAAGCCCTTCCTGTCACAGAAAAGCAGCCCTTTGTGGAGGAGGCAGAGCGGCTGCGGGTTCAGCACATGCAGGATCACCCCAACTACAAGTACCGGCCCCGGCGGCGGAAGCAGGTGAAGAGGATTAAGAGGCTGGACTCTGGCTTTCTCGTCCACAGTGTGTCTGATCACCAGGCCCAGTCAATGCCCGGGGACAGCAGAGTGTGCGTGGAGAGTCTGGGCCTGGGCTACCACGAGCATGGCTTTCAGCTTCCTTCACAGCCGCTGAGCCACTACCGGGATGCTCAGGCTCTTGGGGGCCCCTCTTATGAATCCTACAGCCTCCCGACGCCTGACACTTCTCCTCTGGACGCTGTAGAGTCAGACTCCATGTTCTTCCCACCACATTCACAAGAGGAATGCCACATGATGCCTGCGTACGCTTACCACTCCCAGGCGGCAGAGTACCAGCCCCAGGACCCCCTCTCCAACCACCACAGCAACCCCATCCTGCACCGACACCCGGCCTCAGCTCCAGAGCAGCCCCCTCAGCCTGCCACCCTTCCCCCTTCCTACATGGGATGCCCCAACCCTCTGGCCATGTATTACACCCAGCACTGCAGTCCCAGCCACCCCAAGCGTCACCCCGGAGGGGCAGGACAGCTCTCCCCCCCTCCTGACTCCCACCCTCACTCAGCAGACAGCGTGGAGCAGATGCACCACTCTGAGCTGCTGGCCGAGGTGGACCGCAGCGAGTTCGAGCAGTATTTGAGTTCCTCTTCGGCGACAGGCTTGGTGTACGGGCCACACGAGGCTGGCATGCAAGGACCAGAAAGCCTCATATCGTCTGTGCTGTCAGATGCCAGCACAGCTGTGTATTACTGTAGCTACAACAACTCCTAACCTCCTGCCCGGCCTGTTACCCTGCTGCAAGGACACATGATCTGACCTCAAATCTCTGTAGCTACATTTGAACAAAAAAAAAATGTTTTTCACTACTAGCAGAGAAGGTCCATGATGTTTCCAAATGAAGTTTTGTTGTACTGTAATATTTTAACATGAACACTGGTTTTAATGTTTTTCTTCCATCCTTGCAGGGATAGGAATTCATTTTGTGATAATAAATATTGTACAGTCACTATTTTAAACTTTATGTATATACCGAAGGTGGTTTTTTTATACTTTTTTTTTTGCACTTTTGAGAAATAAATAATTGCAAATAGACTCATCCTCTCTTGTATTTATTATTTCACATTCTTTTCAGACACTGGTTGAGGCTTTCTTTTTTATAATGCAGGCACATTTCATGCTCCTTAATTTTATTTTAGGGTATGTTTTACCATAAATCAAATCACCAGTGATTGGTGAGTGAGTTTAGAATGAAAAATCAAAGTAACTTATTAACTAACATGTGAACTTATCAGATGTTTTTTCACTTGGCACAACATCACCTTTCATTCAGTGCTGGCTCTGTATTACATGGCGCTACCTCTGTTGGTTTTTCCCACTTCCACATGGAGCTGAATGGGCTCCCAGCATCACCAGTTGCTCACCTGGAAGCAGGGCAGCGACCCGGGCTTCCTGGCCTGGACAGAGTGGAGGTAATCTCAGTGTCTGTGTTACACATGGCGCCTTGTTTTCGCAGCATGGGAGCGCAGTTTATGCTCCGGACATCCTGCCTACGAATGATTTAGTGTCTTCTGATTAATGCAAGGGGTCATTAAAATTCACAGAGGTCTACTGCACCTCTGTTAAACAATAGTGGCACTTTATTTTGTGTATTTTCACAGCTGATCATGAGGTATATTTCAATCTCCAGCTATGCCTAATAACACAGCAGTGACATCAGGTTTTATTTCTGTAGGTATACTGACACACCCTGTGATATATTTATCCACTAGCGCCAGTCTGTTGCTTCATCATATGTCAGATTTATCAGGTAAAAATCTTTAAGACATCAGACCGAACCTTGAGGGTATTCATGGTATTTATAGCCGAGAAAGAATCCCCTTTTATAAATAGAGATTTTCCCGATTTTAAAAGGAAGAGGTGCTTCTCTGACAGGTCAATCACCCTGACCTCTCGCTCCATTTTTAGCACTTCAGAGGAAACATGTTTCAGAGGTGTATATGTTCATGGGCTTTGTTCATGCTGAATGTTTTTAAATATTCTCTTATGCAGGAGAAGTGGTGGTTGGAGCTCAAGGTAAATATTGCTGGTTCTTCCCACGGTTTAAATACTGATGTCAGCTTTTCATTAAGTCAAGAAAATCTATGAAGATGTTTTATTTTTGTCCCATTCGTGTGCAAACAGCAGGAATTTTATCACGTCAGCATACATTATTCAGTGTTTCAACTCCAAACAAGTATGTCCGACACGTGTACGGCGTTGTTACGTCTCCTCACTTCCCCCAAACTGCCTTCCATCCCTTCAGGCCGTGCAACAATCCACTCTAATTGGTGTGAATGTGTTTAAATTCAGTCTGCAGCTGAGTGGCAGGTTTATCCTCCCTGTTGTTACAGCTAATGGGTGCATAACAACAGGCTCAAGCCACGATCCCCGAGGCATCAACCGAGTGGGTGGGGGTCACCTGCGTAGACTTACAAGAGAGGCAGACCCCCCATGTCAGCCATGATATTATCTCATCTCGCTAATTGATCAGGGCTAATTGACGAGGAAGAGCTCACTGAGTGCATTTGGGATTTCAAAGTTTATCTTAAAAAAATAGTTTGTGAATATCAGTGTGATACTTTTAATGTTGTGCGAGGAAAATTATAATGTTTTGTCTTTTTCTCTGTTGAAATAAGGTTGTTTGATTGTATAAATGGTAGTGAGAGATTAGATAGAGATTTAAATGAAATGATTTGTACATTGAGTGCATGTATAGGAGTTAAGCACCGTTTATAAAAAATAAGAACGATATAAGTAAACAATATAAAATGCATAGAATATTGCAAACAAATATGTTGCAAAACATGTTTGCAATGTATTTACCAATTGTTTTATATAGGAGACTGATGTCAGATACAAATCATATTGTCAATAGTGGTAGCATTGCACATCTATAAAAAAGTTATTGGTATAAAGACATTGTATAAAACTTATTTTGAGACAGGCCAGAATAATAATATACAAATATTCAAATATTGCATGTTTATAGGCTGTGTGTGTGTGTGTGTGTGTGTGTGTGTGTGTGTGTGTGTGTGTGTGTGTGTGTGTGTGTGTGTGTGTGT
>JBBPCS010000002.1:7059428-7111874 GCA_037974645.1 Hollardia meadi
GTGTGTGTGTGTGTGTGTGTGTGTGTGTGTGTGTGTGTGTGTGTGTGTGTGTGTGTGTGTGTGTGTGTCAGCCTGAGTATACGAATAAAAGAGGAGGAGCTGTAATGACTACGTGCACATTCCTATGTATATGCCCTCCGGTAAATGTGTGTATGACGTGTGTGTTGCAAACAGTACAGTAAATGTGCTCTTTGCAGCGTCTGGAAAGTCCATTTGTGCGGCCGTCAGGATGCCAGTGTCTCACACAGGGAGGCCGCCTGTCTCGCCCTCTCCACTCCACTCAGCTCTGTCGCTCAGTGACTGACCCTTAATCAGAGGAAGGTTGTCTGATGCGAGCACAGACGGATAAATCACTCCTCACCCCGGGCTGCTATCTGGGCTGCACATAACCAGGTTCTCCCGTCAGCGGACTGGCCCTCCGCCCGGGCCCTCCAAAGTTAACAGCCATGTGGTATTGAGTCCTTTGGTGAGGAGGACCCTGCCTGCCACGACCCTCTGGAGAATAATAGTCCGCATTCTGTGCATATCAGTATTTATATTGCTGTTGAGAGGCTTGGCTATTGATATACTGTACAATCTGCAGACTTGCCACATTTTTTATCTGCCAATTTTTCTTTATTTTTTCAGCCCACGTTTTCTCGTTCCTGTAGCCTTTATGATGTTGAAAATGTTGTGTTTATATTTTGTGTTGTTATTGTCTTTAAACTGTGCTGCCCGTTGGGCAAGACTCTCTTGAAAAGAGAGACTTTTCTGGAAAAATAAGGGTTAAATAAGAGAGAAGAAAAAAGCAGTCCCACGAGTAGGACTGTATATATTGCGTACAAAAGTATTATTAGCAAAATGTACTCAAAATATCAAAAGTAAATGGTCATTATGCAAAGAGTCGCCTTATTCAGTCTGTTTTACATTACATAATTTGATTATTATAAATGACGCATTAACATTCCAACAGCATTTTACTGTTTTAGTTGAGGTGGAGTTAGTTATTGAAAAATGATGTACTCTGCTAACGCTGCTTAAAACGTACAACTTGTGAAAAATAGTCTAAATACATAGACTTGTACAGAAATAAAACCTTTTCTATTAGCATCTGTCAAGTTAACGGCTAAAGTGTCGATTAGCTCAGTTATATGTTGCTTATGCGGACTGTTAGTGAACTAACTAGCTAGCTGTACTGCAGCATAGGCTAGCATAATAATGTAAAAAAGCTTCACAAGTAAATTAATAAAACTTTTTCTGTTAGCATCTGTCCAAGTTAACGGCTAAAGTGTCGATTAGCTCAGTTATATGTCGGCTAACGCAAATTGTTAGCGAGCTAACTAGCTAGCTAGCTGTATTGCAGCATAGGCTAGCATAATAATGTAAAAAAGCTTCACAAGTAAATTAATAAAACTTTTTCTGTTAGCATCTGTCCAAGTTAACGGCTAAAGTGTCGATTAGCTCAGTTATATGTCGGCTAACGCGAACTGTTAGCGAGCTAACTAGCTAGATAGCTGTACTGCAGCATAAGCTAGCGTAATAATGTAAAATAGCTTCACAAGTAGATTAATAAAACGTTAGCTAACATTAACCACATTGATAAGCCAGTGTAGCTGGATTGTGTGGGTTATAACTCATTTACTAGCTAATCTTATGTAGCATTAGCCTACTCAAATCATATAGTCAGATTGAAAAATTGTAACTTTTCCTTTGATAAAGAAAAGCTGTTTAAGCCATGATTAAATATTTTTTCTTTGTATCAGTGTCTCTGTGTTCTTATTTCTTAGATTGCAGAGGAATTGTACTTAATAAGGTGTACTTGACATAAAGTATAAAGAACAATGTGCTCATTTACTTTCCACCATTGGCAATAAGAAACTTTTATTTTTTTCTCCACTGAACAATCAAAGCAGATGAAGTTCAGAGACGAAAGATATGAAGAAAATTAAAATGTGAAAACAATCGCCAAGCCTCCGACTGTAATTACCAAGAATTGTAGTCAGTTTGAGTGCAGCCTAATTGAATAATGGTCATATGAGTGAATGAGTGGGGGTGTGGAGTGATTTACCGCACATAGAAGCGTGCTTATCTTTCCCTCTGTCCCATGCAGGAAACACTGGGATGTCACCAGGCAGATTAAAAGCTTGGCACAGCTGATACGGAGCGCTCAAAATGGATGGGGTGGGGACCTCTGACTGCTGTGTGAGGGGTTGTGGCGGGGAGGGGACAGGCGGTGGTGTGACCTTATGAGTCCTGTTTGGCACGGATTCATTCAAAACCTGGGAATTCCACTGGAAGTTAAGAGGGGGGGGAAAGATGTAACATCAGTAACTTGAATGGAATTTTGAATAGTAAGCATATTTTTTGCCTTGATGTCTGCCAAGACACTTTTTCTTAATCTCACATTCAACTGCCCCCAAAGGAAAAATGAAATTTATCAACATTGTTGTATACATTTAAGCATTTTGGAAGAACAGAGGGTGATTTTGGGTTGCAAGAAAAGTTTAAAAGAGATCACATTTGCAGGATCAGCTGCCTTGCTTTTAATTGAAGTGAATGTTTTAAACTGCTGTCGGTCACAGTGCAGCTGTATCACTTATAATTGAATTCCTGACAGCTGCAATGCATGGAATTTTAACCAGTTCTTACAGGGGCAACAAAATGAGCTGGGCATTTTGTTTCAAAGACTATAGAGGCTAAACACAGTACAACATCAGAGCAAAATGCTGTTATTTGCTATGTAGCCACCAATGTATTTCAGTCGTTTTAAGCAGGAACTGACTTTGATTAGCAGAGACGCTTTGCCTCTTGAATTGAGGCAATATATGCAGACTGAAGAGAGGTGTTTGATGGGAACATACGCAGACAGATCTGGAGGAGCAGCTGCATGGAGGACGCTGGGCCAAATATAGAAAGGGGACAAGGGCCAAAACATATCACACATTTTTTCCCATTAACAGCATAGGTTTGAATCTAACTTGGCGCCAATTAGTTGCAGTATAGGCGCAAGGACTTTAAAAATAGAGCATGGCGGGGGTGACAATACACCCGGAACGCAGAGACAGATATCTCTGTCATGGCGGCGTGTGATTTCACGTGTAATCATGTGAAGGAAAAATAACAGTATTCATATCACCAGCTGGTTCGTTATAACTCTGTGACATGGAAGGTTATGTGACAAATGGAGCTTCAGACATTTGTTGCTATTACCTGTCATGCTACTTTGAGTGCAGAGCTTCAGCTCAGGCCTATTTTCAGTCTGATTCGGGTATGTTTGGCAGGATCTGTGCTGCTGTATCAGTGTGACCAGACGTTTTTTACCCGCTTGGGTTCAACATTTGCTCGTCTCTTATCTCTGCAGCAGCGGGCTGGAATGAGGGGCATGCAGGCTTCAGGCCTACCTGTTTACTCTGAGGGCTTCCTCCATTGTCCCCCCCCCCCCAGTTTCCTTTGAAGGATTTTTCACATTTTTGTGCTAGCTGTTGTTTTGGGAACAGGTCGCGGGCTGGGCACATGGGAGCCTCTTGTGGCATTCCTGAATCTCTGTCTGGTTGAATTCTTTCCTACAGCGCATATTGTCTCTTTCATACACACCTGAGGTATTTTTACAGCAGTAAACTAAACAGTGTGACAGCGTGTCATCACTTTATCCTTTTACGCTGAGCTGAAACCTGATAACTTTTGTATATTCCTTTGATTCCTTAACTTCAGCCCCAGGTTTACTGTGGAATGGAGTTATCTCTTGTTGGCTAATCCTTTTCACGACAGAAATAGACTCAGTTTTTTGTAACTGTTATGTAACTCATGATAGTTCATGGTTAAGCATATACATGGCCAGCTAATACCTTCAGTAATACGGTTCAACCTAATCTACTGGACTCCACTACCCTTCTAAACTTAATTGCATTTAGAACGAGCATGCGTATTTTTGTAGGGACTATAAACGTTTTTCCTATTAAAAGAATCCCAACATTATTTTTAAATGGCCTGTTTTATACTTACAATACATGTACTGTATGTGTGAAGAACACACAGACGAATCTAACCTCTGATATTACTTATATGTTGAAATAAACCCTATTTCTCATTATTTATAGGTATTAAGGTGAATGTTCACTCCATTCATTGATAAGTGCTCAGGGTCCTGCTAATGGAGAGCCCCTTAATCCTTATTATCTAAAGAGGTCCTCAATGAGATTACAACCGTGCACAATTATTACACCAATTTACCATCTGCTGCTCTCCTTTTAATTCATGTAAGCTTGTGCAGGTGTAGTGTATAGCTGCTCTCTTTTTTTAGGGTTAGTTAAATAAGAACACAAGTACAAAAAACATTGAAAGATGCTCTGTTATACTGTAAAGCGACTCCGTCTAGATCGCTCTCAGAACTTGTGAAAGTGTAATAGTAACCTTGTTTAAGAAGACAAAGGATGTTAGTATTAAAGTGACACAAGTTTTGAATTGGAAATATATGTTTTTTTATTTTCCGCTTGTATTTCATTGACTTATTTTTTGGAAAATGTAATTTTTTTTTTGTTTTAAAAATGGTTTTGGTTGAGCAAAAACACCTCATTGACGATATATTCCCAGGGGAAAACTTCTATACAAATATGTGCCAGGCCTATTTAAGATAAAATGTATAATTATTAAATCTCAGGGCCAGAGTTCACCTCTTTCCTCTGCAGCTCTACATGCATCTGTGTGTCACACCTTTCTGAAGAGGATTTCCAAGCACTGCACTTGCAGTGGAGATTAACTTTGAGCAAAGATTAAGCAAATTAACCATGATGGTGTCTCCCAAAATAAACTGTTGCTGTGCAGTTAGTTGAACAGCAGTCATCATGTAGAGCACGGAATAACATTTCATGGATCCTTTCAAAACGGCTGGGAATTCCATGATGCCAACGTAGGTGAGTTCGTTTGAAATCCTGCATTTTTCTTGTGTATTTGTTTGCTCAGAGTTTAACTTTTTTACTTCCTCCATTTATAATCTGTAGTTATGTGTTACACTTTCAGCGTTAGAAATGCCATGACCATAGTTTGAACCAGATCTCTCTGTTTTTCTTTGTAACCAATTACTCCAAATATTTCATCCTGAATATGAAAAAATCTAAAATTGGGTTATTGAGAAATAATACGCAAACTCAAATAATACATTGAAAATGGCAGTTGTCAACTTTTAAAATTAAATACAACACACTTTTTAAAATCACATTTAATAAAATAAGTTTTAATGAATAATATTCTGTAATTTATCATAATTATTGTGCAAATAATTAAATGTTTGAAAGGTTTTGACTGATTTTAAGTGTTTTGGGTTAGTTATATAATGCAACATAGGGTTCGTATTCATAGATCATATAAATTAAATTCTCGAATTTCTTTATATTGTTGTATATATTTTCTATATTAAGACCATAGTGAATTGTGTTATATAAATATTCACATACCCTAATGATTATGCTCAAAAAAACACTGGGTGCAGTAAATTGATAATCTGCTAAATATTTCTTTATTAGTTGTTCTCTACTGTATTGTAAAAGTAAGGTAATGAAATAATTGAAAATGGCATTCACAGGGCAGGTTTCCCAGAAGTGAGGTCATGTTACCTAATGGCCTCTATCGTACGAAGTAAACAACATATGTTTGCAAGACGCCATTCAGCTGTTTACACATCATAAATTAGCCTAGATAAATTAAACATGGTGCTGAGTTGACCCAATTGCACGAGTCTTTTGATAACAAACCCTGTTTTATTCTTTTTATGATTATTTATTACTGTTTCACTGACAGCAAGTATAGGCTTTAATAATACCCTTTTCTTTTTAAAATAAATTTAGACAAAATAAATGGATGCTTTCTATGAAGATTAATGTTTACTGTATTATGTGTAGAAGCAACTTGAGAAACCTTTTGGGCCTCCTATTGATTCTGTGGAGGAAATTTAATTCTTTCACTACTTACTGAACCATCAACAATAAAGAACCTCAACTGAGCAGCAGGATAAAAGGGATTCTATACGTGTAAATATCTCATTCTTAACTTCTCTTTTGCTCCGCATCCAGCCAATCAGCGATGATGAATGAGACGGGGCTTCGGAGGATCGTCCCTGACCAGTCATCTGGGAGTGGGCACTCCTTTGGCACCCCACGCCACCAAAGCATCATCCAACCTATCCTATCAAAGCGGGTCTGCTTCTACAAAAGTGGAGATGCTCAGTTCAATGGCCTACTCATGGTCATCAACAGCCGCACCTTTAAAACATTTGATGCGCTCCTTGACAGTCTCTCCAAAAAGGTTCCCCTGCCGTTTGGGGTGAGGAACATCACTACTCCTCGCGGGGTTCATGCAATCCATACTCTGGATGAACTGGAGGATGGGAAATCTTACATCTGCTCTGACAGCCGTAAGGTGAAGCCCATCAACCTGGCACTGGCCAGGAAGAAGCTGCCGCCCTGGTACCATGCCAGGCCTGTGAGTTCCCGCCGTCGGACAGTGCAGCAAGCCAGGTTTTTCCCCGGCCAGAACATCCACAAGAAGGCGCAAGGGGTTGTGCGCACACCAAAGAGGCTACTGGTTTTTCGCAATGGTGTCCCCGCTGTCAAACACACTGTGATGCTTGACAAGAGGACTACACCCACTTTTGAGTCCATCCTGGAATATATTTCAGAGCTGATCCAGTTCCATGTGGTGAAACTACACACACCTGATGGCAGACGTGTGAGTGTCAATACAACACATGTAAAACAATTCATTTAGAAGAAAATAATAGATTTTGCAAGCACTATTTACTATAGACGGACATCTTACTATAAACACCATGATATATTCACTAAACCTGCTCTTCTTATAATGCCAAGTAATCAAAGAAAACTGAAGGGCTATTGTACAGATTAATAAACTGAATGACAAAGCTTTTCGGGCCCAATCTGAAATCTAGAACCACAATAAGGTAGAGCCTCACCTTGAAAAAACATCACAGTAGTGCAATATTAATTTTCAATTTTAAAGCCTTTCAAAAACTACACTAACACCAATACGTTTTAGGTTTTTGTTGCAACATTATTGACCCATAAAGGACTGGCTTAAACCTTGCCTGTAAATAACCATCACATGAGGTGAGAAAGTGTTAAGCTCCTTTAGCAACTCACCCTAATACGTAGAGAGGCATTCTGGGACACTGTACTGCAAGGCTTTGGGTCAAGGATCTGTTGTAAATTCAAAGCCTGCTGGTATTGCAAGGTGCCATTTTAACAAAAAAGATTTTAGAATTATCACATACATGCATGTTATTTGCAATTATATCCCTCCCGAACATACGTAGAGTCAAGGTTAATATTTTTTTTTCTATTCTACACATTCTGTTAAGTGCTAACACAGCCAAATGAGAGACAAATCCTTTTATTTTTCTGTCGACTACAGGTTGATGGTCTTCCAGGCTTGATATTGTGCTCTGGTATTGTAGTGGCTGCAGGCAGGGAGCCATTCAGGTCTGCAAACTACAATGCACAGAAATCACCAGCACTAGCATTGCAAACTACTAATCAAATGGGTCTCAGAAGACTGAAGGCTTTCAACCGTAAGTTTACATACATTACACATTTTCTTTTAAAGATCTTTACGCAAACATTTTGTTTTATTTGTTTGATGAGAACATTTATTTTCACTATATGACAGTGTGCAGTAATCTATCTGGTCTCATAGGATGAAGCTTGGGAAAGTGCTGATACATGATATTATGCATAATACCATAGATGACCTACATACACTGTCTATCTGGCTGTCGGCTATTGTTCTTCATGAGCTGGGAGTAACTGTATTATCTTTCTAACATTTCTTTCTTCTCCTTTCATGCTTCCTGGGTTTCCTCTACAAACTGCCTGCCTATCCTCTTCAATCCTTGCCTGAAATCTTTGGACATTTCTAATTAATTTTTCAACATGAACTGATTGGCTTTTTTTTTTTTGATTGACTGAAAAGGTGAAAAGAAGTCTCTATCATATGCTTCCATGTCAAGAAAATTCTCCCCTTCATCTGAGAGGTACATCGTGAATCGGATCCATGACTCCATCGCAGAAAGTTCATGCGACCTACCCAGTAACCCCACAAACTCTGTTGAGTTGGAGTCGGGTCATGTATTGGAGTCGGTAGCAGAGACGGAGGGTGACACCTGCCTTGGCGATGGAGCTGGAGGGCAGCAGAGCTTGCTGCCCACAGAGGACGACATTGAGAAGTCCTTTCGAGTAAACCAAGATGGTAGTATGACAGTGGAGATGAGGGTGCGACTGACAATTAAGGAAGAGGAAATGGTCCATTGGACGACCACTCTGACACGTTCAAGCGTAGCCAGTCAGCTAAATGGGACCTGTTTACCAGAGCCTGAGGCAGAGCAAGAGATAAGCTCAGTAAAATCACTCTCACTGGATTTAGAAAGACCTGATGCCTCCATCGACACCATCACAAAGGACAAAACTGAGGATAACAATGACGAGGATCCACCATCGCTGGGCAATGGAGCTTTGAGTAAGTGTAGTAATGAAGAAGATGATGTCAAAGTACAGATGGATGTGGAGAGGAGAGCTCCAACACCGGAAGACAAGCAAATCGGAAAAAAGCATGCATTTGTGGAGAGCATAAAACCGCTTACGGCAGAGGGGATTGAGGAAGGTATGATTGGTTCGTACTACTACAAAGAGCAGACAGAACATAGAGCTATGACTGAGCAGTACTGCATGGTTAAACAGAGTAGCACTAAACCAGTGCCCAAACCTAGAAGACTTGGCTCTGTGGATGGCAACAATACGAACAGCAGAAACGTATCCACATTCAAATCAGCAGGGATGACCGAAATCCTACAGACTGAATCCAGCGGAGAGGAGGTCACTGAAACTGTCTTACACATATATGAACAGCAGACCTGCCAGGATAATTTCCTTGCAAACCTTGCACAGGGTATGTCTGCTTCTGGGATTCCCTTTTGCAGGCCAGCTACCTCGGGAACTCGACAGCTCTCCTCCAATAATGAGTTCGAACCCGAGTTCTGGAGACCATCGACAGCGTCTGAGTCAATTAGTATCTGGAGAACTGAGAGCATGTCAGTAACATCTGATCTAACGTTCCCCTCACTGAATAGTGGTGCAATTCAAGCAACAAATGTTCAGCAACAATTCCCAAATCCCGCAAAAGGCAAAGGCAAGCCCCAACAAAGAGAGGCCAATAAAGATAAGAGAGTGTCCTCGAAACCCAAAGTGGTCAAAAAGCGTGTTCTTCGGCTTAAGTCACCAGGAAAAAGACAAAAAGAAAATTCCACAGGAGCAACCAAGAAACATAAGAAAGTAAAAAGTTTCTCCAGTGCTGGGTTCATTAAGAGAATTTATGGGAACAAATCAAAATCAGCAAAAAGCGTGATGAAGCTTAAAAAGGGACCAACACGAAATGGAGATGAGGGTGTTACAACAAAGAGCTCACAACAGTTGGATGACACAATAAAATGTATTCTCAAAGACACAAATGTACCATCAGCATTGAAAGAAAATATGAGTGAGATGGTTTCTCTGCAGAATGGTGTTGCCAATAAAGCAAGTCAACCACGGGGAATACTGACACGGCAGACCTCAGTGCATCGAGAGAAAAAGAACGCAAACGAGTCCTGTGATGTCAAGGAAATCATGTCACTGCCGACTTTTAACGCCTCCAGTTCTGTTACTAATGAATATGTGGAAAACTGGCTGGAGAAAGCCCATCATAGCCCCACAGCCTACGCAGATGAGGAAAGTAAAAAATTAGAAGAAGTTACTCTTTTACAAACAGAAAATGGCGAGTGTGGAGAAAATAAGAATGGCTTGATGACTGTGGCAAAGGAGGTACAACGTTTAAAGGAGACATCAGAAATACAAACATGTGAAACGCACAAACCTGACCTACTGCCTGACAATGTGCGAAGAGCCTCTGTTAAACAAAGAATCCAGTCCTTTGAAAAGAAATCATCAAGTCCATCAATGGAGAAAAAGACAGCCAGTCAGCCAATCGTCCATAGCCATACATCCACTACAAACACAGAAAACTGCAGCAGTTTAGCTGAGAATAACATGGAAGAAATAAATCATTCCTGTTCTGAAATAGTTCCACCAACTGAAAAGACGTCAACAGAAATACCATCAGGAAGAGAAAATAAGTCAAGTCCAATCAAAATCTCATTTCGAGACGCAACACCTTCCAATTCGCTTTCAATGGACTTACCACCTCCCCCACCACCTGCTGAAATCATAGAGCTATCAAATGCTGAAGACTGTGTGATGGATGTATCCTCAGCGGCCAGCAGCCCATTGTACAGGCTCTCATCAGTGAGCAGTCAAATGTCAGATAATCATCCATTATCCATCAGTCCTACATCTGACGAGGCCGTATCACCTATAGGCCACACAACGGAAATGACAACATCAATTCAGACTGACATTTCCTCCACGCTGGGGGAAACACCATTACCAAGAACTCCATCTATTAAAAGGGCCCCTTTGGTCAGTAATCTGTCTCTTGACAGGAAAATGTCTCTCAGAAAGGCTTGTCTGGATAAATATACTTTAAGTAGTGATGCCACTTCAGAGGCAACCACATCATCTACTCCCATCAACATAGTGGGTGATAATGCGCTGCCAAACAGCATCTGTTCAACGGGGACACAACTACCAAGTGAAACCCTACCAGAAGAAAGCAGCACATTAGATTTGAAAGATAGTCCATCATGTTGTTCTTCTGCATATCCTACTAGTTTAGCATCTGAAGAGAGAATGTCAACAGCAAGTTTTTCATCAAGTGAGGCTTCAACACCAAGTTCTCTTCCACTGAAAGGGAGAAAAACACATAAAACACCACTTTTAACTCAAATGGAGGCATCATCACCTAAACCCTTGGTGAAAAAAGTCAAACTTAGGAGCAGTCCATCTCCAGAGAGAAAATCCCACACCAAGAAATTATTTTCTGAACTTCCTCACAACTCTCCAAAATTAGCATCAATACATAACCACCCTCCTGATAAAACTATGTCACCAAATGTTGGAATAGGAAAACATGCTAGCTCCTCCCCTGAGAGGAAGCAGGTGCTTTATAAACCTAAATTGCAGAAGAGACTGTCTCCATATTCTCAGTCTCTGGATGTCTCTCTGGACATGGTGTCACCACCTGTGAGACACAAGTCAAGTAGAAAGGTGCTCACCAGAAATCTCTCCTCAGACAGTGCATCAGAGCTGACAAATAGGACACAAAGTAGGACATCGTCCAAAAGAAAGCGTCACCAAACGCCACAGTCAATAAAATCGACAGCTGAACTGGACAAAACACTAAACTGTAACACAGAAGCTGATCAGAGTGATAACAATAAGGTGAACAAGACAGATGACACTATCACAGAGAAATCCATGGTAGAAACACAAGTAATGCCACAGCCATTAAACATTGCAAATCAGCCAAACATGAAACCTGTACTTGAGGAGATTTGCTTCTCAATAAAGTCAATTAGACAAATCACACAGAACAAACGTCCGTCATGTCTGGAAAAGTCCAACAGCCTGCCTGACTTCTCCTCTCATGTGGCCTCTACGTTTGGCTCATCATCTAAAGCTCTCCTTGCTTTCCTGTCTGTCATGACCCTAAAGGGTGGCACGACTAACCTATGTATGGATGAGCTGAATGCAAACAACGTCAGCTGTGCTGAGGCTTTAAAAATGATCGAGTCTCTCCGACAAATTGCCACCATTGAGGATTCCCACAAATTAAAAGTTAGTTTGTCAAATTTACAGCAGTCTGCTTCAAAGCAGCTCATGCAAAGTTGGAAGGGCTTCCTGGAACTCAGCGACAAATGCAAGAGCCGCAACTCAACACCAAATGATTCAGAGCAAGAAGTTGTAACCCAGGCCAGTCCTGAAAAAGACATTAATGAAAATATTATTGATGAGATCATAGACAATCTTGACATACCTACGCAGCTCAAAGAGGAACTGGCCTTCCTTTCAGTCGGTGTCAAAAGTGACAGTGACGATAAAGAAAAGACGTCCATGGAGGATGTTGTTAATGTCAGGGATGTCACCCAAGATGAGAACACTAATGTTGATGTGAGTGCCATTATTAAAAAGTTCACAGACATTCACCAGCCAAAACAATCAAGCACTGGTAATATAACGAAGACAGCGAAGCACATAACAACTGACCAGGAGACTAAAGACAAGGATAGTAAACATGGGAAGAATGGTGTGACCACATGTCCACCAGCTGAACCGAATGATGAACAGATACATGAAGAAAGGCAGCTTTACAGTACTGTAGTGTTGGTAAAAGAGAATGAGGAGGGTACGCAGTCTTGTATGGACACAGTACATCAAAAAAATCAGCAAAAGAAACAACAAGATGAAGACGAATCATATCAAGGAAAAGCAAACCTGAGTGGAGTAGTCAGCAGCGACAAAACTTTTGACCAAGGCAGCTGTCCCTCTGAGGTAGAGGAGAAACACATGGAAGGTAATCAGCTGCAAAGAGAGGAGAGCATGACTATCCCTGTGAATGAGCATTGCCATGATGACCAGCCAGGCTCAGAACAGGAAGGGCAGAACGTGTCCAGTGCCAATAAAGATTTAGAGCAGAAAGTGACCTGTGAGCAAAGTGTATGTAGCTCAGAGGCAGGTGAGCAGCATAGTTCAGAAAAGGAACCAGAGGTTGAATGTGAGGGGATACAACAGGAGAACGGGGAAAGTGACGACTCGCCCAACCCTGAAAGTCACTCTAAGGAGGAAGAGGACAAGCAAGCAAGATACAATTACTATGTAGAGCTGAATGTAAGAACGAAGGGAAGCCCAGATAGTCATAACAAGTATTTGTCAGAGGTTGAATGTACAGAGCTGAGCAAAGATGCTTTGTCTAACCATGCAAGTCCATCTAGCTCAGAAGAAGAACAGCTGGGTCGAACAGGTTGCATGGGACTTAATGTCAGTGTTGATGAGAGCACCTGTAACTCAGATGTGGATGAGCCATCTTCAGAGGAAGAGCAGGCTGAGGTTGAGTGTAGAGAACTAAAGGTTATCACTGAGGAAAATGTGTCTGTCAATGAGGAAGAGCAGGTGAGGGTGGAGGAGGAAGAACACCTTGATGATCTTCCAGATCAAACCAAAAAACATAGAAGAGACGGGGAGGACAGGTTCAGCTCAGACAATGAGGACCACCATGCTGATAAAACAAAGCAATTAAGCAATTTGATAGAAAATCAGGATTCATATACCAAAAAAGACAACAGCAGTTTGATCAAGTCTGACAGTTTAACAAAGCGTTACAGATTTAGTGCAGATGAGGATAGCGGGAATGACCACAGCAGCTGTGAAGAACATGCAGAGGTAGAGCAACCAAAGGTCACAGATGAACAGATTAGCAGCTCAATTGAAGAGGAGTTAAGCTACTATGACAAAGAGCCCAGTTCAGAGGGGGAACATACTAATGTGGACAGATACATAGAAGAGAGGTGTACAGAATATCAGGAAGCTTCTTTAGCAGCACAGTCTGAAATTAAAACATGTGAAAAGGCTGTGGAGAAAGTCAAGCATCCATCTGAAGAAATAATACCCCAATCTATCGCAGAGAGAGTAATTCTTCTGGAAAAGCAAGTTGCTGATGCCCAGAATACAACAGTACATTCTCCCATGAGACGTTTCTCACAAAGAAATGCCCCTCTTGAGTCAGATGGTGAGGATTCTGAATTGCCTGAGTCAGCTCTCGGCACCCAATCAGCTCCTCAGTCATCGTTGACTTTCAGCTATGACTCCTGTGGTGTTATAACCACAGAGCCTGAAGGCAACAGGGTCAGATCAATCAGGGAAATGTTTCTGGCAAAGAGCGCCACAGACATCCAGCACGGACATAGACGTTACCCAAGCCCCAACAGATCAGGACTGTCCAAATTAAGAGCAGAGACCTCAGTTAGTGGCGGGTATCAGTCTCAGACTTCAAGTGACTTGTCTAGCGGCGAAGATGACTCGGCACGGAAATCCATCAGTAAAGGCTTTGTGAGAAGAACAATTGAAAGGCTTTATGGCAAGAAAGATGCTAATCCTGATGAGGAGGCAAGCGAAAGGCCCCCATCTGCGCCAAAACAGAAGAAGAAAGAACCTTTGGGCATTTTCTCCCCCTTCCACATCACTCAGTCCAAAGCAATGTCTGAGTTGTCTTACTTCAATTCCACTAATGCACTGGACACCTTAGGCAAAGCAACACGATGCGTTGCTTTTAATGCGCAAGTCGGGCCAGGAGACAGTGTCCCTATTGATAATGGACGATGGCTCCTTCAGGAGAACACACTGATCAGAAAGTCTGTTTCCGACCCAGTGGGAATCAATAAAGCCTTCACAAACTCTCCTCAGAGTGAAGAATTGCATGAGGATACAGAAGAGAACACCCCGTGTCCCCTTTTCAGCACAAACTCTGAGCTGGAGGACAACAAGGAGTCCTTTTCGAGGAAGTGCATCTACTTTTCTTTGCCCCATGCTAGTGACTCTGAAGTATGCCAGGATGACCTGAGCACTGTTAGCAAGGGCACTGTGAATGGTGACAGTGTCATAGACACAAAGGACAATTCAAAGGACGCCAAAACGTGGGCGGAGAGGAACGGCAAGCTGCCAGCTGGTGGTACCACTGACTTTAAGATGATGGATAACAAAGTGCACCCGCTCACTGAGCTTCCACCTGATGGTGAGGTTGTGGTTGCACAGCCTGGGAGAGGTCAGGGTGTTGTGAACAGAAGGATTCAGGAGCCTGACATGTTGGACTTACTGTATAATTTTTGTGGTCAGAATTGTCCCATCCTGTAGGGACGTTTCTTTTAGCTTTGTAACAATTGCAAAACAAGAACTAATGTACCTTTTTTTGTCTAAATAACTACGTTTTTGGGCTACATTGACTTTGGTGCCTAAATTTTGACGTTGCCATAGCCTTGGCATAATACACTATCATGTATCAACTCATTTGAGCCAACTGCCAAATGTGTTATGTGTCACAGATGTGCAAGCCAATGAATTAACATCAACATCTCCATATTTTACCATGCATGTTCGAAGCTTCTGTCAGTTTATGCTCCTTTAACGTAAAATTATGTGATTGTGCTACACCTTGATTGTGTATTTGCCAATGCACTCCAGAGCAGCTCTTTTCTTTTCATAGGTTGCCTGTCAACAGAGCAAGTACCCAGAGCATTACAGTAATCTTGTTTTAAAGCTCTTAAAACAGATCAAACCCCCGCAGATGTCAGGCAACGAGGCCAATCCCCACTGCACTGAGTGAACGAGTCAGTTTTTTTATCACAGCTCAGGTTCGGTGCTGGAGTTCAGGTCAAAATCGGGCCGTTTCTTTTCTTATAATCAAACAAGCAACTCAATATGGCACAGGATGTGTGCAGATTGTAGAATTTGTCAGTAAATACTCAGTGTGGTGCTTCATTTATTGTTATTATGTACACTGATTGTCTAAAGTGTAAATAAGACATTTGATTTTCGCAAAGTAATCATAGCTTAATACATATATACAATAACCTTACCTTTTTAATTAGGATAAATGGTTCTCAATGTGGCAGCTGTGACAATTTTGTCTCTTTAATGTGTAAGAATAAAAATGTATTTACAAATGTTGGTTTTCTGTTATAAAGTCCTTTTTCCAGACTAAAATTGTCCAAATCCTGGATTGGTGCATTTACTCCCACAGGGAAAATCTGATGATCAAGATGATCCTATTGTCAGTAAAAGTCAAAAGGCCAAGGTGACCGTTGTTGACCGTGTTTAAGATACCTTAGGAAGCTCAGCTCAGTTGTTTTGCTCCTGCTGATTAGTATCAGATCTCCGAGGAGTGGAGGCCTCGTGTTTTCTCACTCTCCGCCTGAGGAAGTATCCATGTTGTTCTAAGGTTGTTTTGTTTCTCAGAAGTTGCCATCGATGTTGGTCCGTGTTGTGACAGGAGTGTCGAGGAATGCACTAAGAGGGGAGTGTTTACATCTACAAGTACAAAGAGAAAACATGACAGACAGACAATTGCCACATTTGACACTTATCTCAAACATGTGTATACATATTCTGTTTATTTATCAGCATTTAACATTCTGGAAGTATGAAGAATTTTTTCAAAGCTAAAGTTCTTTTTATTATCACTGAAACACAAATGTTTACAACAATGTCCACTAGATGGCATTAGTGGCCAATACAACAGGCAGTTAAGTTAAAACGTTGGAGGGCGCATAATCATATACTCACGTTGTTTCTTCCAAGAAGAAAACCAAGCAAGCAAAAATGTTTTCAATTGTTTATTATTTAAATAAATATTTACATAACAGCTTTGTATAAATCAAAGTTCTTTTTCTTACACGGCACGTCTTTCTAAGAGCAACTGTTTAACAAGGAACAAAAAATAATAATAATAAGGGATGGATTACAATGATACTGTAAATCTGTGTTGAGAAAGGCAACCTCTCATGTTGATCACTGCGCAAATACTACTTGCAATCATAAAGGCTGAACTTGGATGACATTTACCATTTAACAGCCGAGCCTCAAGACCTTGCTCATCTTTCATTATAAGTTTTGTTATAATATGCATAAATCTACATGATAATTTGATATACATTTTAATTTGTTGTTACTAAGGAATAGGAGGATGGTACTCTACACTAATTCAATTAAAAGCCATAACATATGGCTAGAAAAAATAAACCAAAATCAAATCAACATTTTAAGTCACACATTATTCATTCAAGCACAAACAAAGCAATAGACAGCCTTGGTGAAATTAAAAGACATCACTCATACAGTAGAGGCTACAGTGCCCTGCTAAATGGTGTACAGTATATGGCTCAGCTTGGAAAACTAAACATTTCAGGCAAGGTGGTCTAAGAAAATTAGAGCACACAAATAATGCCCAAGCTACAGTTCTAACTCGCATCTCTTGAGTGAGATTGTTGAAATGAGTCCCTCAGATGATTAGCAATCTCACAATAACACGACAGTGAAATCAAGGGGGACTGATGTAGAGAAAAAAAAGTCTAAATTAACGGCAATGGCAGCATCCCTGTTAACTGTAAAGAGATAAACGTGAAAAACAATGTACATAGTTTACTACATTGTCCAATTAAAAAAATATTAAAACATAATGAGGACAAAACTCTAAAATAACCGTTTTATTTAATGCAGTCAGTTGATCTTATGTTTCTCAGGGATCAAAAGAAAATCAATGTAATGCTCTTTGTTTTCTATTGCTGTCAGGTCATGCATGTAAATTCTATACTTCTAATAAAACCAATTGTGTACTTAAAAATGTATAAAGAAAATATTATTTTTTTCAAAATACTATTCGGGGAGAGATTAAAGGGTGGATTAATAACATTTTTCAACAACACTTTTATTGTTTTCATCCTGAGATTTAAACCAATGTGTATCCTCTTCAAGGAGTTTTAAAAAAAAATCATATTGTATTTAAATGCAGATACAAATTCTGCGTCAGACAGTGTCAGTGAGTGTCTCCGTTAAATCCACTGTTACCTTTCCTCAAGACTTGTCATACTGCGTCGGTTTTGGGCTGGGACGAGCGTGTTCCACTAACAAAGTTATAAACCAAAAACTGAGAAGTGCCAAAATAATGCGTGGCAAACAGTTTTCCATCAGGGGTGGGGTCGGAGAAAGCGATCTCGTCTTTGCTCAGGTATGAACCGTATACGAAGTTATTCCTGTGAAACAAAACGAAAAATGGAAGCGTTGGTTATGTTCAGTTTGTTTTGAGGTGATAAAACATAAAATCTGGGTGCTTTGAGGACGCACTGACCTCAGGCACTCGAGCATGCGCGAGGCGATGCCCTGGCGTCTCATCATGCTGACGACCCAGATGCGGCTGATGCCACAGATGGCTGGCTCCGGCGTCGTGGAACAACACCAAGCTCTCTGATGTTCAAACATCAACTTCTCTCCCTCTGAACCCTCCGGCACAGGCTCCTCAATCACCCTGTACCCCTGTGAGCATTCACAAGTCTCAGTATTCTAATGCGAAATGGATTTATTTTATACACTAAACATGCATCTGTGGGTACACATTTCCTGACTGATACAGGATTGCAGTCTCTCACCTCTTGTATGTGCTCTGCTATGAGGCATCCACCCACTTTCTTGTCGTTGGAGATGAAGAGGAAGGTCTTGGTCTTAGAGGGACACTTGGTCTCCACCTGCTGGAAGCCGAGGTCACTGTCCACCACCTCTCTGATCTCCTCAACCTGGGAAACAAACAGTGAATGAGTAGGGAAGAAATAATATGCAGGTTTTTGTTTGCTCAAGGCCAAAGATGTCATTAATTGAATGGGTAAAATGTATTCAGACATTTTAACAGTTTTTCTTTCTGCCAGTTTCACATTTTAATGACATCATATGCTTGCTGTTTGTGTTTTATAAAGGCCCAAAAAGGGTGTAAATTATGTCTTTTCAAATAAATTATAGATCTCAGGGCTTCTGGAGACTTGGATTACGCTGAATGAGCTGTATGGAGCCACTTTATGGTTTTCTTGGTCCCCAGCTGTTACATTTGTTTAGGAGAATGCTGCATGTTTTGCTGTGAAGCTCCAGACATGTTTTGTGGATGAAGAAGCTTCGCCCGACTTTCCATCGGCATGAGTAGATAATGACTGAATAATATTTTTGGGTGAACTGTTCCTTTAATCTGAAGGAAGATTGCAATTACTGCCAAAGGTCAGTCCCTGTAAGCATACTGTACCTTCCTCAGAGCATATTTGGGATCATCTGGCAGGACAAGAATGATCTTGCCGTCAGGATACTCTGCCAGAATCCTCTCTTTTTTCCATCCCTGAAAAAAAGAGGGATAAAACGGTGCATTTATGTGACAGAACCTATAGTCCCGATGAGGCATTCTTCATTTGCTGTACAAAGTAACTTCCTATCTGCTACAAATTTTGCAAATATGCATACTACATTATAGTCAATACTGAAACAGATTGTTTTACTTTTACTGTTTTACTTAATCTGCAAGTGACCATAAAGTGTATTGAGCTTTATGAATACCATCCATCAGAATACGGAGTGGCCCTTTTTGCAATCACAAAAGTCGGTGTTCGTACTTATGAGTAATTTTTTTACACAAAGTTCTGTCTCTTGGCAGACCCATATTGAGGAAACATTGACTCACCCCAATACCTGTGGTGTATGCCACAAACTTAAAGTTGTTTCCTGTGATTGATTCAGATCTCATTTTCAATGTACAACAATCCAGTCAAGACTCAAACTGCAGGTCATTTATTTGCTATGCATCAAAGTTTATATTCTCATGTGCCCAAATGAACTACACTGAACATAAAATAAGCAACTGGAAGATTAAATACTCAACAAAGAATTGGTTTTGAATGCTCGCTCAGTGTAACTTTTAGAAAAAGGCCTTGTGCATGGATGCATCAGTGTATTGCCCCGATGAGTCAATATTCTGGAATATGAAGGAAACTTTCTCTCACCACATATTTGACAGCGCTGATGAACTGGTTGTGGAAAAGTAAATGTTGAGACTCATCTTCGGTGTTGGCAGCAGAGTACAGCATCCCACACACACTGCAGGCTACTGCCCCAAAATGCTTCTGTCCTGCATCCTACGAGACAAAGAAAACAACAGATTTTCAGCCACCCTCAGTGATGCAGAATAGCCCACAAGCCCTCAACCTGCGATTTCTTTACTTGACATTATTCTTTAGTAAAGTCTGACCTGTAGTTAAAGTTTACTAAGTTTGTGCAACAACAAATATTGATCATAGTCTAAAAGGTTCGGATGGACAGTAGTCCTGCAATTTAAAAAGGTGGACCGAATTCACTCACAATAATGGTTTGGGTGCCATCTTTGTCAGCCTCCTTCAGTTTCTTGACTTCTTTTTGCAGACAAGCATCAGAGAGAGGACTGCCACCATCTTGTGGCTTTGCTGTTCTGCTGTGATACAAACACACATCACATTACTTCAGGTTTCTATTTGCTACAGTGGAAAACATGTCAAGTTTATACCAAAGAGAAACTTCTTACTCATGACAAGTTTTTTCCGTCTTCTCAGTTGTCTTGACCGTTTCTGTCTTATTCTCTGAAGACGGATCAACATCAGTGGCTGTGAGCAAAGGTAAGATTCTTATATATCAGTACAGAGTTGTTTTTTGGAAAAAAAAACACACTTATAGTAATAATAACATGGCTACAAGACAAAAGCAAGAGACAAACTCAATTATTTCAGCTTTGCTTTCATGCAATATGTAACCACTGTGACGTAATATCAATTCAACTCGAAAAGGAATATTAACATCTAAGTTACAAACTGTTCATAGGACATAGCAGGATGTCTTTCCACATGTTGTAATCCAGCATAACAGTACAAATTATATCAACTACGTAAGGGTAAAAATAAGAACAATTTCACTAAAATATCCTGAAAACAGAATCAATCCTGTATTTAGTAAAGTGACAGCCACATGACAGTAGTTTAAATAATACATATGCAAATAAATACATACCTGCAGGCTTGTCTTCACACTGCTGAGTCCCATCAGACACTTTCGGGCCTTGTTCAGGAGGAACAGAAGAGGTGGGAGCTGATAAAAGTGGATCAGCTGTATCCTACATAAGCAAGAGAGAAGGGATAAGTAACGTCTTTATTCAGCAACACCATTTGTGCCACACATTACAGCGTAAATTATTTCTGAGTTACCTTGCAGTTGCTATCTTCTGATGAGGGTGGATTTGGGGTTTTCTGAGGCGTTGAACCGACAGGAGCAGATGTGGTTGAACCAGCAGGCTGAGATGCTGTGGAAGTAAACTGTTGGAGCCGAGCTGTATTTCCACTACCAGTGGACTTTAAAAGAGGCGAAGCAGAAGGCTTGGACTGACCTGGAGCTGAAACAGCTTTTGACTGAGGTGTCGTTAAAATAGAAGACTTTAGTTGAGCCTTAGCTAAAAGAACAGCTTTTGAAGAGCCTGCGGCAGTAGCTGTAGCCTTTGACTGGAGTGTTGTTGCGATGGCAGGCTTTAACTGACCTGAGACCTGTCCAGCAGGTGTGGTCTGAGCTTTGAGTCTTGCCTGGTTGGAAAGGTCTGATGGGACTGTGGGTTTTGACTGAACTGTGGGCTTAGATTGAGCTGTGGGGTTTGACTGAATGCTATGTCGTGTCGCCTGTGTGGGCCTTGACTGAGAGCTGGGCTTTGCTGGAGCTACTGGTAGAGGGTCATCATCAAGTTCAAAGTCATCAAAGGAATACTTGGGCCTGGGCCTGTATGGCTTGTACTCAACAGGCTTCTGTTTTTGAGCACTGACTCCGTTGGGCATGGGAGGGGGTACTGCTGGGAGGGTCCTCTTGGCTGCTGATCTGGTCACTTTTGGGGCAGGCAGAGTTTCTTTAGCAGTTTGAGCCTTATTTTGCCTTGTAGATTTACGGGTTTCAGTATGTGGAGGCTCAGTTTTAGTGACTTCAGCTTTGACAGGTTCAGATTTAGAGGTTTCAGTTTTGGAAGTTTCCGTTTTAGTGGGTTCAGTATTACTGGGTTCAGCCTTAGGAGTGTCAACCTTGGGAACTTCTGCGTTTGGTGTTGCAGGCTTGCTAGTTGAGGCAGGACTTGGGAGAGGTGTTTTAGGTGGGCTGCCTGTAGGTGGAGTAGCTGTGGTTACAGGACTCATAGAAAATTGAGAGAATGCAGTAAGGGGTGCTTGCCAATCTATGTCTGAAAACATCTGATTTGCTTGGTCAGATTTAAGTTTTTTTACACGTGCCCAAGACATTTTCTCTCTCTGCAGTTCAACCTGTCTTAGTCTTTGATATCTAGTGAGTTTCTTTTTCTCATGGGCTTTCAGTGGCACTGAAACCTGTGTGATGAAGAAACGCCTCTTTGGAGGCTCTCCAGCAGGTTTGGCCTCAGCAGAATCAGCGGTCAGGGGCTGGGCTGTAGATGCCTCCTCAGCAGGGGTCACCAAATCAGAGCACCCTTCTGGTCCAGCTGGAGTCGCAACATTAGCGGCGTCTGAATCCTGTGTATTAACAGGTGGACTTTCCTCCGTGCTGGCTTCACTTATGGATGCTACTTCTGCTGCTGCCGCTGTTGCAGCCGCTGCTGCAGCCGCTGTTGCAGCAGCGGCAGCCGCTGCTGCCGCCGCCGCTTGTTTTTCTTCCTCGATCCTCTTCAACAGCATGCTGTCGGTTGCAATGTCCTCTGCAATTTCCTGACACAGGGCTAAGAGATTCAGCTGCTGTCTGTTTGCTGATCTCTTAGATGCTGCAGCCTTTTGCTCAGCCAGAGCTGCCAGGCGGGCTTTGGTTCTGGCTTGTGTGTTCATTTCTTGTTTCTTGGGTTTTTCTTCTTCAGGTCCCTTTTTATCATCTCCAGTCTTTTCAGCTGTGTTGCTTTGCTTCAAGTTTGTCCCACAAGTGTCATCTTTATTTTTCTCATCAACCTTTTCCTCAGACTTTTTAGGAGGGACTGCCTCAGGTTGGGGTTTTTCTATTATGGCAATGTCGCTATCTTCACCATTGTCTTCCTCTGCTACCACAATCTCACGACCGATCTCTATATCCTCCAGAATCTGCACTTCTTGTAGGTCCAAGTTGCCCTCAGCATTTTCTATCACTACTGCATTACAATCCTCACTTGTGACTTGAGCATGACAGTTCGTCATATCAATCTCTGAGGTGTAAACGTCCATCATGTCAGCTGATGGCTGCTGGCAATGGTCAGAATTTTGAATAACTTCAACACCTTCCTCAGTTGAAATGTCTGTCCCAAGCCTGGTCTCCTGATCTAGTGCCTCACTCAAATTAGTCACCTTAGCATTTTTGACCTCACCAGGTGTTTGACATTGCTGCACTTCTGCCTCAGGGAAGACCATAAGTTGGGCACCATTTAAAATCTCCTCATTTTCCACTTTACCCTCCAAAGCACTGCCTGGATTCACCTGCTCTGTAAACGAGACAGACAACCCCGATTCGGCCGCTGCTTGAGTGACAATATCAAAGTCAATTTCACTCTGTGGGACTGGTTCCAATATCACAAACTCCTCTGATGTACTATCTGGTATTTCAACTGTAGTGGTGGCTGTAGTTGTTGTCACAGTGACATCTGTGACCTCCTGAAGTCCAGTGACATCCCGCACCTGTTCAGAAGACTCTGTGACAATGGCGCAGTTTGGATACCCGTTACTTTCACTTTTTTCCGCCGCATCTTCTGACTGGCCATCTGGCATGCTGACGTCATCGCTAGAGCTGATCACTGCAACTTGTTTCACATCCACAATCATGTTACTCTGCTCCAACTGTGCAGACACACAACTCTCTGGCACATTCATGGTTTGTACTTTCATCTCAACTTCTTGGCTGTCTGAGACAAGAACTTGGTGCTCAACATTTTCCACTTGAGTGCAAATTTCTCTGTTTTCTTCATTAGCAGATGAATCTCCTTCCATTTGCTGGGTCTCTGGGTTCTGTATTTCCAGTAAAGACACACCATCATGATTCTCTGATGCTGTAGAAATCTCTCTATCGTCATTACTCTCTGGACTGCTAATGGGCTCATACACTACCTGGTTTTCATGAATCTCAACCTCTGACTGATTAACCCTCTTAATCTGCTCTTCTGATGGCGGAATTAAAATACCAGCATCATCTGGTTGGCTACAAACAAAAACTAGTACTTCATTGTCTCCAGTTCCTTCTCCGTGTCCTTCAGTATTACTGACCATTGTGTCAGCCTTATCAGAGGAAATGATTGCTGGCTCTTCTTTGACCTCATTAATCACTTGCCTCACAATTTCCTCTTCAAATGCAGAATCTTTCCTTTCTATTGATCCACTTATTGCATCCACATCCGCTTGGATATTCTCTGCACTAGACTCTGTCGCCATGGTTTCATCATCCTTACTTTCAGAAGTAGCCACAGGAAGAGGTTTGTGAATTTCATCTAATAAGGCCATAGGAGGTTCATTCACTTCCCTCATCCGCTGGTTACAAATCTCCTCTGGTGTTGCTGTAGTTTCCATATTTATTTGAGCCTCTGGAACATCAACACATTCAGCAGTGAGCTTGTCTTTATCTGCCTTACTCTCACTACTTTCACTCACTAAATCTTTCTGAACTTCTGTGTTAAGTTCACTGATCTCCAGGCTCCTGTGGCTTTGTATTTCCACTGTAGATGGATTAGAAATAACCTCTGGTGTTGCTGTATTTTCTATATTTATTTGAGCCTCTGGAGTATGAAAACTTTCAGTACTAAGCTTGTCTTCATCTACCTTACTCTCACAACTTACAGTCACTTGATCTTCTTGGACTTCTGTCTCGAGTTTTTTACTGATCTCCAGGCTCCCCTGGCTTTGTACTTCAACTGTAGATGGTGGATTAGATATCTCTTCTGGTGTTGCTGTAGTTTCCATATTTGCGTGGGCCTCTGGAACATCAACACATTCAGCAGTAAGCTTGTCTTCATCTACCTTACTCTCACAACTTACAGTCACCAGGTCTTCTTGAGCTTCTGTGTTGAGTTCACTGATCTCCAGACTCCCCTGGCTTTGTACTTCCACTGTAAATGGTGGATTAGAAATCTCCTCTGGTGTTGGTGTTGCTTCCGCATCCATTCCCATTTGATTCTCAGTGGCACCCACATATTCTGCAATACCCTCATCCTCGTTTTCTTCACTCTCAGTATTGGCAATGATAAAATCTTTTTGTACTTCAATGTCTGCAGGGACTTCACTGACCTCCTGACCTCTCTGGTTTTGTGTTTCTACTGTTGGATCAGAAATCTCCTCTGGTGTTGCCGTCATCTGCATATCTAATTCTCTTTGATTCTCAGTTGCACTGACACATTCTGTGATAACCATGTTTTTATTTCCATTATTCTCAGGAGTCTGAGTCATTCGACCTTCTTGAACTTTTTCAGATATGTCTGTTGCAAGTTCAGTGACTTCTTGGCTCTTCTGGATCTGTGTTTCTACTGTAGGTGCTATGTTAGACATTTCCTCTGACGTAACTGTAGTTTCCATGTCTGCTTCAACCCTTGCTTCATCTTTAGTGCTGTGACAGTTTGCAACTGGATGATTCTGTACTTCATCAGATATGTTTGTGATGTGTTCACCATCTTCTGGGCTCTCCTGGCTTTGTACTTCCACTGTAGATGCAGGATGAGAACTCTCTGATGTCATTGTAGTCTGCCTCTCCGGTCCACTAGTACATTCAAAGTCCACCATGTCTTCATTTTGCAATATTTCAGAATTTTCAATCATAATATCCTGATGATCCTCAGTAGATATGTCTGTGGTAAGTTCACTGACTTCCTGTTTGTTCTGGCTTTGTACTTCCACTGTAGGTGTTGGATTACAAATCTCTGCCAGCGTGGTCTGCCTGTCCAGATTAATTTGACTCTCGGGTCCACTGGTGTGTTCAAAGTCTACCTTGTCTTGATTTTCCATTATGTTAGAATTTACCACATGATCCTCATTAAAATCTGCAGATATGTCTGTACATCCAGTGACCACTGTTTCCACTGTAGCTGCTTGATTAGAAATCTCTTGGTCTGATGTTGCTGAACTCTGTATATCCGTTTTCATTTGAGTACTTGGTGCAGTGGCCCATTCAAAGTTAATATTTTCTTTGTGTTCAGCTTCTGAAGTGTGGTCATTAATTTTGTGGTTCTCCTGGTTTTGTATATCTTCTGTAGGTGCTGAGTCAGAACTCTGCTCTGATGTTATTTTAGTCTGGTTGTTCATGTCCATCTGACCCTCTGAAGCTGTGACACAATTCGGCAACACCTCTCTATGATTTTGCTCATGAACAGACTCACAATCTGGTGTCATTATTTCAGTACAGCTGTCAGTCGTCTTGCCCATCACATCTTGGCTCAGTTTTAGTTCAACTGAAGATCCAGGAACAGCAACAGTCTGAATCAACTGGAACTCAACTCCTTTCGTTTCGCTTTCTTCAAGCTTTTCTTCAGGCTCGCTGACTATTTTGTGCACACCGTCACATGAGTTGGAAATTGCATTTGGCACTTCATGGCTCACTCGATCCTGCAGATGTTCAGATTTTGATTCCTCTTTAAAGGTGACTTGAATTTTGAAGCTGAGGTTTGTTTGAGTCTCTGGATTGCCAACAGACTCTGTTGTTGTTAGATTTTCCTCAGTCTGCCTCTCTGGATTACTACCTTCTACCAGGATCCCGTCTTGTGCAGAGTTAGTTTCAACTGACAATGCTTTATCTTCTATACCAATATCACTATGGATTGCAGAGATACTGGCTTGTTCAATCACTTCATGCACTTGATGTTCTCCTTCCTTACTTTCAAATTTTACATCAAGCGTCATCTCTTCAGAAACAGACTCTGTGATCTCCTTTGTTTCAGTTTCACTGCTCACATCTGTCTGACTCATGTGACCC
The DNA here is from genome assembly GCA_037974645.1 of Hollardia meadi. NCBI lineage: Eukaryota > Metazoa > Chordata > Actinopteri > Tetraodontiformes > Triacanthodidae > Hollardia > Hollardia meadi. The sequence goes on from JBBPCS010000002.1 coordinate 7,085,852, forward strand.
GAGTCTGTCCTTGCATCTGCATGTGCTTCAGCTTCACAGCCTGGATTTGCATCTCCAGTACAGGAATACAGTGGTTCCGCTAACGAAATCAGTGTTTCATTATCTACATCCTTCTGGCTTTTAATGGACTCTGCTACGTTGTTCTTTTCATTTTCGCCTGCCTCAGATGTGATGTAACCTGTATCTGTTGCAGTGGCAGAGCCTAAGATTTCTCTACATGATGCTAGTGCTTCATTATCTATGGGCTTTTGGCTTTCTACATTTTTTAATTCCTCATGTTTACTTTCATCAGCTGAACATTCAAATCTAATGCTAGCTTTTGCACCCCCTGTTATAGAGACTAAAGTTTCCTTTGACTCTGCTTGTGTTGAGTGAACTAAAATGTCTTGTCTCTCTAGTTCAGTAACAGACTGTGCATTTTCCTTTTTCTCGTCCTGATTAGCATCACCCAAGCTTTGAATACTTGATGAGTCTGAAAATCTACCATAATTGTGGTCCATCTGAATAGTGTCTGTAGGTGCAGATGGTGACCCTTGGCTTCTCTCCTGCGGTACAGACGATAACTCTTCAGCCTTGCGCTTAGCTTTAACTCGATTTGAATATTTTCTGATGCAGCGAGCCTTGTCACCATCATCCCTCTCTCGAAAGAGGTCAGTCTTACTACCATCACTACTCAGCTCATCCTCGGACTCTGTGGAGGCCGTCCGCTTCAGGGGAGCTTTAGAGTTAGCTTTCTGTGAGGGAGCTTCTCCGCAGGAGGCACTTGTGGCTTTCAGGAGCTTGGCTTTTTTAATAGGCGGGTCAGAAATGGTTTTGCTGGAGTCCTTTGGAGGGGAACTCTGTTTGGATGACTTGGCTAGCTTATTTCCCCCTTCCGCTGAAGTAGGCAGTTTTTTCTTAGTCCGTGGGGGTGTTGTCTTTTCCTGTGCATTGCCTCTTTTGAGGGACCTTTTATGGGTAGCTGGTGAAGGTTTGGACGGCAGAGCCTCCTCGTCCTCATCCAACTTCTTCATCTTGGGCTCACAATCATGAGGAGAAGATCCTCTCTTTGGGGCTGGCATTTCTGTCAAAATATTAGACAAAGATAGAATAGTTACAATAAGCATGATAAAGACAGGACAACAAAGCAGACACAACTTCATCCATAAAATACTTTATGATAAAATTGTCTAAGAGTAAAAACATTTTCTGTAGTCTCTCTTTTCCTTTAAAATGGAGTAATGAAATGTAATGAAGAACATGCATTGAAACGACACGACAAAATGATTTATCTATCTCTATATTTACAGGTAAATTAAAGACAAGTGTTATTACGAACAATAAATTCATCAACTATTACCTGGTTTTCCTAACATTCAACAAGGCTGGCTAACGCTGGACATTAACAGTAACAAATCTCAGTTAAACTAACGTCAGGAGGCTTTCGACTCACACAATGTGCGATCTGCGTATGCTTGCTTATTCGCCAAATAAATGACCCTAATGACTGCATAACAGCCGACAGAGATCGTTGTCACCAGGAGTTGTGCAGGCAGAAACAGAAATGGTCAGTTAGCTAGCTAACAGTGGCTAGTGTGCTAGCTGGAAGTCCACAGTGGTGGGAGCTAACGGCTAGCTAGCAGCAGCCAACTCGCAACAAATGAGCGAAACGAGATTCGCTGCTCAAGTCAGCAAACACAGCAGCCAGCCAGACAGAGCAGAGAGTGTAAAGAGTAGTTCTTACGATACTAATGTCTGAGAAACCATAAAGGCAAGATAGTCGCCATTGAAACTCACTTTGATGTTTTCTTTTTCAACAACAGCTGTGTGTTTTTTTTCCTGTGAATAAAAATTAACTGTACTTCCGGAGTGAAACGGCGGATGTGACGTCGCAAGGTCTCCAGACACTCTCACAAAATCGAGATTTTACTTTTTGGAAATTTGAGTGTTAAATATTTTACTTTTTTTTATTTATCAGAGACAAACAATGCACACTAATTGACTTCAGTGTGGAGTGTAAATGTGATTTAAACAAAGTTAATAATAAACAGTATACAGATAAAATAGGCAAACCATTTATTATAAAATAAGAATATCACATGCAAACAGAGAATAAATAAGATTTTATATAGGCTTACAGACAAAATTTTAATTATGATATTCATCCACCCAGATTTATCTTTATTTCTAGCAAAATAATCATGTCAGAGAATCCTTTACTAATCTATTTATTAATCTCTTTTATTCGTGGCTGTTTTTCTTGCAGAGCTTCTGTTATCTTATTACATATTTTAATCATCTGTATAACGCATCTGTATATTTCACAAACCTAAAAGATAGCTAAGTATAAGTCGTCATCTTTTTCATAGGGTTTTAAAGGGTGGTTTGGCTTGTGTGCATGCCCCAATTTAAGCTGTAATATTAGTCATTTGAGGGAGAAGTCTGACGAAATCAAACATTAAGCTGTCAGTATTCAATTTTACTGCATTCACAACCTTCTTTACATGTTCTTCAGGGAATATTTTGTACAACTATGACATATTTACAGTAATGTTGCAAATGTGTTTTCAACTACAAAGTTAGAGTGAATGAATTTTCATTCGCCTCACAATTATTTAATGAAATATTTGACAATACTAAAATATAAGATAATGGTATTTGCACTGAAATAACTGTTGGCACGTAATTATTACAGTGCTGATGCCAGGATGCAGACTCCACACATCAAATACAGGATACAGTCAGCTTGATAATATCATGGCTTCATCATGCTATCAAAACAAACACGAATTAGACCAGAATCCAGTCAGAACCAGTTCCAACAAGTGCATCCAAAGAAATTGAGACGCTACAGTCTTTTTGTCTTTGTGAGTTGAGCCATTTAATGATTAAGCAGTTTTACACATACAGTACATTGGAGTAACCTTCCACCACAAGTTCTGTCAACACTATAAAATCAACTCTTCTTGGACTTTTTAATTGATTAACTTAATAGGAGTAATGTCAAGTGGGTTATAGAGATGACGTGCAATTACCAGACACAAACCAAAATCAGGTTTTATGTGATTTTATTTTTCAGACATTGCAGATATTTCATCACCAAATCCTATTAGTGGAAAGCGAAACAAGCATTTTACTTTTATTAGATGTAAATATACAGAGACAATCCAATATACAAATGTTTTTGCAATTTCAGTTCAGTGTACAGTTCAGTGACTGAGGGAAACTGATGTTAATTGAACAATGCATTGACAGTAAGGGGAAAGCAACAGGGGGATGATAATAGCATTAATAATAACATTGTGAGTGCATAAATACGTGTCACTTTTTCATCTCTAGGATTCCACTTCCTGGCCCTCGCTTCTTCGCACTGCAGATGTTACAAAACTGCACTCCAGGAATCTGAAATGGGAAAGAGGAAAAAAGGGTACAGGAGTCTCAACATAGGGGTTAAACTATAATAACGCCTGAAAAAAAAGAAGATATGATTCATGTACAACTCAACACCAGAGAGATATGTGTTGTGTGAAGAGTGACATGAACTATAAGGAAGTTACTTACTGTTCCTGAAGATGGTAAACATTCCTTGTGAAACATGTGTCTGCAGTGAAAAACCACTACACTGAAGGGTTTGGCCATGTCTGAAACACAGGTGTCACATAAAAATTAACAATGGCAGCTTTAAAACACAATATAACATTAAAATACTTGGATACAAATACACAGAAAACCCACCTGAAGGTAATATTGTAGTGTGACAAGATTCACAGATATTCTCCTCTGAAAAGAAAACAAACACTTTGTATGAGTGTTCAGTTTAAAATAACTTCAACACTGCTGCTTTGGCGTTGTGAATGTCAAGAAAAGTGCACCCACCATCGGCCCGGACTCCTCTCATCTGTGTTCGGTGCATCTTCTGGAGCAGAGAGAGGGAGTCGGCCACCAGGATCTTCTTACATCCTTCCCGCAGAAGAATCTTAGAAACAAGAAAACAAAAAAGCTGGTTAATAAACCTCACAACATGATGAAAAGTTGATTAATTCATTCTTATAATGTCTTTTTATTTCCCCCTCCAAAATCACCATCATCCTTGCTACAGTTTTGCTAGAGTGCTTAAATGATATAAACATAAAAAATAAAATATATTTGACCTACTAATAATACTTATGTACTAATCCAGTAAGAAATGTTCATTAATCTTTGTATTTTGCTCCACTTACATTGAACCTGCAGGATATAAAACAGAATCACTTGATTTCTTTTGTTGTTTTTAAGTATTAATGCAACCCCCAATCGACTTTACTGGTAACTGTGATATTTTAGTTGTACTCAGGCATTTAACCCAAACTTGTATATTTAATTATTTATGGCTGGTTTTATATGTATCTCCCTATCCTTTTTTATCTTTTATTATTATTTATTAATCTTACTAGTACTGGCTATACTAGTGGTTTGTACAGCTTTTCAAGAGTGAAATTCAAGCACTTTTAAAGGTACATTACATCTAAATTGTTAAAAAAATAAAAAAAATAAAGTTTACAGAATTCCTTTAGGACCCACAGCAATCAGTGTAAATTGTCAGTTGGTTGATTTTACCAGCTGTTGACATTAACTTTGATTGTATGTTTCGATCATGATTGTTTAATTCTTTCTAATTTTGACGCCAAGAGACAATAAATAGTCATGATGATGGGATCATTTTATTTTAAATATTAAAAGATTTTTCATGTGGATGAAAAACCACATTATGTTGAAGCATATTCCTAATCTTAACATAATAAACATAATGGTTAAAATTAAGCATTTTAAAAACTTTTAAGACTTTGAACCCTGAGTAAAGAACAGTTTCACGGCTGTAGTTATTCAACCATCTGCAAGCCAAGTAAGAGAAACAGTTCAACTGATTTTATTTCTTCTTCATAAAGATTTGAAGTGGAAAAAAATTCAAGCTAATCTCAATGGAACATGTCAAACCTGTAGATTGTAGTCCTGGAGGATTTTTACAAGTGAATCTCTGAGGTTTGGGATCTCCATGCCCTCCTTAATGCGATGTATGAGCAGGATGGGATCCACGTGAGTACCGATGTTATTAAGGAGGCCTGTGATAAATGCTAGGGAGACAAAAACAGTGAAAGAAAGTGAAAAAGGGATAAAGGGAAAGACAGAATCAAACAAAATGACAGGCAGGGGATTGAAACAACAAGATAGTAAGAGGCTGTGTCATACGTGGTTTGTCAATAGAGTAAGAGATGAGGTCCTCCCAGAGCTCTGCGTCGTCCTGCTCTTTGGCAAATTCTATGGCTTTGTCCACATCTTCCAGCTCCTCCATGATCATCTGCAGAGCTCGTCTGCAGTTCCCCATCCTGCCTGGGAGCAACATTACCTGGATTGTTTTTTTTTAGCCATTTCAAAAACACTTAAAAGTAGTAAAACAACCGTAATTAACACTCACTGAGCAGGAAGACGGTCTCCTCTACAAAGTTCCTCTGCTGACACACCTCCAGAGCCTGAGAGAAAAAGAGGAGACAACATAATGTTTTGTAGCGTCTGGAAACTCAGGTGTGCAGCAGGACAACAGGTAAGAATCGTACCTTTTCGAGCGGGCAGTGGGTGCTATCTCTCAGGAAAGGTAAGAGATTTGGTCGGTCATATTCCGCATACAGGCCGATCTGTCTCTCGTGGTATTTCTGGCCTTTGTGGTGGTCCCGCTTGAACAGTTTATGGAGATACTGTGGGGGGAAAACAAAAAGGGCTACATCAGTTCTGAATCCGATTTTTAGAGTTAATATAATTATATTTAAAGTCATACAGCTCACCACATGCACGAGCTCAGGCCTGTCTGCGAGTTCTTCTACCACCCTGTCTATCTATGAGCGCAGAGATGAAAAACAGGATCAGCAAGAAGCAGCCTTTCATCAGATCCTCAATGAAAAGCTGAGAGAAGCCAGGTACACTTACCGATATCTTGTCTTCATTGTCGAGGAGCATATCAACAGCTTTCTGACAATGTAAATTTAGAGAATATAGTATTTTTCATAGATCTTTTGATATAAAAAAACAAGTAAAAGTAAACATGACAGTAAAATGGTCAAACTTGGCTTGTACCTCTTTGTCAAAGTCCATGAGGAGTACGATCTTGTCCTCTATGGAGGAGAAAAGGTTGTGTTTGTGGATCAGCTGGTAAACGTCTTTGTGCCTCAGTCTCAGGTAGATCTCTAAGGCTCTGTCGTACCGCTGGTCGTATGTGTACCTGCAAAAGCATCAAGCACCAACCAGTTACTTTATAAAAGTTGATTTTTGTGTTAGTTTTTTTTTGTCTGTCAGCAGTCATTTTCTAATCATTTAGACATCATTCCATCAATCCTAGAGTCCCTTCAGCACAAAGATGTATTAGGGCCATTGGGTGAAAATAAATAAATAGATTTTTTTTTTAATGATATGGAGCAGAAGAGGGGGAGAACATTCCAAGAAAAAACCCATTTCTGAGTAAATTTGCAAGAAAAAATTAGAAATTTTCTGAGATTTAAGTCACAAATTTATAAAAAAAAAAAGGAAAAATAGTGTTTTTCGTCTCTGTCATTAAGAGTTGAGTCGGTCTATATAATAACATCATACTAAAATGCTGCACGATAATCATCTTTTTGCATTAATTTCTCATGCATTAGTGTTTTTGTCTGTGTAGTTGCTGCGGCTGCTACAGTATTTTGGCATTCAAGTGTACAGTCTGTTTTGTAAAACTTAATATTAGTGTCAAATGTTGTTAACTGTTAAATATAAATGATAATGTTCATTCAATTTCATACAAAAACCATGAATACTGCACAGAATCTTTTATTTTAATCTAAAGACCCTTACTTCAGTGAATCCATATTTGCAGTCAAATATTGTGCAACATTGTTTAAATAAAAAGAACATGACTTAAAACTCCATTAATGATTCTGGAGTTTCAAAAAACACCAAATAAGAAAGTTTTCATTCTGTTGCAACATTAAAAACTGGCAACTTATGTTTCCCTCAATACAATTTCAGTCAGTTAATTATTGTAAGTGTCTGGATCACTCACAGTTCAGCCAACGTGGTGAGCAAAGTTCTGTTAGTGGGGTCCTTCTTCAGGTGGTCGGTCACTGCCTGAACAATCGCCATGTTATTATAAAGCTCTCCAGGCCATTCACGGATCAGTGTGGCAAAACCCTTTGTGGACAGGACAGGAAGTGGGACAAACCATTAGCTCACGTCCTAACGATGGATTAAAACTGGACTTTGTCAAGACTACTGAAGACAAAGTACCTCATAATCAGTTTTGAGAAATTCATGCAAGATCATTTCGTAGATGGCCGGTCTGAGACGCAGATCTCCTCTGGGCAAATACTGACTGATGGCCTGAAACCAGAGAGAGGTGGAGCAATATTGATAAGAGACTAATACTGAATAAAATACTCTAAACTTCTAACCCAGAGCCCCCTGACCTACCTTCAACTGCCCGATGGTCTTGAACCTGTATACCTCATTTTCCCACAGCTCCATGTTTTTCCCAAGAACCTTTTGACACTTCCTGGATTTAGACAAAACACTTGAATCATTCAGATGAAATAAGAGGATCCTGCTTTTTGTGCAGTGGATGTGCAGTCACATCAATTAACAAGGAGTGTGAATGTTATACATCATGTTAACATACAGCAAATAAACTACATGGTCTTTGTGCTTAAAAGTAGTAAAAAAAAACATTGACATTTAAAAAAAAACAAAAAAACACTTGAAGCTGGAAAAAATATACCCTTCAGGTGTTTTTTTGGTCAAACTATTAAGTTTTAGTTGAATGTGTATTGTACACACATTTGGTATTGCAGATAATTAAAATCTCATCTCATCTGTTCAGTGATGTTGGTATTTTAGTGGAAATAAATGTTTAAGAATGTTCCATATTTCTACAATTTTAAGTAAAGATATAAAATGAAACATTTGGCCTAAATTATCTCAATCTAGCACTTAAAATAGAAAGTTTCTGTGAAATGGACCCTGAAGATGTAAAAAAAATTGAATTTTGAATTTACGTATACATTTTTCAAATATCTGACACACACACTATACAAGTTATCAAATGGATTAACTTACTGTACATCTGCAGAACATGGCAACCCTACCTTGCAGCACTGTCATAGTCTCCTTTCTCCACTAAGTGATTGATGTAAGCCATCCCGATTTTCTGAACGTCATGTCTCTTGATGTTTTTGAAGCTGATCTCCGCAGCCATCAGTGCCTCCTGTCACAGGCAAACCGCAGAAGTAGCACGCACAGTTAAAGCTATATAATTGCAGACTGTAACCTTTTGCAACGTGCATGAAACTCGACAACAACACAAACCTCATATTTCTTCTTCTCAAGCAGCCAATCGATGTGGTCATCTTGGTCTCGCTCCTTGGCCACGACAATGTCTTTGGGACTGATGATGTAGAAGAGCGACTCTCCCTCAGAATGCTCTGTTAATGAAAATACATTTATGCCTCTGCGTATTGTGCATTACAGCTGACATTTGATAAGTCGATGCATAATGAAATCAGCGCGCAGTAAAAAGCTGCGTGACATTTCTCAGAGGGCTGTTTTTATAGTCTCACCCAGGCGGTAGTCTCTGCACTCGTTGTCTTGGAAGTTGCGCACAGTCAGCGCATCTGAAGAGATCTCCTCACAGCTCTCAGGGAGAGGCTGGATGATGTCAAGACGAGGCCGCGCACGAAACTCCTCGTCCTGCACGCACGCACACACAAACAAACAACACAATGAGTAAAAGCTTTTCTGCCACATTTGCCCCTATATATTTAAATCATCATTACCATGTGATCAGAGTTCTCCTTCACGAAGTACAGGGTGACGAGCTGATCTGCCAGCGGTGCCAGACCACTTATGAAAAACTCGGTCTCGAATGCAGAAACTGAACCACACAGAAACCAAACAAAAGAGGATCAAAGATATCTTGTTATAGTGGATTTGAGCCATCTAAATATTCTGTATATTTATGGCTTCATCTTCAAAACACAGGTATCAGCCTGCACCTGGCTACTATTTAGATTTAAAACAACCAGAATGTGAGGTCCTGTTCTACTGTAGTGACTTCTGCTTTTCTACTTGTTAAAGTCTTACTGCATCATTATAACACACACAAATCCCTGTGCATATAAAGTGACTGGCATCCTGGCATCACACTTTAATCACCTTACGTTGATTGTAGTTAATTTGGCTCCCAATTATTTTATTTTTCTAAGCCAGTCTCTTCTAATTTTATTCTTGCTGTATTTTACATTTTATTTCACTAATGTGGTTGCATGTTCTGGCTTTATGCTATAAAGCACTTCATATTTAATTGTTTAGAAAAGTGCGCCATCAATAAAGTTTATTATTATTTAGTGAACTTTAATGTGCATCATACCTATTTCCACATAGCGGTTGGGCAGATCTCTCATTTCAGTAGGATTTCGCTCTTTTACAACACAAATCTGAGGAGAAATAAGAAAATTACAAATATTCTGAAAAGGCTAGTGTCTTTAATGACTAATAAATTTAAACAGAAAAGTAGCAAACCTTAATGGAAGTCCCCCAGCCAACAATGAGAGTGGTGTTGTCTTTCCAACACAGGCTGCATGGGTACATGTCAGGCCTCAGACTGACATTGTCCCGCAGCACATTTGTGATCCGCTGTTTTGTACTGATATCATAGATTTTAACTCCCTAAAAGAAACCAAATTTCAGCATTTCAACATTCAGTTTTGTACTTTTTTAGTGGGGTCACTCACAGACTGATCACTCACCACATTGTTGGCCCAGGCAATGAGGTTCGCTCTCCACTGGATGTTAGTGATTGAGCCCTCGCCTTCATGGAGAACAGATGTCTTCCATCGATTCAACCAGTTTCTTTCATACAGAAGCAGCTTTGAGAAAGAAAAAAAAAACATATTACATATAACATATTACACATCTGCACCTCAAATGGACATCATGTCAGGAGTTTCGCAGCCTGGCCTACAGAGGGCAGTAGATGATCAGCACATTGCACAGGAGCAGTCAGTCGGAGACGTGCGAGGGTGAAACAATCATACATATTTAACTGAAACTGTAGGGAACCTTCTCATTCACGCTGCAAATGATGAAGTAAAAACCAGAATTCAGTTCTTACATGAAGATCTTAATTCCACTTCAAAGCATTTAGGCACAAAGACAATGAAGACAAATTGTTCATTAGACTCCATCTAAGTGAGAAGGCCTCACATTAGCATCACATTCAGTGGTGGAAGAAGTCATTTTACTGGTTCACATGGTCGATGTAATTTGCAAGTAGAAGATGGGTGTGAAAGCCAAAAAGAGAGGGTGGAAAACTTGATGCATTACAAGCATCATTTAGTACATCCTTCTTCCCCTCATCATAATGGCTACACACCATTTATTGTAGCCACTGTAGGTGGTGATACGTATAGAAACACCAGTTCATAATCATGTTTTTATGCTATGTTTTTTCACTTCCGTGGCCTCTCACAGAGGTGTGGAAGCTCAGTGAGAGCATTGTGTGAGGTTTCTGTTTTTAACCACAATGCAGTGTGGCATCGAAGCAGCCACAGAACTTTTTTATGCCGAGGCCTTGTATTGTAAATGCCATGCAATGAGGACAAAGCCTGGCATTCACAGTCCCCGCATTGTTGCTGTCCTTACTATATAACCAGATTTCTTTTTTAAAAAGCCCCCCAAAAAGTACATATTACCAAGGATGCAGAGAGAAGTTTGTATAGGTTCTTTAATTCAGCGGTTGGGCTATATTAATAAACAGTTTGCTCTACAAAGAGATGATATGACAAAAGAACTGTGGAGACAAAATTGAATTTCCTTTGACAGGATGTGGCTCCCGTTGAGGTTTATTGATTTTCATCACAGGCACATTGCGGAGGCCTTCACAACTTGGAACTGAGAGGAATCAGTGGCAATTGAAAGAAAATGGCAAAGTAACACTAACAATGGGGTTTCATAAAAAAAGTTGTTTTTCCCTCACTCCTGTTGTATAAATGTCACTATAGTTTATTTATGGATGGTTTTGCAATGACGCTACTTACAATCACTTTATAGTGGTGTACAGTAATTGGTATGTGGTGATAGGTAGGTGGTTTACTTCCAAAAACACAAAATGACAAATCTTATACGTCTAACGTTTCACCTTCGGTAGGGACATACCTCCCAGAGACATCTTTCAGGAAAGAGATCACTGTATGAGGAAATCCTAACACTATATACCCTCTTGATAATGACATGTACTTGCTGTGCTTGTGAAGCATTGCCTTTCAAACACTGTTGAGAGAGCAGCACTTTGTGAAAATGGGCAGCTCTCCCGAGAGCACTCCAGCAAAGAGACAGGAAAGTAAGAGCCTTTCACACCAGACAAAGTCCTGTGCATCGCCTTGAGCCAAGCCAAAGTGAGGAGGTTTGCAAGATTAGGTTTCACCGGGACACAATCAGGATGAATTATTGTGGCAGGAAATGTCTCAAACTGTACATACTCACTGCACAAGTGAAAAAGCACGACACAAACCTACCTTGTTGCCCCCAGTGACAAACTGTTTGTAGTTTGATCTGGTGAATTGAGGGTGTAATGCCACCACCTGCAAAATAATACATGATGGGCAGATTAGAATGGTTTCCCAGTTTTGGAGATCAACATTCAACTTCTCTTTATGTTACACACAGGTAATAGCAGACAGATGCATGCCAAGACACTGAAGTTTTCAGAAGATTTGACATCAACTTACTTTGATGGGACAGTCAAAGTTCTCATGGAAGCCCTCTCTTGTATAGAGACCAAACACTTGAACCTGTAACAGAGATGAGACGGCAAGAATGGCAAGCAAAGGTGAATCACTCAAAATTTTTTCTTCTTTAATTGCTGCCTCTGCAACTATCTGAGGCCAGCGGGGGAATTGTGGTGAGAAAAAGAGTTTGATTGGCTCCTTACTTCTCCGCTGGGTCACCAATTAGTGGACAAGTTGATTCTTTGGACCCCGCAGGGTTTAGAAGCAGGGGTCCTTATCTTGGACTCGACCACAGCTTAATGTACAATTAGAGTCCATGACACCCAGTTTCTCTTCATTTGAGGCCCAAAAAGGGCTTCTTTTTTTTTTTAAATTTGGGGAATAATATAAAACTCTGATCTCAAAATCTTTTTTGGAACCGCACCAACAGTAAAGGATTAAGTTAGATTTTCAAAGGATTAACAGCCAACTGAATTGGTTGAGGGAAAACAATTGCTGTCGCATTGATTTTAATTGTCTGCTCCACTTTTTGTGCGACAAGATCTTGTTTTTTGACATCAGAGTGCTAGAAGTAGGGGAAGGGCGATATCAGAGAGCATATCTTAACTGTGAAATCCATGAAGGATGGTGGTAATGATGAGAAGAGACAAGATAACAGCAAGGTAGAGAACATGGAGAGGGTATCCATTGACGGCTGATAGCTGACTGACAGCTCAACGGATCTGACTGCAAGCCTCTCCCCTACTCTTCAAAACTGGTACAAGCTTTTTATGAATTCATGCATCATGAAAAAAATACGGGTTTATGTGTAGATATAGTGATAATACAACTTCAGGTTAATGCTCCAACTGTCGTCTCAAAATTCACTACCGAACACCTCAAGTTTCACATCACCTTAGCATAAAGTTGAACACTGATGAGATGAGTTTTATATGAGTTTGACGATGAATTATGAAAGATTTTTTTGGGTGCATGACCAGGGATCAGTAACCGGTGCTCACCTTCCCATCCTCGGAGCAGATGCCCACATGCTCTCCACTTTCATCCAGACTGATCTGGTTGATCTTCACTGAACTCTGAGGACACACAATATCAAGGCATCTTTTTTTAGAGGCGGCGAATATCTTTGTGGCCGACCAAATGCTGCTGCCATTTTCACCCACTAAGTGAAATTCCAGAAAAATTTGAGTGTGTAATGGATGCAAAGTCCCATATGTGTCAATGCATAGAGCGTAGCATTAAGACTGTGAAGGTTAAGGGGGTGTCAATTCACTGCTGATGGTTTCATGTAGAGCTCTTTAGATAAAAGGATCAGCCAAATGGCATAAATTATGGCAAATGTAACTTAAACACCATCCCTAAAGGGTTAACTGTGCCTCTGTGTTGACTTAAAGAGAAAAAAGGTGTTTGCTTGTCATATATATACATTTTCTCAAGTACATTACCTTTATCTGGGCACAAATATTAAATTAAATTAAAAAAATTATTAACTATTAAATTAAAACTTTTTTTTGCTTTTCAGTGAATTCCGTTCCATCTTGAAACTACGTCACAAATCCATTAGCGAGAACTCAGCAGTCTCTTCTATTTAGGGAGACACCTTCCTTGTTTCTTTCAGGCAATGATTGATAACAGGCGGTACATTTACGTAGGTAGCACTTGAATCAATGTGTTCAGCAGGGACAGTACAGTTAGAAGCACAAATGAATGCACACATATGTGAAACAAATCAGCATTGATTACTGAATATTTTTGACTAGCAAATTAAATTATTGTTCAGAACTCATTCCCTCCAGGTCAAGTGAGCAAAAATATTTAGGGAAGTACAAAATAGTGGGACTAAATAAGACATGCAAGATAATTGCTGCTTATAAACCCAACATATGCATAACTTTAAACTATTAATATCAATGTCCCTAATCATTATATGGTTTGTGTTAAAGAAACTCTGAGGATTAACATTGTGTGGTTTCAAAAAGTGCTGCTGCTTTTTCCAAATGTGAGAACTGTTAACAGAATAGTTCAATATTTATCTTAAGGTAACAAAAATCTTCCTACCAGCTCACTAATTAACAGAGCCATATATTTAATGGGCACACAAGAGAGTGGGACACTTATTTTAAGATAGTAAGTGTATTTCCAAAAATGTCAAACTATTCCTTTAATACTAATCGCCACTGTTATCAAGGCAGGCAGGAACATCACCGACTCATCTTAAGGCCCATATGAGTCTAGAAAGTTAGTTGCTGGGATAAGTTTAAATTGACAATTATAGTTTAGTTCAGCACACTGTATTACACTAACCAATATTTATTAGAGCTGTGTCAGTATTTGAATAATAAAAAGCTTCACTTATTAAAGTCCAGCACTGTGGATGAGTCAAAAACTAGAATTCAAGAAAAGAGTTAACAATCTTTTGGTAGGGTAATACAAGAAAACTAGTCTACAACTGTGCTAGAAAGCTCTGTGAGCCTGTAGGTAGGCACAGCAGTGTTGTGAGCTAAATGCTAATGCTATCATGGAAGCATGCTCACAATGGCAATGCTAACACGCTGTTGTTAAGTAGATGAATAATAATAATGATAATATTGTTAAACAGGTATATTGTTTACCATGTTGACCATGTTAGTTGAGCGTGTTAGCATGCTAACATTTGATAATTAGCTTTTGACCTGACGGTGGCGCTAGTTGAAAAATCAGAGGAAAGACAAAAGTCAATAGCATTATTTATTGTTAATAGTATTAAAATAAATCATATAATTATTAATATTAACATTTGTCCTTAGCATAGCCAAAAGATTAATCCCACTTAACACCTAAAGAATTTCATCATTATAATCTAAAGGATTTCAATGTACTCACAATTTCAAACTTCTGAGTTACATTTCCTTGGATGTCCAGCAGGAAGACCTTTCCAAAATGAGTACCTAGGGCAAGAAACTGAAAGGGGACAAATGTAATGTAAATTAAACCAGAAGGCACTTAGAAAAACAAATCAAGATTTTGGAAAAAATAAATCTTGTGCTGATGAAGGCTGTGGAAGAGGATAAAAAAAAAAAAAAATCTATGTGGAGCTGGAGCAACATGGGCAGAGTAGGGATTGGGTGGGCTTGGAGGCAAAACTGTGAAATTGCAGAGGGTGGAAAAGCCCTATTTATTAAAGCATACAGTGTGAAATGGCATTTTTCCCCCTCAAATTAAAATGCTTAAGCATAATAAATGCACTGTACATCTGACTTCTTCCCAGGCTCCCCATGCAACCCAATCACCTTCCTGCCCAGCACAGTCATTATTTCTTTTGAGCAGCAACCCGGTTTCTGTGTTTTGTGCTTCAACAAAAGTGCATGTGTGAATTTGTGTGTGCATGCGTATATGTGTGTGTATGTGTGTACGTGAGTCCACTGGGACAAAAAAAAATTAGAGAAACTGGGGGCTTTTGGCATTAGATTAAGTGTGTGTTCTTCCACCCCAGCCCCTGCTCCTTGCCCTCCTACTAATCCCCCTCCCTTCTAGACAGCATGTGGATGTGCGGCGAGCCCACCATGCTTCAGTGCAGTCTATAATGAAATGCTTATATTTACAGGCACAGCTGAGCATGTCAGACAGAGCCCCTGCAATCTCCCCAAATAAAATAACCAAAAATAAATAAATAAAAGGTTCAACCTTGTGAGGCGGAGCAACTTTTAAAGGGATTTATCAGGATGGAATTGTTCAAATGAAATTCCGATTCAGACACTTAAAATATGAGGCAACATAAGGCAATATGTGCCGGTGGTGGCTTTAACGTGGTGGGAGGTTGCTGCAGCTGCGGGGGCTTTTGTGACCACACAGGTAGCCAGATGGCAAAAGGTAACACAAGCACAGAAATCCCAGGAAAAAAAGAAAAAGAAAGTCAGATCAAATTTAGGATTTCAGCAAACCAGTCTCTCACTATGGCACAGTTGCTATTTTGTGGTTAAAATGGGGGTGGGGGGGCAAAATCCCCAAAGTAAAAATAAATAAATGAAAATCGATAGCGGTTAATAAAACATCAGGTGAGGAGACATAACTGGCCATGACTTTTGCTCTGCTCAGGCGTGCATGTGTGCTGCTGGTGCCACAACGATTAACCATCTCGCTGAGAGTGGCCCCCTCTTAAAAAAAATCAACATTCGACAAACAGAGGAGAGGAGCGAAGAAATATGGAAGAGTGGGAATAAAAGGAGGAAGACAATGGCGCCTGGTGTCTTTTGATGTGCCTCCCTGAGAGGAAAAGCAGGGGAAGGTGAGAAAAGAATGGGCTGCCTTTATAGATTGTACACAGGGGATAAAAAACAACTTTGAAGAGGACATCTCTCAAATGTGTACATAAACAATGTGAAATCTGTACTTGAGATGGGTGGACCTGAGGCTGAAATGCCCTTGTGGGTGGTGGATTATAACCTCTACCTTGTCATGGACGGTCATGCAGCTGGCTGCATCTTTCTGGAGGATTTCTGTCACCCCATTGGAGAGTCTCTCATACTTCAGCTTGGGCTCCTCCTCGCTGTCCTCTTCCTGGTTGAGAAAGTAGACTCATAAGATGTGCTCTCACTAAAACATTTTCTTTAAAAAAGTATTCATTACAACAGCGCAGTGTCCTCTCACAAACGTTACTGTTCACAATGTTCTTTGAAAGCCATTGACAAAACCCTTCACGCAGTAAATCCAAATATACAAAATGTCAACCTGAAGGCATTTAAAATCTGATCAACTTAAAGGCACCCTGCAGAGTTTTTGACCACGAGTGGCGCTATGTTTTTCATGCGTGGGTCCCTGCTTTGTTTGTTGAGGAAATTGACATGAATAAATAAATGAACTATTTGAAAATAGTAATAAAAAAAAGTTATTATATTATAATATTTATAATATCCGGGATCCCAAATGTCTGGTATTCCCGACTTAGAGTTAAACCCCAAATATATTTAATTAACTATCACAAATGACAAAGAAAAACCTACTATCAAAATAGTTGCTTAATGATTTTCTGTAGATCAACTAAGTGTTTTAAGGTCAACATCTGGTTCTATACACACATAATATTACTGTATAAAAAGATCTGCAGATCTGATTTGAATTTTATTGTTACTTTTAATCTGATGTTGATCATCCATAAAGTCTGTCTATTTATCAGTGTCACAACATACAGATACTGATAATAACCGTAATAATAAAATACTGATATCATATTAATAATAGACATATGATAATATGTACATAATACCAGTGCAGATATTAGGCTTTGTAGATCTTTTGTTTATCATAAAAGATAGAATGAATATCAGTCTTCATAGTCTTCATCAGCATTCCTACAACAATCTGCAGTAAAAAATAAGATATAACTAATACATTTTGGGAGCCCATCATCGCTGCCAGCGTCCCTGAGCAAGCCTCTGAACCCAGCAGGACCATACTAATGGCCAATCCTCTTCAAAGAAATTCATATGTCTTGCATGTGTGTATCAGGAGATATAAATGCACAAAACCCAAATTTCCATTACCTTGCATGAGACCATTCATCCCCAGGGACAGACATGAATTTCGTCATTTCATAAAGCAAACTTAAGGCATTCTACTGTGTTACACTTTCCAGCGTGAGCCAACATTTGTGGCCAGTCACAGCCTGAATATTACTCATAATTCAGTTTATAACCAATGCTGCACAGTCTGTGGCTGCCCAGAGGGTGCATCAACTCAAAACATTGTCTGCCATTATGTGCTACTGGGTTGGAGGTTGGGGACAATAGCGTGGAAAAAATGTTATTTTCAAAAACAATCCTTTCCCACTCAACAACGCCATATCCAGGCTATTTCCTGTGTATTCTGGTTGTGAGATTTCTGATGCGAGAGCATTTGTCACGGGTTTTAAAGGTGTATCAAACTTCATCCCCAGACAAAAACTACCCATTTTCAAACTTTTGCCATCTCTTCTAAGTTTTGTCAACTACTGAGTTTGTCTTTGTGCTATAACCACTGTTGTCGTATTCTTTGCCTATTGGCAGTTAAGATACAACAGGGACAACCAAGCCTT
Source organism: Hollardia meadi (assembly GCA_037974645.1). Classification (NCBI taxonomy): domain Eukaryota; kingdom Metazoa; phylum Chordata; class Actinopteri; order Tetraodontiformes; family Triacanthodidae; genus Hollardia; species Hollardia meadi. The sequence goes on from JBBPCS010000002.1 coordinate 7,103,660, forward strand.
CTGTCTACAATCAGAATAGAATTCTGCTCTCAAATACACATTCAAGACCACACTAGTCACAAACTTCTTCCTGTCTCAAACACAATGTACAGACGGATGACACATAATTGGAAAATCCTGAACAAATGAGCAGATGCAGTTGTTCTTCTGCACTTTATGTTGTTTTTTCTTTAATTCATCACCCATGTTTTGTTCTTTTTAGGACCATAGTTCTTAGATAAAAGTACATTTTGTGACTTAATCTCTTTTGTGGCCACATTCTTTGTCTTTTTGCAGTGCAGATACAAGATGCTGAACCATTCCATGTGTCTATATAACATTCTTCAGATACACAAGGGAGAGTAGTCTCGTTATAATTATGTACATTACGGTTAAACTTAAAAGAAGTGGATGGACCAATTATGACGTCACCCAATGGTGTGTGGACTACTGTTTTGAAGCCTCAAGTTTGGCATTTTGGCCGTCGCCATCTTGGGTTTTTGGAGCCAGAAGTGACAATATTTTGGCAAGAGGGTGGAGCTGGGGAGGATATGCATGGCTACGCCTCTATGCCAATTGGATCTAACTGAGAACCTGCTGTGGAAGCAACTTGTCATTCACAACCTGGCTTTATCATCCATTTTCCTCTGAATGCGACCATAATTGGAGTACTTATAATAGGACTTGAAACTAGCTATTGAGAACATAAACACATTAGGAAACAGTTTACTGATGTAATAAATCAAGTGAGAAGTAGGGTAATTTTCTCATTAGCTTGCACATAATCAGATTTCTTTTTGCAACCAGTAGAGTCACCCCTGCTGGCCAGTAGAAAGAATGCAGATTTATGGCACTTATGTATTGGCTTAACTTTTCAGACTCCACAGCTACATCGAAAAAACAAGACCAAGCAGAAACACTCACAACCAGGCTTATTAATGTATTATGTCAAATCAGACTATTATGGCCGAATTACCAAGGTAGCGAAGAGCATGCCTCTGACTTTCAAGACAAATTGTTCTCCTGCTCATTTCTTCTGCATAGTTTAGAGCACACAGACCCTCACTGCCTTTATCCAGTGAGGCTGCTGCCAACGAGGCAATGACAGCAACAGACACCAGGCAAGCTACATTATATTGCAGCATTCTAAGTAAATAATTAGCTGCTTGCAGCCATTTGGAGGAAACACAGTCTCACAGTCCCTAGTGTGTGTTTCCCTGTGAGTATTAGTGTCCTACAGAACTAATCACACTATACACAGACAGAAAACAAACCTGGAATTTTCCCCTTTTCCTTTCACTCACTCTTAGCCGTTTTCTTCTGAGAGGCGCAAGCATCGGCTGCAGCCTTTCCTTGATATTTAATTCTATTCTCTGCTTCCTATAAAGTCCTTCCTTCCTGCCAGGCTGATGTAAAGCTATATTTTATTTAACCTACTTGCAATTCTCAGAAGCACAAGTGTACTGTAACATGCCCAAGCTCAGCCATAATATTGATGGAACTGGAGAGCTATCTGTAATTCATGAGTGTTTGACACCTCTCAAAACCTGACAAAGATCCTTCTGGGATCAAGCTGGGTTGATAAAGGCTGGCTATGTGTTATAGTCTGTAGGCAGCGAGCTTTATTTGAGTTCAAAAATCACTCCTGCTTGACAGAAGTATGCACACCTCTGTCATCAGCAATATGTTCCTGTTGATACATTTCTAAAGCATCATACTGGTGTAACTACATGACATGTTTAGGTGCAAGTTTTTCCCTCTTATTTCTATATAAACTTCCTCTCACTGTTTGTCTTTTTGTAAGAGAAAGAAAGTGACAACAATGATGAAACAAAGTGATGTTTTGATGCGTTTCTTACCTCAGACTCATCAGTGAATTCCTCACTTTGTTTTCTTCCCTGAATGAAGAGACATTTTGAAAGGATTTTAACCATCTGTCTTTAAATGTCTTCATACATTAAAGCACCAAAGCATACAGTAGCATATTTAGAGCTAATAAATTAGAATGTATTATAATATAACTCAAACACAGACTGTGGAGAGGGCACAACACCTACAATATTTTGTTAAAATGCAACCCATCGATCGAAGCTATCAAATGTACGCTTTCCACGCCACAGAAACGGTCAGATAACAAGCTAGATCTAATCAAAACGCGGTTGACAGTGTTCAGCGATCACAATTCTTATTTATTTTGATGCACGTACGTATAAAACATCAACACTAGCCAGCTAACGTTAGCATGCAGTGCTTACCTGCTCCCCCACTTCCGCCATTGTTATGAGCTGTATACGAACAGAATAACAGTTTTAATTTCTCAAAACGTCTTTATAAAATACATGGTCCACAAAATCACGATTAGGTCTGAAAAACATCCACTACATAATAAAGTGGCGTTTACTGTCAAAGCCTGCTGCCTCTGTCATAAGTTAAATCACATGACCGATACAGAGCCGTAAGGCATGATGGGTATTGAAGTCTTTTTTTGGCTGAGAAAGAGAGAGACGACACCAACCGTCGAGGAGAGGTGTCCCTAATTAACGAGAGAACAGGTGAGAACTTTCTTTCAACATGGAGAACATTTCCCGCCTTTTAAACTACTGTTTTCTCGGTTTTAACTTTTACTTTACTTCCGCTCACACAAGAGACCGTTAACTAGCAAGTGTTTATTCTCAATATTTGAGCTAACGTTACGCATAAACTAACGCTAAGCTAATTGTGTTTTTTCTTTACTAATACTACTTTACAGTGGAAGCTAAATGCAGTACTTTTATTTATTATGGTGTATTTTTACTTTGTTGTATTGCTATTACCACTAACTCAAGTGTCTGAATACTTCTTCCACAATTGAGTAAAAATCACAGTATAAGTATTATTAGCAAAATATACCAAACATTAAAGTACTTATTATGCAGAATGGCCCCTTTCAGTGAGTTACAGTGTTATCATATTTTTTAATTATTACTGATTAACATGTATGCAGCATTTATGTTACAGCTGGTCAAGGTAAAACTCATTTTAACAATGCAATTAAGCTGATCAGGCTTTGTGTATAAAATCTGATTCTGCACTGAACTATCAGATAAATGTGGTGTAAAAACAACAATATTCCAAATACCTCAAATTTATACAGTACACTTATTCAATAAATGTACTTAGTTACTTTCTATCACTGGATAAAAATATATAGTAGACATAAATAAAAAAAAAACCCAATAAAATTACATTAAAAATATCCAAAATGCATGTTAAAGACTGTCAATTAGCTTTAATTGGCTTATTTGTTTTGTGTATATCCAGACATTCCTGGACTTGGTGTCCAAATGAATCCCTCAGATATTCGTCTCCTCTCCTGGCCCTTCACCCTGCTGACAGCTGCTTGCCAGAGTCCAGATGAATGCCAAAGGTATATGATTTGCCTCTTCTTTATTGAGATTGTCTCACACCCCCATCGCTCCTCATTCATCCTCCAGAGAATCCTAATGCACTGATACCAAGGGGGAATCTTTTTTTTTTTTTTTAACAATCTACTTAGCAATGATTTATTGATTGTGGCTTCCACCCTCAGAGAGAATTACCGATCCTTTTTGGGAAATCAGATTTTCACACCTTGAGTGTGTATGTGGCACAGGTCTCCAGAGACCGTGTGAGGGGAAACCGACTTTGAGGAGCAGTGGTGTGTGAATCTCTGCGTTGTCACTCCTCTGTTGCCAATGGTATGCCCAGTGGATAGCCCTGTGATTCTCTGCTGCTCTCTCTATAGTGTTGCATTATTTATTAGTTGATAAATACAGTGTCTGAGCTCGATTTCAATATGTTTTCATTGCTTTTCAAACCTTTAAAATAATGATTCGTCCACTCTCATATCATAAGCATGCAGGAGCCCTTTTAAACATTTCATTGGAGAAAAAAAGGAAAATAATAAAAACAACCCTTGCCCTCATAGGAGGAATCAGATTAGTGTGCTGAAAGCTTTGATGCTCCAGAATGTCAGCTCCATGGATCGATCTAGCAAAAAACACGCACACACCTGACCAATCAGAGGCGTCTATGTGTTGTGGACCTGCTGGGCACCGTGGTTTACAAGCTTCAAAGAGCTCCTTTTAATACACTGCTTTGATAGCCCTCAGCCTTCACTGACCCGCCGACCAGTCACTGGGGAGCATTTTAGCTTTAGTGGAGTAGAGATGGATAACTGCTGATCATATTAATGAGTATGGAAAACAAACTACCTCCAGTATTGACTTATACTGCTGGCCTGCTATTCCAAATGGTTATACAGAGTAAGTAGATTAACTCGTAATTTTACATATAAAATAATACAAACTTACTGTATTTTTCATGAGTAAATCACAGTAATTATTGATAGCATTAGTGGACATGCATAAAAGTGCTTTGGTGAAATTGTTGAACTACTGAAGATTAATTTACCAGAGGTGGGAACAGTTTGGTTGATAACCCTAAGGGGGAGACAAATCATCATCTATCATACCAGATTAGACTCTGAGGTTCTGTGATATTTGCTCAAATACAGTGACACAACAGAACAGTTATTTAAAATTGGTTCTTTAAAATTATTGGTTATTGTTGGTTTTGGACACATATGTTAAGACAAAAAATGAATGATTAAATATTTGTTATTTTGAACATTAATATTTAGGCAAAAAAAACGATTTGCTTTGTAAAGATATAGTAGAGTAATGGCGCCCATGAGCAGAGAATGAAGTCACACTGTTTCTGTCACACCCGAACTTCTCTCTTCTTTGTTTTGATTGTGGAGAAAGATAGTTGAATATTAAGTATCTTTCCCAGGTTGTCAAATACAGACACTTTGTGTTAGTGGCCCTAACTGTCTGTATATGACAACCTGGGAATGAGATTTTGGGTTAGTGGTAGTGACGGAAATTCAAGGAGGATCGAAATATTGTCCTTATTAAACTTCAGTGGCATGGAGTGAGTGTGCAGGCTTTACCTCTAACTTTGAGAAAGGAAAAAAAAATGACTGAAATGATTTGTGTATTGTATTTGTTAGAAAACATTTGAAATCTCAAAAAATTATGTAATTAGAAACTGAAAATACATGATATGAAAACAATATATTACATTAATGTTTATAAGAACTAGAGATGTTAATGATTAATCGTTAATCAATTAATCGCTTTTAAGAATTTAACCGATTAAAAATGTATTAACCGACAATGTGTTTTATGCACCATTTCTCCGGAGAGCTCATATATTCACTTTTATACCACAAGGGGGCACACATCACCTTTGCAGTTCAGAAAAAAAACAACTGGCTCAATAGAAGAAGAAGCAGTCGGTAGGAAATGGTGAGGCAAGAAGAAGAGGGCAAAACATTGTCCAACATCGGAGCATTACACTGTAAAAGAGGACAATGCTCAATGTTCATATTGCGACAGTGGCTTAAAATATGTCTCCAGTCAAACATCAGTGTTGTACCACCCGAAAAGTCAGTACCTGACGGTTGCAGTGCAAGTTGAAAGTGGACCGTCCTCTCAGCAAACTGTCACGTCGGTGTTAGCTCGGAGAGGCTGTAATGATGTGCGAGCAGAGGCAATAACTCAGAGGATTTGCTTTATGGTGGAAAAGATGCCGACATGAATGTGGCGGATGATGAGGGATTTCGTGAGCTACTGAACTAACGTTACATAACGATTACACAACTAATGTGCTGCGAGAATTCTTTGAAATAAAACTTGTGTATTCTGGGTAGATTTTAAACCTCATTCTTTTTCACACTGGCTCATGTAGTTCAATGTTACAGGTGTGCTGGGGCCTATCCCAGCATGCATTTGGTACAAGGCAGGAAAATGGAAAGGTCACCTGTGCATTAATAAGATTATAAAACCTGTGTCTGAGTTCCAAACAACATACTACTGCTGAGCAGATTAAAAAATATGTAGGTGTTTCACTGGAGAAGTAAGAAAAGTGTACACACAAACATCAGTATGCATAATTTAAAAAAAGCTTGATTTTTGCATGTACTGTTGTTGTTCTCTATTCTTCCCCAGTGCAATGCAGAAAGGAAAAGGGACAAGGGGAAGCTACAAAATTTTACAATAATTGCAACTGGTGGTGAGACAGATAGAGGACGATATTGGCGAACAATAAACATATTTAATAAATCTTTTTGTTTTGTTTGTGAAGTCAGTTTGTGTTAGACAAGTCTGTTATAATATCCCACAGCTCAAGGTGATGTATTCACCTTGCTTGTTTTATTTGATCATCAGTCCAAAACCCAAAGATATTCCTTTTACTTTTGTACAACAAAGAAAAGGATTCTTTGTCACATGTGAAAAGTTGTAACCAGAAAATGTTTTTAGGTTTTGCTTAAAAAGTAACTAAAGGGACTAATCGATTAATCAAGTAATCATTGCTTCCTTACTGGTAGGCAACTGTACTCTCTTCTGCGACTTTGGCCTTGCTGTTATCTTCATCCTATAACTACAACATCACCAACACGTGTCCATAGCAATATCATATTATTAACAGTTTCTTCAACATGGCTATCAGTGTATACGTACTGCATCATTTCCTCTACAAAACAGTGAAGTACCATATTTTTTTGTATACTAACTGCTAACTTAGTATGAATGAACACAGTTATCGATTCTCTGTTGTAGTGATCCAGCTGATATTAATATTAGAGATCATTGTGAATAAGATAAAATAATATTATGACAATAAGGATTTGAGTATTGATTCTCTTTTTGTCTGTTCAATAACCAGAGGAGCCTTGAGTGTTGGAGTGGAGTGTGCTGGTCTCAGGCTGAAACCCCTCACCCAGTGTCCCTCACACTGGGACAGCAATGGTAAGACCACTTGCTATTAGCATGGATACCTGATGACACACAGGACTCTCTGCTAACCACTGATTATTCGGCCACTGGGGGGTGTTTGGTGAACGAGAGGCAGAGGGGGGATCAAGTGCTTTTTCTTGTTCCTGCAACCTGTTCCTGGGCTGTGGCCAGACTGAGTGAACAGACAAGAAACGAGACAAACCTTCTCCCTCATGTCTGCTCCCACACACATGCACAAACTTTCTTTTTTATTTTAACCACAAGTCTGGAACGAAGATAACCCATTACACATCCACTGCTTATAACCAGTAATGTAATTTCTTATGGTATTTTTTTTTTAAATATCCAATTTTTTTTACTGATTTTTACAATGAGATTACAGTTATCCCATTATGTGTGATTGCATTACTCCCTAAGCTTAAATTAATAAACACGCCCAATTTGGTGGCGTGATTGCAAATAGGCTAGCCTGTTTTGAGATGAAGTAATTAACAACTGTGAAAGATGGTGAGAGATGTTTTGCCCCCTTATCCTCTAGCCTCAGAGGGCAGGGGAAGATTAGAGCTCTGATCTCATTCCCAGCACTTGTTTGGAGTCTGTCAGGAAGAGAAATGCCAGCATTAGAGAGGTACGGCCACACTCCTGATATGATGAAATAAGGAGAAAAGGGGAAAGGGAAAAAGATGGAGGGATGGACAGAAAGGATCCTGCCCTTCTCTGAAGTGTCAGTAGCTTGTTTATTCTATTTTTCATCGTAGCTGCTGGGGCAAAGATTCCCATTTTTCCTTTATATTTTCCCCCACCTTGTAACAAAAACCACTGCTCTCATTTTTTATAGGTCTTGCAAACTCTCATGCCCCAGTGAAAATTACATTGTGAAACGGTAGAAATTTCAGTGCTGCCTGTGCTCTCCCCTGTCCCTCTGAGCTTTCAAACAGTCAACAGACTGTGAAGAATAAATAATAAAAAACTATTGATTATTTTGATGACTGCAAGATTCAATTAGGTATTAATTTTGCCCTCCAGTGGACCTATCAAGCAACTCAAAGGAGAGGTGGGGGTGGACCCAAATGCATGCAGAGTGTGGCCAGGCTCAGACAGAGGGGAAAATGTGTTTACCTCGGCAGGCAGAGAGGTGCATTGATGCGCAGTGTCCCACATTTAAGTGCTCCACAAATTAAGCCCTGATGACTAGTGACATTGTTGCCAGGGATATAAGTATTGACCAGCCAGCTCACATTTTTAACGACAGCTTAAACTATTTCTATTGATTAACATTTTCATAGATTATCATGTGTCAAATCAAAGAGGGCTGATTCCAGTGATGAGCACATTATAAAGGCCCCTCTGGGCAGGAACTCATCGACCAAACTGATAAAAGTGGAGGGGGGGGGGGGGGGGGGGTTTTAATGGGT
>JBBPCS010000002.1:7119716-7153364 GCA_037974645.1 Hollardia meadi
CCCCCCCCCCCCCCCCCCCCCCCCCCCCCAGTATAGGGCAGTAGAGATCCAGGCTATCGAGAAGTTATTATGTTTTTTCCCTTTATATCTGAGGATATGGAATAACACTGTGATGATTCTTTTCTCCAGAATAGAGTTATGTGCTTCAAAGCAATACTATTTCCTGATGTCCCTCCTTTCACTATTTGTCTGCTCCACAAGAATAATGTGCACGGAGAGGTGGGGTGAGTGTCTTTTAGCTACATGAGTATTTGCTTGTTTCCACCTTTACCCACTCAGTTCTGTAAATACCACTGGAATAGGGTAACACAGTGAAACTAAAACAGGACATTGCTCAGGTAAACTCATTTCTGGATAAACTCTGTTTAGCTCAGGTTCAGTGGCAGTATAGCTATACTCTTGTGCAGCTTGTATCACCTGATGTTATCCTATAGTGATTGAGCCTGTGCTGCAGCGCTGGTGTGATCCATTGTTATTATACCTCTGTGACAGAAGGAACGGGTGGGAGGGGGGCTTTGAGGGGCAAGCAAGGGGTAGAAAGTGGGACATAGGCAGCATTAGTGCCGGATAGCCTGGGGGGCTCAGGCTGATGTGTCAGGCATGACATGTGGGTGTCTAGCCTCCTACGCACACACAAACACACATGTATTGCCCTCACACCCACTAGATACTTCTAAATGTCCTGCAGTTGACCAGATGCAATGCAGGATGGACAAAAATCCCAAAATAATACAGTTTGAAGGTCAACTTTTATTATTGATTAATCTTTTATGTTTTCAATTAAATGTTTCTGCTAAATGTTGGAAAACAAGAGCCCAAGGTGATATTACTTCATTTTTTCAACAGTACAACTAAAAGAGATTTCATTTGCAGCGATCATCAAACATCAGTGATTGTTCTTCAAATGATCATTAAGTTGAAAAAAAAATGCTTGTGATTGAGTAACAAACTAATTAACTTTCAGCATTAGTCATTTAAAAAAATGCTGAAAATATTTCGGACTTCCATTTAGAGTGTATAACTGTGGTGCTTTGTGCAATTACATTTTGTTCTTTCATTCTTTTCTTGAAATCGTAAGAAGGACTGGAAGTATAGATTATTTTCATTCATTATTTTGTTTACTGTTTATTATTTTCTTGATTATTTAATATAAAATAGTGAAGAATGTACATTACCATTTCCAAAAATCCCAAGGTGATGTCTCGATATGTCTTGTTTTGTCTGACCAACAGACCAAAACCCAAATATATTTACTTCACATGATATAAAACAGAAAAAGAGCAAAATTCTCATATTAGAGAAGCTGGAACCAGAAATTGTTTTATTTTTGCTTGAAAATTAACTTAATTGGTTATCAAAATTTTCTGTTGAGCAACCAAGTTATTAATAATCACTTCAACTCTAGTCATAAGAGCCTTGTAACAGAGTGAAAGGAAGGCCTTTCTACAGCACATCGTGGCAGGCGGCCGGCAGCAGAATCCTATTTACAGCAAATATCATTTAAGTAATTTAGGAGGAGGAGCAATAGTGAAGAAGGCATCTCCTAAAAGGCTTACAGCTCTCTAAAGCTACTCTTCATCTCATCGTCCCTCCCACGCTGATGGCCATAAAAGGATGAAGAATAATTTGGATTGTTACTTGCCTCTTTCAACCCTGAGCTAATCAGGTTGACATTGCTTTGGGAATGAGGCGAACACACCATAACAGATGTGCTCATGTGCAAAGTGTCCCAAATCCCCTGTGAGGATGCAACACAAAAGGCCTCTTCTCTCCCTCCCTCCCTCCTCCTGCAGTCCTCTTCCCTTCTTCATCCTCCACTCTCCATCACACCATCTCTCCTTCTTGACCTTTGAAATGGGCATTACCTCTTCTCACCAATTTACCTCCCTCTGGTCCCTCTTGTGCTTGTGCTGCTTCCATCTCCACTCCAGCATCAAGGGAGAGACAGGTAAGAGCTGGAGCAGAGCGCTCTCATGTCAGAGAGCCTTTTGGTAAAGATCTGTGGCCATGAGTGAGAGCATAAGTGATGGTGCACAGGGTGCTTTCTGCGTTAAGCATCGTTCGCATGCAGATTATCCACCCATTCATCAGAAACTGGCTTACTTCTACAAACTGAAATGTACTATTTCCTGTTGTTTACGGTGGAAAAACTCCAGCCGGTGGAGACATCATTGCATCCATTCACTCCCTGCCCTTCTTCTTCTTCTTCTTCTTCTTCTTCTTCTTCTTCTTCTTCTTCTTCTTCTTCTTCGTCTATCCTCTGAGTCTTCCCTCTGCTTGTGGCTTAACAATCACCTCAGAAATAGTCACAGAAGTGCTGAGGTGTAAAATCCTTTCTGTTCAGCACACTCCACAGCACCACCTCCTATGTAATTCCTTAACTCCATAATTCCACTTTGTGGCAGAATAATGAATGAGATAGATTATTATTCTCCCCTGTAAGGTCTACGCCCTTGCGCGATAACAATCAGGCTTTAATGTTGGAGGCCTGGAGAGATTGCTGTGGCCTCTTCTCCCTCTTGCCCTGTGCTGAGCTCTTAATTAAGGAAATGACAGTCCTCCTAACAGCAGCAGTAGCCGTAATGTAACTAATAGTGTTACAAGTAGCTACTCAAAAGTCAGTCTCTGGTGATTTTCTATCACCAGAAACACTATTGAGCTACAGCAGCTTCTCCACCCCAACGTCTAAACAGAGTATTACTTCCCAGACCCAGAGGGAGCCATCTGACTAAGAGCACCTGGAGTTATTGGCAGCAGATTATTCCCTGTTATTGTTGTGGGAGTAATGCACCACTGGGCTAAATCACTGATGATTTTGGCTCTCTTCTGGGTCATCACAAGCATCCTGCAAGGAGTTAAATTAATCACTGTAAAGCCTATACATTGCATATTTTAGGCTGCTCTCTTCCACACAAAACATTACTGTTGCAACATGCGACATTACTGTTTGGACTTTATTTCCAGGCTGCTTTAGATAGAAAAATGAAAATCAAATCATATGTCACTCTACATTTCTTTCTCTGTCATCTCACTCTGCAATGTCCTACAACTTTCCAAATGGCATTAACAAAATCAATGATCAAAACAATCTGGAACAATTGGTATGGGTATTGATGGAATTAAACCTTGTGTATGATGTGGCTTGTTGTTTATCTGGGCCCATTCTTTACGCTTCAAAAGCTCACATATCGCTGTCCACCAAACGCTCTGTATCAAACGGCGCCAAACACATTTGATGATGAAATTTATATTATTGTGCATGTTTCCAGAGCTATAATCATATCTACTTCGATAATGCAATTTATCAGAACAATTAAGAGTGTAATTAACTTATAATATTCAGTCTTTTTAAATGTGCTCACATGAAATTATTTTCCATGGATTAGATTTTAGTGCCAAAATGATTGACAAGATCTTAATAGCAAATACACGCACTCAGCCAGACGTTTTCAAAAGGACCATTATAAAAATGGGGGTTGGCTGTTCATTCTGAATAGGCTGAATCGTTACCAGGCCTCTCTCGTACATTTGACAACTTACATAATGCATTTCCACTAAAATAGCTTAAGTGTTAATGCTTCTTTTATGGGCAAAAATTGATTCATAAATGCACCGAGGCGAAAGCTAACATGAACACAAAGCTTTCTATTTTATTCAGACTGTCAATGTATGAAGCGGTTGCATTAGACAAGGTGGCATGCTGATTGCTTTATGAAATCCAGGCTAATTGTTTTGTGGTGTAGTCCTTGGGGCACCCTGTATTGAGACAGGGCGAATGAAGTCAAATAAATATAGCAATTTGTGCCCCCCCCCCCCAAACCAACCAACACACACATACAGCACAGAGAGACCTTCTGCCTTGTGTGGCATTGAAAGTCGCTCTCCAGTGGCCACTTTGGTGATCAATGAAAGAGAATTTATATAGTGGTGGATATTGGCAATATTTCCATGACATAAGTCACACCAAATTGCACTCTGTGCCCTGTAATAAATCTAATTATTTCACTCACATAAAAAGTATTTTCACTGAAGTATCATCATGTCACTATCAGCATGAGAGGGGAATTCATACAGCCTCATACAAGTCCGTTAAGTCATGAAAAACATGCATGTATGTATGTCTGAGGAAGTTTTTTATGTTATTCAGAATGATTTATAAGGGCACAATTCAAAAAGAGAGATGAAGCATGAATGTCCTAGTTAAGTGTAAAGATATGTTGAATGCGCATCACCTCTTCTTTCGTCCATCTGGCCTCTTCATTAAACTCTCCTCACATACAGTATGTCCATTTATTCTATTTTATTCATTGTGTAAACTGTATAATCGCAGCACCAAAGGACTTTTTTAGTAAGTAAGAAAGAAAGATTCTCTTTTTTTCCCTGTATATAGCATTAATTTCTGTCTGGAAATCCATTTAAGAATCATTCACATTGGATAAATAATTTTTTTAAGAAAAGCAAAACATGTACAAATATTCTAGTAATAAAAAAGAATTGAAGATTGACTCCCTGGATATTTCTCCTGTCAGCTATTTAATTTAGTTAAAGAAATTACACAAATCCTTTGGGGGAAGATGTGCATGTGTATTTATTTAATATTGATTTTTTTCTTCTGCGCTAAATGTGTTAACGTTACAGGTATTTGCAAGGGGATGAAGCTCTCTAAGATATTGTGAAATGATGCAATGAAGGGCATAAAAGAATCATTATTCAGAATGCCAACACTGTTTATCAGGTAGAATACATTATTCACAACCAATGTATTAACTACAGTCATGAGCCACACTGTTTGGAGCCTACTGATAATGTTATAAAGTCTCATTCCTTCATCGCAGCTGAATATCTTAATTTAGCTAATTAGCTTTGTTATGATGATAACTAGATAATTCACTGGTGTAAAGGTTGTTGAGTAGCACTGCTGTGCTTATCATTGTTCTCACAGTACAGCAGCTGCATTTAGAGAATTGCCTTTGAGATGGTGGGAAAGTTTGAGTTGCTGCAAATGAAAATCTGACTGTTTCAAGTCAGCAGGAAAGAAATTACTTTTGTAACTTCCAAAGTGGAAATTAGCTGCTTAGGGACAATACCTCTAGTTAAATAAAGTAAGAAATGCATGGCCTCCAAATATCTCTCCAAAATAAATGTGAAATTATTCAACAGATTTTGATTATCTTTATTTTTATATTGGGCATAATACAGGCACAATACAGCCAGTCTTTTCTGTATGTTCAGATTGATCTTAATTCTAGATACCGAGTGCACGGGGTGGGACTGTGCACAACCGTGATCCGTAATGGGTGAAATAATTGCTGAAAAGAGACTGGCTTGTCAAAATATCTACTGTGTTGCGAGGTTGATAAGCGAGAGGATGTGGACCTTCATCGTGAAGCAGGGCCAGCCAGCCAGAGGTATAAACCAGCTAGGAAAGCAGGCTTCCCCTTGGGCTTTCACATCAGCCATCAAATGCTTGATTTTTCATAGGTCATGCCATTCACCAATTATTTGGATTTTATGTAAAGATGAAATGATTTTAGTTGGCGGAGGGGAGTTTAAAATCTAATGAGCAAATATATTTGACAGGCAATGAGATCTTTCTGGCAAGGCTATTCAATTGTATGTTTTGTATGAAGCTTTTACAAAAGGACTAGAAACCACTGCATGCCCTGTATGTTTTAACAAGACAGTCTATTTATCCTTAAATAAAAAGACTACAGCACAGCTTTATTCTTTGTTTAAAAGTAAAAAATATTCCATTTAAGAAAATCGATCGTACAGTAGAAATGTGATTGCATTTTTTTAAATTCATTGCCAAGATTGTGCAGTTTAATGAGGTTGTGTGGCCTTCAAACATGTTTCCACATGGTTGGCTTGACTTCATCTACAAAATCCACTTTATTCAGGGGAAGAGCTGTTTTATGAAGGAGACAGTACATTTAAAAAGATGATTTATTCACTTTTTGAGAGGGTTTTGTATAATACATTCAAAACCGAATCATGCTTATTAAATTATAGATGGCCTGATTGTTAAATAATCACATTGGTGCTTGTAAAATAAATAATCAGTTTTATTGAGCTTGTTAATTGACTCATCTGTACTTGAATCAAAAAATTTTGTCATGATGTTTTCAGAGAATAAAACAAAATAGCTTAATTCACCAAATGTTGTGCAGTTTCTTAAAAAAAAACTCTTAACACTTACAGTATCAGTTTTCATAATGAAGACACGGATATCTCCAGTTTTTGTTTATGGGGTAGTAAGAATCATGTAAGTATTAATAAAATAATTGGACTTGTAAAGCCTCTAAAAACTTGTGGTTTGTGACTAAATAAGCAACCATCAACATTTAAGTTCATAAAAAAACATTATTACTATAGTATTTATCGGTAGAATCCCACTCAAAAATCTACAGCACCCTTGCGACACAAACAAACAACTCATGCATATCACAGAATTTTGATTCAAATGTTTCTGAATCGTGATAAGTACGCTGCATCGTATTTTTCCAACTGAGGCCCACCGACTACAAACCAGTGAGGTGAGCACAGACAAAAACAAAAAATACAGACATCGCTCATGTGAAATAGCCAAAACCGATTTAACTTAACAGAAAATGATGTGTTCATGTAGGACCCCATCACATGTACTAAGAAGGGTAGCTAAACTATATCAGACATTTTGTTTCCGCTCTCTGACACTAATTTAAACAGAATGAGTATAGTGATTAGATTTATGATCCAAGCTTGCAAGTTTGTGTTTAAAAATGATTTTATTACAGTGACTGGATATGATTTTTTTTTAAACTATAGTAAAAGTGTGCTGTTTACAAACTCAAAACTCAGAGCACAAAATCAAAGGAAGGAGATGTCGCATTACTGATGAAACTGTCTACAAAATGCAGTACAATTTAAAAACACACAAAGAAAATGCTTAAATACATTGGATAAGTGCTTGACGGTCAATCACTATGCACCCAGGTTGAGGCTAGTGTTGTAAAACATGGCAGTTGGCATCAATAAAAGGCCTGAAGTTGTCACTGACACAGAGATGAATGAGCGAGATGAAGCAGTGAGTAGGTATTATCCACTGTATTGACAGTCTGTCAATAAGGGAACACGGGTCCTTGTTTATAACAACAGTTTCACCACATTTCTGCACCACTACTATCCCACCTGCACCTTCTTATTCAAAAGAGATTAATCCTCTAAACCATGTTACAACATCCTTTTCAAACAGTTCAAACACAGTTGTCCATGTCTGATTGAATGAGGCCTAGTCCACGTGTACACGAATGTTTTTGAAAATAGGATTTTAGGTCGTACATGATCTCCGTTCAGCATTTTCTGAAATAATCTCCGTCCATACTAAAACACCTTCAAAGGCATGCCCATTGCCTCGTGTACATGACCATTCATGTACACTCGGCAGAAAAAAAGGAGTATATGGTTTTCTGCTATGTAGAGCAGAGTAGGAGACAAAAACAGCTGTCCATGCCATGTCCACTAAAGCATCCCAAATAACAATAACACACAATGCTCTTAAGAGACATCAGGAGATCGAAACAAATGAAAGAGCGAGTGGGTTAACAGATAATTAGAATAGTTATAATTGCAATTAAAATATGTTCTTTTTCAAGTCAAACATCCCGAGATACGAGTGGAAACTATTATTCTTGCAACTGCATTTATAACCTTTTGGCAAACTTGGCATAACTATGTCATGTGATCTGCTACTTTTCTTACTGGGAAAGCTACAGAAACTGGCAGATGTTCCCTAATTATACAGGAGTTCACATTATAGACTCTTAACGCTGACCCCTGTAACAAAGTGACCACATTTTGTCACATTGACCATACACAGTGCAGCCATATACCTGGTTTGGACCTCTTGTTTGAAGTCTCCTCATGAAAACGAATGTGATGTTGCCACACGCATTGTACGTTTGTTTTGTATTGTTTTTAGAGTGTGAACGATTATAAAATCAATCTTGATTTGTCCATGTTCACAAATATTATTTTGGTTGAAGTTTGGTTGGAACTTTTGCTTTTCTGGCCTTTAAAATGGATACCAAGTAATTTTAAGTCTGGTGATATTGTATTTTTCTTCCGGACAGTCATTTTTGTTTAAGACATATAAACAACATTTCATTTTTCTGACAGTTCTTTCAGTAAGATATACTCGTCTTTGCACTCCACAGGCCTTTGACTCAACAGTGAGGCGTCATGCGATCTTGATATCATCTAGGTCAAAGGGTGAGGGTCACAGCAGCCTTTCAGACCTTTTAGAGCAGTCCACACTCGGCGGCGCACTGCTGAGAGTTTCTGTGAGATAGGGATTGCTATGTTATCCAATTGTCGGCGTCCTTTGTTTTCCCTGCAGCTATCAGCAAGCTTATTATCATGTCCCTGTCTGCTCCGCTCCACTCTGCCCTCATAGCAAACAGGTCTAATTGTGTCTCATTGCTGCAGGCTCAGAGTGGAGGGGGGGAGTGGGTTTAGATGAGTGATACTCAGTGATGTAAATGGCTGAATAATATGGCCCTAGCGCTTGTGGTGGAGCTCTATCTCTCAGTAGTAATCTAGGCCATCGGGTATGCATCATCCCCCATCAATGAGCCTCTCCGCTGGTTGGTAATTTATTCAGTGTTACAGCAGTTATTGATAAATCACTTAAATACAAATTCCCCTTCTTTCCCACCTGCCCTTCTCTGCGCTGTGCGACACTCTTCTGTGGTTTGTGATGTGTGTTTATCTACTTACAGTACATTGTCTGTGTTGATCTAAGGTGGGCTCTTTGTTTTCTCTTTTTCTTTCTACTTTCCTGCCTGTTGCTCTCCCAGGAGGCCGTGATGGTTCAGTCCAGTCTGACGCCAGCAGCAGTCCTTCTGAGCAGAGTCAACTGGGCCAGACCCACCCAGGATACCCATTGGGTCCACAGGTGAGTGAGGAGTTCTGCAACAAACCAAACCCAAACTTCTAACACTTTGTGTGCTTAATTAGTGGTAATGCGAACACTAATAGTACGCTAATATTTTGATATGTTGAGAGGCATTTAGTAAGTTCTCATAAGAGTTATGGTGCCTGTACTCAGCCATAAGAGTTGGAGTCTGGAGAAATTTTGTTAAAAGAGGCATAATAATAATAACCGGCATAATAAGATGTTAGACAAACAAATTTAAAAGGGTTTGCGCTCCTGATCTCAGGTGTTTCAAGCAGCAGTGTCAGGTTTGTGTAGGCAAGGTCAATTGTGCCAAATTATAGGAGAAATTGCCTGCACATAGCACAAAGCATCAGATACTTTTCAACTTTTTATCTCCAGGTTTGCCATTGGTGTTTGTCTGTCTATTTAAAACCCCTTAAAACTGCCTAAAATATCAAATATTTCTCTAAAACATACAGTAACATTAAATATTCCTGACTAATAACTAATTTAATAATACAATTTTTAGTAATTTTAATATATAAGGGCTATTATTGATTATAATTAACACTCAAATACTAATCTGCTTCATCGGGCCTGTGTGGGTATAGTTTGACCCAACTGACTCTTCTAACTTTGGCAGAAAATACTGTGTGTGTGTGCGTGTGCGTGCGTGCGTGTGAGAGTGGAGTATCCCATTAGTTATAGTAGGAAGCTGATTGAAAAAGAAGTTTTCAGATCCTTTTAGTCTTAAGAATTACTTGGTCTGTTAGTTGTGGTGACAGTAGTCTTATCGTTACACGTTTTCACATTTTTGCACATGTAGATCCTATTTTCTTCCTATAATCATACTGTATGCGCTGAGGCAGCCTTTGATTGACTGCGAGTTCGAAAAAGCCTGCCTCCTGAAACAGGACTTCTTGTTTGGTTTTGGTTGGCTACCAAAAGTTTTTCTAATTGTATTTTTTTATTCTAATTGACATCAGACCTCTAAAAACTATGTGAAATAGGTTTAAATATGACTGCAAAGTCATAATGCCTGATATAATGTCTGACTGTGTTAATTGTCTCTTCCTTTTCTCTCCTTAAATGACTTCTTATTTAAAATTCATGTTAATTCATGTTAATGGTTAATTTAGGTACAGTTTTCAAGGTATGAAATCAATGACTGCAGCAGTGTTGTACTATAACTATATAACAGTGATTATACGTTGTAAATGATTGGACATGAGAAGTCAAGGGAGGACCAAGTTCTCTGATTGGCCTAAGCATCCTTCTTTTTGATGATGAGCGATCTGACATCCCTAGTCTCCTCTTTGTGTTTGGCATGGGCTCCGTCACAGTTTATTTTTCTGCCTCCACAAGTCATACTGCTCCTTTTTCACTGGATGATCATTGTTGCACATGTGGTGTGTAACCCTAAGCTTGGTATACTAGGTGTACAATAAAGATTTGTTTACTCACAGCCATAATCAGAGTAAGATTAAGATGTTTTAGTTTCAGAAATTAAATCACTGACTTAGTCTTGTTACATTCATAGTCAACCCCACTGAATGCGACACCATGAATAATTTTCAGCTAAAATGTGAAATCGTAAAGTATTTAGCCATCACACATCATCCTCAGATGTAATTGAGTTGTGGCACTAATGAGCTGACAATACAGACCTTGTCAAAACAAGCATGGGAGCAAAGAGCCTGAGCCTGCAGCCCTGTTAATAGCTCAATCAGGAATTGTCCTATCTGATTGGATTTATTGGCCTGGTGGCTCAGCGATGTTTAATGAACATCTATCTCATTAGTGTTGCTCAATGTCACAGCTCAACACACACAAGTGCACACAGAGCGTCAGGTTTCCTCCACTCTCTTTAATAAGGCCATTCTCCCTGCACTCGGCATTACTCGCTGACAGTTTATCCTCATCAGGATAAACAAAAGAGGAAACATGAGAGCAGGAGAGCCATTCAGTTTTGTTGAGCAGGTTGCAGGGTGAGAAATCCCCAGTGAAAGAGTCAATCTGCTGCAAGTAGAGATAAAGAACAAGCTTAATTAAAAGACCTTTTTTGATTACAAGTACCCTCACTGGTCAAAACTGCTGTTTTGGTAATAGATTAAAAGTAAGCACAAAAGGGAAAGCATCTCGAGCAGGCAGCAGTTAGTCTGAGCCTCAGCAGGCGGCTCTCAACAGTCACCATCTAATATATTAATGCTGTCAGTACAGTCTCTGTGAAGCTAACACTTTTCAGAAACAAAGGCGCTCCGCATGCCATACCCAATTCTCTTGTTCCAGGATCAATATGTTTTGATAGATTCTCACTCCAGAGCCGGATATTGTTCGAACAACCATTATCCAATGGTAGTTTACCCAACATGAATCCACCTTCCTTCTGTTTCCCACTCGCAGTTAGGATGACAAAAGTCTGCTATCTGGGTGATTATAGGCAATTTCTCAGTGCCAGAGCTGCCAAGCAGATAGAAGGGCCTATTCTCCCCTGATGGGCAGAGAGGCTGGGTACCACATCCTTTCCTGAGTTGGGCAGCTTCCCCATCCAGAGCCCAACATACACCCAGTCTGCCTGTCTGTGTGGCCCCTAGGAGACCGCTACTCAACACACAGCTGTCAGGCCTGCCAAGCACTGTACAGCAGCTTTCCAACAGCACCTATGGAGAGGAGGAGTGAGAGTACCAGGCGAAAAGGCAGAAGGTGAACTGCTTGTACATCTAGATTAGTGATGTTGGGGATTCTCGTAGTAAATGCTTGCTGAATGGCTGCAGAGTCGAGAGAATTATGTTCATGCTAAATTTCTCCTTATCTCATTTTGACGTGTGCACGTATAGTGTTCTCACCTCAGATAAAGATCATAATTAGTCTTAATCTGGCAGAACAAACAGCCTAAAGACTAAGAGTTCTTGCATGCTCTAAAAAAAAATCTCCAAAGCTGAAACAGGCAGCTGCCCGTGTGCCTAACAGTGTCTCCAAAGCTGCCTGTAATGATAAATAAATCAGGGCTACATCTGATAATTGCAGAATTGTCTTTTAATGTTATTCCCTTATATGTGAGGCCCTCTATGCTGTCAAGTCTGGCAATCTTATTTTGTTTGACTCCGAGATGAAATGTTCAAAGAGCGTCTTTGATTATATGCTGCATCGAATCCAGATTATATTTAGTTTAAAATGTGAGATTAAACATATGTCACTTGCAGCTAAAACAGTTTCCTTTGTTATTGTCCTTTGAGAATTCTTTGAGCTTCCATTATTAATTCATTTTTTTAAGTTAATGGCAAATGTCATTTTGAATGCTCTCAGAAGCGTCAGATGTTGTCATTTGTTATGCGCTGTTATTGCGTATCAAAGCAAATGTTGCCAAAGAAGATTCCTATACTGTGTGTGGGATTACTCATGCCAGCAACGATCACCTCTCTGTGTTTTATTCTTTTAACAGCTTAAAAACACAAACAGGTATTCATTTGTCTCTCGGTGCAAATATTTCACTCTGAGATCTCTCCATGCTTTGTGGCTTTAAACCCACATGACCTCGTACCCCTTAAACTGTGATCGCATGTATGTCGGAGTGGGTGCAGGCGTTCTGCACCGTGCAGGGTTATCACAGTGACACGCCTGTCACCCAGGAGCACCAGGTTTTGGAGTATGGTGGGGTCTTCGCACCAGTCAGCCCGCTCTGCATCCTGTGCAAGCTGCAGACACGCCATGCAAAACAGAAGCAGATAGCTGACAATTGGAGTTAAAGGCTTATGAACGTAAGTCACAGTGGAGGAGTCAACAGAGTGCAGCCAAGCCTACCTAGCAACGTCTAAAGGCTGCTTTGCTGTGGACGCAACACAAGCTGAAAATCTACTTTCGTTATTCTATTCCAAACAATTCAACTCGATGTTTAAACAGTAATTTTGCTGGCTTTTTCCGCATCTTCAGTAGCCCCCGTCTTGTACCTCCTTTGTAAATTCAGTTTGACATGCTCAAACGCTGACATAATTTGGAAAAAGTTTTTATCAGAGTTGAATTTAAGATGTCACTCGCTGTGTACTCATGGAGATTTCAGCCATGGTACAAAGCTTCCCACTTGTGGCTCAAAGCTCTCGATGAAAAATGTGTTGGTGTTTTTCCAAACCCACTTTATCAGGAAATACATTTGAAGAGATCTTCTACAGTGTAAAATATCCTCAGAGCGATGCTTTTGATAACGTATCTTTTCCTCTGTGTGTATGACTGCACAGATTCCACTTTAACTAATATGAATGAATGGATACATGAAGAGCTAAGAGTGATGTGTTATATCCCTCATCAAAAGAGTGAAGTACTGCTACTTAAAAAAAAAAAAGAAAAAGAAAAGCACTGTGTATTTCAGGCACATTTCTGTGGTGCCAAAGATTTGTTCAATGGGATGAAACATAAATCACTGTGCATCTCTGTGAGAGGAAAAAAATTCTCAGCTCTTTCACAAAGATTGGATTTGATCTCTGTCAGTACCAACGGCTGTGTGTTTTGACTGTCAGTCTGTGACACAGCAAAGCACAGAATTCATCTGCAAAACAACCGCATCAGAACATGTTGATTAGTGATACAGTCACTTTCTGCGTCACATCTGCTTTACTGTCTCAACTGATCATCCTGGGATATGAAACTGTGTATATTCATGAAATGTGATGCCGAGTTATGCGGGCCGATAATTCAGTGACATCATTTATCGACTACAGAGAAATCTTATCCTGCTGTTCTACAAATTCTGGAGCTAATTATTTTTGAACAAAAAGTAATTTAACAAAATTAGCTGTTGAAGAATTTAGTCTTATGTAATACATAACAGTGGAACACACTGATTATTTTTTGTGATTTTCCATACATTTGCCATATTTGGATAGTGGAAAATATCCTTATTATTATCCTTGTAATGATTTTAATCATATTGTCCATCATTTCATACAAGTTTGTACACCTTGCTGCCATACCACCAGACTACGGAGCAGCTGTTTTCCTCAGGCTGTGAGAGTCCTAAACTCATCCTTCACACTCCACCGTGAACAGTTTATTATTGTGACTTGATCATTTATTCATTAGTTTATATAGGTTTTTGTGTGTGTATTTGGCATAAGGAACTATAACTTGAATCTTGGAAGTTTACATTCATGATATAGTGCATTCTAAATGGAAAACGATGTTAGTGTAATCCACTACATTACCTAAAACAATATTGTTATTACAGATACTTGTAAAACATTACAGGATTACACCAGTCAAAAAGATTATATCTACATTTAAAGTCACAGTGAAACAAATTACAGCATCTTTATTTTCATTTAATGTGTTAGTAATTCTGCACAAATATGTTGGCAGGTTACTAGACTGATTTAAAAATGGTTAAAGGAACAAATTAGACCTCAACCACATTATGTGTTCAGGTTTACCAGATGAACATCAAACACACACCTCCTGCTATATTGCTCTGCTAGCTACCCGCGCCAGGTAACAGTCGGTTTCATATGATAGGCTGGTTAGTTATAATATATATAATATTTTTTATGTTTCACAGGAATAAAAAAGAGAAGCATTTCTTGTGACCAATTTTATATTTATATTTTTTTTATTTAGAACACAGAAAAGAGAGGCATTTTATTATAAAAATCTTTAGCAAGTAACAAGACAGACAAATGGACAATTAACACAAGGACAAAGAATTACAAGTTGGAAAATGTGTTTTTTTTTTATTTCACTTTGTCTTTAAGAAATGGCCGACTGTTTATTTGTATAAAATGTGTGACAGTACAAAATTTACATTACTGTATTTTTCTTTTGCGTACCTTCATACCTCACATAAGGTCAGGTAATTTGAAGGAATCAAAAGGAATCACATAACCAAAGGTGTTAAGTTTAGTTCAATTTTGCTGACATTATTTTAATGATATTTTAGTGATATGAAACACATTTAAAAGAAGAACCTACCTGTCTGTGATTATATAACCAATGATGCTATGCATATGTGTTTTTGTATGTGACTGTTGCAGTCTCTCCTGGTGGCCCAGCAGCTGGCCAATGCAGTAGGCGGTGTGATGTCTCCAGGCATGAACCAGCCCATCCTCATCCCCTTCAACGCAGGTGGACACCTGGGAGGGCAGCAGGGCCTTGTTCTCTCCCTGCCCACAGCCAACATCCAGAGCCTGGTGGCTGCTGCTGCTGCAGGGGGCATCATGACGCTCCCCCTGCAGAACCTGCAAGGTAAGAAAGAGGGCCAAGTAGAAATACCCCTAAAGAAAACCTTTTGACAAAACAGGGTAAACACGATATCTTAAGAAGGTCTCATGGTCCTGTAACACTAATCAGGGCTTTTATGCCTCCATGCCGGTGATAGCCCTGGAACGGAGGCATTATGTTTTTGGGTTGTCCGTCCATTTGTTCCTTTCTCACAAGATCTCAGTAATGCCTTAAGGGATTTTCTTTAAATTTGTCACAAATGTCCACTTGAACACAAGGATGAACTGATCAGATTTTGGTGGCCAAAGGTTATGGTCACTATGACCTCAAGTCCCTCCCATTCTCGTAAACGTGATATCTCAGGAACACTTTGAGAGGATTTCCTAAATTTGTCACAAACGTCCACTTGGACTGAAATGATTAGAAATTGGTGGTCAAAGGTCAATGTGACCTCATAAAGCATGTTTTAAGTCATAACTCAAGAATTCCTGTGCTAATTATGACAAAATTTCACACAAATGTCGAATACGATAAATTTAAGAAGTGATGACATTTTTTATCCAAAAGATCAAAGGTAGCCTTCACCGTGACATTATGATGTTCTGCAACAACACTTTTATGACC
Organism: Hollardia meadi; assembly: GCA_037974645.1. NCBI lineage: Eukaryota > Metazoa > Chordata > Actinopteri > Tetraodontiformes > Triacanthodidae > Hollardia > Hollardia meadi. Next base: position 7,135,462 of record JBBPCS010000002.1, read on the forward strand.
ATTATTCAGCCCCATAACTCAGTAACAGAAGGGGCCATATTTCACATTTGGTCGGATACTGAATTGGTGACACTAATCTTGGGTGTCTACCTCGAAACTGTGCTGATTGTGTTGATCTTCTGTGCTGCTGGGTTGAAGATGCTTGTGAAGCATCCATGTTTTACAATTTGTAGCTACCACAAGCTCATTGGTTTTGCTGATATTAAGCTTCTCTGACAAAGCTTTCTATCAATCACTACACTATGCGAGACAGATATGGATGTAAACTGAAACTTGACTGTGGAGTAGAGGCATACAACCGCAAGGCAGTAATTCTAGTTTTCTGTATTATACATGATGATTCATAGAACATGAGATACCAGAAACTATATAATAATATAATAAATACTACAAATATTGATCCCGAAAAGTTTATTTTACGTCCATCGTATGACATGGAACAGTTTTTGTTTTTTTCTTTAATAAAAAGGCTTTACAAACCTTCTGAGCAGGTAAGAATCCTTCAGGGGATTATATCCCAAAAAGCTGCTATCCTCAACTTGCCCAGAAGAACAACCGTATTAATTACAGGTCAACGTTTTGCAGTGCAGCGCAAAAGCACTTTATGCCTCTTTCCTGTGCATAAGAGTGCACTGTACTTCACTTTTTTTTATCTCTTTTCCACCTCATCTGTCCATCCACATGGCTGTACTTATCCTTGCCTTTTAAACTTTAATGCCCAAGTGTTCTCTTTTGATCATAGTTGTAAATGGTTTTCATTTTAATGTTTAAAACATTGTCTCTTTTATACCATTAGATTGAGGGATGGATGGGGAAACCATCAGTCATGAATCTTGGATGAGCCGCACTAATGTAAAAAGATGCTAGGCTACATGTAAAGCAGTGTGTTTTTAGGATGGAGATTACAATAATGCCAGTGCAGCACAAAGTGCAGGGAAGGCTCCCTTCATGTGAGGAAATGGATAGACAGATGCCCTGAGTGAGGAAATGTGAAGGTAGAAGCCTAATGGACACAAACATGCATAAATAACAGCAGCCATCGCTGTGGGCAGAGCTTTTAATAAACCCGCGTCTATCCAGCGAGCCCTTCAATGTATCCATCAGTAGTGGACGATAATGGGCCCAGCAGGCCCATCTCACTCACACTTCAACAGATCTTCCTCCTGGTGTGTGAAGGACAACCCAGAGGCTTTAGTGAGCTGATGAACTGATTGACAAACACATTGTCAGGGTGTCAGAACGCCATACCAAAAACCTCTCACTCATCCTTATTGTCCTCTTACAAACAAACCAACAGACAATCTGGACTCCAATGTCCTGATCAAGTTCCCCATCCATGAGAGATAGTGAAAATAAACTGTTTGGGAGAAATGCCTCTGTGGCAGATCTTTTTTAAGTATGTGGTCTGACAGAGTGCCTGTTCACACGTCCTCTTATCTGAAGGGGATGCATTGAAGGGACCTCCATGGAGAGAAAGTGACACAAGTCACGAGTGAAGCTAAATGTCTTGACTGTGTCCGAGCCCCTCTGGCCATGCGGCGCTCCTCCACTCTCCCCTGTCTGAGTTCATCACAGCTCGGCTGAATGAGGCCTGCTGGCACAGCACCTCTGTCAGACAACTGCAACTCTAGCCTCTGCCCCTGCATCCCCCTCGCTTCCCTCCCTGCCCCTCCGGGTCTCCAGGCCTGATTAATCACACATATAATACAGTGCTGCGCTGTCGCCGGGGAGCAGTCGGCTCATTTCACGACCTCAGGAGCAAGTGTGCTTTACAGCACACACGCTGCTAGCTAATTAGCGTCAGATCAGACACAAGACAACTGTGAGGCACAGTAATGAGACTCCAGGAGGAGCCCAGCCAATGGCTGTATTTAAATGTAATGAGGCGACTAATGACCAACTAATAAGGCTGTTTGTCTTGAGGAGTGGGCAGTTAAGGGTGGAGGAATTGTATTTTACACGATAAGACTACAAACCCTCATCGTCTCTTGAGTCTTAATAAAAATCCAGTGCTTAGTAAGTTACATTACATCAAAATTAGGCTGTTCAGTCCAATTTGTTTTTGCATTTCATACATTTCCATATTCAGCTTTAATGGAAAATACATGAAAAGGAAATTAACTCAGAGCAAGTTGTAACAACAGCATGTTTGATCATACGTTTTGATCATGCTAATCAAAGCTGGCTTTGTAAGAATAAGTGTTGACAGAAGGGAACTGCTGGACTGCTGTGAGCTTTAGGAGGGCAGCTCTCTCAGACTGTGATGAATAACTATCACTGTAATGGGATTGTGCTATAAAGTTGGAGCGGTTGCTTAAATAAAACTGAGCAACATCTTGTGGCAGACACAGTAAACACAGGCACTAGTGTAACTGGTTATTTGTCAGAATGATTTATGCCTGCAAACATGCAGTAAAAACAAATTCCCAATGAAACTAAACAAGGGAGAAAGTTATCTTTTGTGACAGAGTGCACACAATTCTAGCTGACTTCACAGAGACAAAAACTAGGTTGGGTCATGCTAAAGGTCTGTAAATATGACGGCTCATGAGAATAAAAAAAATCTTACATGATTTTCACACTTTCCGATAGTATGTATGACTTGATGCAGACAAAGCATCTGCGAATTTTTGTTGCTGGATTTGATGCTAACTTTCTGCTGCATTTTTAATAGGTTTAAATTTCACATGATTTTATAACAAGCAAAGCATGATTAACATACTTGTAAAACTAGTTGTATCAAAGCACACTGCATGTAAGGCCCAATGGGAGGAAGCAGAACAAAGTCTCATCTGTCTGCTCCTCTTCTCTATGACTCACTCAAAGGTAATGCAAGGAGCTAGTTTACTGGAGCTCTTTCATATTAATAAGCATATTCCATCTTATTTGCTCTCAGCAGAACGCTAGGCAGCGCATCACATCAGAGAACTGAGTTCTAATGGTGGGGTGAGAGCATTGTTTCTCTGTACTCATCTGCAGGAAACTCAAAACAGCACTCAAGCTTCCTGATAAAGGTCGACATCCCACTCACCTGCAGTAATGAGACCCGGTGTCAATGCCAATCAAAGGGATGTCTGCCGTTTTGATGAAAACGCTCAGCGGTGTCGTTCGCAGGTTGCGGGTTGGCATGATACAAATTAGGGAAATCACTGTGCTCATTACAGCACCAAAGGGTGGGCTCCCGGGGGAAGAACCAAATGTTTCCACACTAGTTAGACATGTCAGACTGCATCTCTTCTGCCTCAGCTCAGACTGCTGCTCCTTTAAGAGTTAGATCACCGGGCCGGGCCACTGACTTAACCTGTGTCTGCTGTGGGAATGCCTCTGTGTCCCTTTACCCATCATATTATAGGAGCCAGATCATTTCAAGCATCCTTTTTGGGCGCGTTAAAGCCACACTAGTTGCTTATTCTGGTCTCCTTTTTTTCATTTGTGTATTTGTTGAATCATTTTGGGATACAAGTAGACATAATTATCGATTGTGTGCATATTTAGAGAATAGAGGAGGACATTAAGGGGACCCAGTGCAAGCAGTCCACATTTCCTCACATCAGCATCTGCCATCTTAACACAATAGAGGCCAAACCCATCCCTTCTCCCTTATCACTGTTTAATTTGAGGTGTTCTCAAGCAGTATGTATTCCACGTCGTCCTTTAATGATTTAACTTTGCTGTGGTTGTAAGATGACTCGCAGGGGAGGGAGCTGCATTAAATAGATAACAGTGATAAAATGTAGACCTCATACATTTCAAAGCTAATGCAACTAGCGGTGCAATAGGAGCAGCTGCACACAGTCCTGGAGCGGTAATTTGATTGATTTGTTGTGACAGCAGCCAAATAATTGAGAGTGAGAGGTGCTGCTGGAGATGAAGCGCAGGCAGAGGCAGGTTCGCAAGGAAGTCCCAGCAGATATGGCACCCGAGTTCTCATCTCTGCCATTGATATCTGCCAGTGGTTTATTGTTTGTCTTCAATAAGCAGCTTGGAAACGTGTGGGGTTACTGCCTTTGCGACAGAAAGACGAAAAAAAATCACCAATCAAAATGTACAGAGGAGCAATAAACATTCAGGCTGATGCGCAGGTTTACTGTACACGCACATATGAACACACAGACTCTCCCATGAGACTCATGATTTATACTCTGATGTCTTTTTTGAAGCTGAGATGTAAGTAAATTTTACCCCCTGGTGTTTCACTTGTTGCAGACATGCTGATGATTTGTTCTGAGATCATGTTACACATACTTCATAATTGCAAGAAAATAACAATACAAATGATGCAGAGTATTTGAATATACAGTCTGATTTTTTTTTAATGTATGTATCCCAAGATATTTTTATGCTTCTTGTCCAGTAGGATGCAGTAGTGCTGTTTGTCTTAACCCTCTGGCTTTTGACTCATGTTTTGTTTCTGTGGATGGTGGCAGTGTCACTCTGGCTCAGCCGTGCCACAGGACAGCATGGCTTCCAGAGCCTGAAATATAAAGAAAGAAAAGAAAAAAGGAAAAGTCTTTATGGTGGTGTGGAGCAGGACAATAATATTGTTAATCAGATGTGGCTGCGTCTGCTCCTCCACAGCAAACCCTGACATCTGCCCTCACTGGTATACACTGAGGGAGGCTTTTTGCAAACCTGCTGCCATAAACCCACATACAAGAGAGTCTCTTGATATTACACAGTCTGCAGAGACTGTAATGCACTTATTTAAATGGATTTTATAGCAAAAATGTAGTAGGAGAGGATAGTTTTTCCTGAATTAGGATTTTGAATGTCACTGTGACAAATTTTCAAATTAGCTTCCAATTACATGAATGATTAGCTACTGAGCTATTACAGAGCTATGACAGATTACAGATTGTCCCTGGTATAATTACTGAAAATAAAAATGCATAGTGTTGTGTGTCTGATCAACCAAATTAACAGATTGGTTTAAAAATATTTCAAGTTATGTGTATTTTTTTTTAATATAACCTCAATTATCTGAACCTTTTCTAAAAATCCTCTGCTTACTAATGTCCTTAATAAATTATCTGTATTTGTGTTTCATGTATTGATTATATATCCCCAAGAAATTGTGCTCAATCAATAGAGTTCATCTTTTCATCATCATATAATCAGCCTATTGTTCCTATTGAGTAGACCAGTCAATCACAAGTCTGAGCGAGTACTGAATCTGATATAAATTACAACACTAATAATAATGTATTGTTTTCATGATATTTCAACACTTGTAAAATGCTTCCAGTAAGGGCCTTGACCAATTGGCCCCGGACTTGTTTTGTAGGAATTACATCTTATTTTTCTTCCTCCCTTTTCCGATCAGACCGTTTCCGAAAGATTTGCTGAAGGTCTGCCGTATTGCTGAGGCTCAATTCAGCAGCTTTCAGCAACAATCTGTAGTCAAGCATTTTAAATGAAAATTGATTTGTGATTTACATGGTCAGTGAGGGGAAAATGAACTTATGAAATGTTGTAAATGAAATATTAGACAAGGTGCAGCGGGAGAGAGCAGACAGAGATGGTAATCTTGTGGAACTTGAATTCCCGCCTGGCAGAACTGGGTGACATTTTACATTTATCTGTGTTCTGCATGACTTGTAATGTTAATGGTAATTTTATGGGATTGAACTGGAATGAAAATGGGTGTTATCACAGATTGCTTCAAATGTGGAATTGTGTAAAGTAGCACAGCAGCATCCTTTATTTCCCATTCCGCAGTAATGTGAGTTATTGCATGATCCGTTCGCTAAGGATGAATGTGTGTATTCAGCCTGTTTATATCAGTCTGTTCTACTCACAGCACCTTATATCACACACCTTTGCCACAGGATAAAATACACAAACTGCTGTATTTTGATATTAGTATGAATGCCACATTTTTATGTGAATGTTTTTCCTATGTATTCTGTAGGTCTTTTGCTAGTGATTTCCTGTGAATTTGTATCACAAGTGCAATGAAAATTTTTTTAAAGGATGTTGATGGCTGTTTCCTCACATTGTGCTGTGTGCTGAATTTTACATTAATTTTTATATCTCCGGCAGTGGTTTCAAAGCTTTTCATATCTGTGCGAATAGCCTCTATAACATGCTTTATCACTTTTATCACTCAGTAAATGTTTATTTTTGTTTACTAATGCCAAATAAATTTCGACAAAACAACTAGTCTATATTACTCATGAAACTGAATAAAAACAATTCAAGAATTAACTTAAACTTTGTAAAATTACATCAATAATAATGTATGGTTGTCCCAAAGCACACCAGTACTTGCCTCATGGCACACCATTAAGAATAGGAATATCCTGATATAATCAACTTATACTACAGTAAAACTACTATATGTAGAGCAACATTTTGATGTGTCCTTACTTTCAGTATAACTGTATATAACATTACGATGTAAACTAGCATATTATAGAAATGGATCCATCATGGACTTAATAAAACAAGCAAATCAATGTAGCATTACGCTCTAATCAATACTACTTGCACTCAGACCAGATGTTCTAATTTTGATCGATACCTTGTGCAGTGAATGTTTCCTATTCCTTCTCTGGCCATGTGCAGCATGTATGGATTTTCATAGAGCCTGAACCAACGAAAGAACAAACAAAGTGTGATCCTGCAGCAGCAGAAGCTGTGGGAGTCTGGAAGCCGGCCTGGATCACACAGAGGTCATCTTTAAACATGGCTCTCCAGTTCCTCGTCTGTGAAACCAAAGAGTCTGTGGTGACATTTGTCAGCAGATGGTATGGAACCAAACCCCTCACCAGCGGGAACGTCTCAGCCGCTGCTAAAAGCTATCTGTGGTTACTAATTGCTGACCAGGGCCTAATTACCTTAATTAATGGCCAAGGTATCTGGGGGCCAGATTTGTGGGGCTTTTATCAGTATCAGTGCAGCTTAAAAGGTCCCATAGGAAGCCTGAAGAGCGTGTAAGTCCCGTGAGTGCTATTTCTGGACTAACTGCAGACACATCACAGATGGATCTTGTGGCATTGGTACAGAACGGCATGTTTGGAGAAAGATATCTTTTACTTACTATAAGAAAACCTCACCAAGAACATCTCAGGCTAGAGGGGGGGGGGGGAAGGCTTTTCATGCCTTTCCATCAGAATATATTTTCTACTTTTCTCTCTCATACACACAAGCCCCTTTCCTGAATTACGTGCCGTAATTCACAATGACAAAGTAGACTTAGCAGCGTTTTCCACAGACCGTGGGGGGTTTTGTTCAGTGAGCTCTAACTGTGAAATTAGCCCTGGTACTTTCATTTTCCAGCTGCAGTGAAATGGTTAAAAGACACAGATCAGCCAGTATGAAAATAGAACTGATTCAACAAAATCTGCTGCTTCCCTTTGCTTCCTCCTCACCCATCCAGCAAACCCACCCCCCCACCCTTTTTTTTCCCTCTACCATCCCCAGCCCCATCCCCCAAACCCGTCAGGCACCTTGTCCGCATCTGGAGAAGGCTTGTAAGTTTCGGATGCATACATTTCTTTTGATGATATATTGTCCCGGTGCGGAATTTCATTTACTGCTGCTGCCCTTTGCTGAACCTGTTGCTAGTCAGCGAGCACGATAAGCGTATAAGTAGCATGCTACTTCATTCATCATACATCGTTCTGGGCACTCAAATATCTCATATGCGATTCAGGAAGAAACTACTAAACCGGCACAAAGGATCCCACCAAGACCAGCTGAAGTTCCATTAAACACTGTGTACAAAATAGAGCACAGCTTGGTAGTTATTATCAAATACACATTTTCAGCGTTGCATGTACAAAACATTAGCCCTCATCTCATGGTTTACACGTTTATGTTGCAGGGGGAAAATGCATCTCAAGTGCAAGGCTCATGTAGTACATAATTCCATTCACATTGCATTTTGAATGCATGCATTTCGAAATCTGTTTTTTCCCTCAATCATAGTGGCTGCTCTGTGTTGTATTAAACAGCATTAATAATCACAAGAGGCTCAGTGTCACTCAGAAGTCTCCACATCACTAAGGCAGACAGAGTTGTGCTGCTGGGCATGTTGTGCTGTGTGAAAGTGCTTACACGCTCCCTCAGACAACCAAAGGGAATAATTAAAGACAGAAGATGGAGGCAGAAGAATGGAAAGCAAATCCCATTGTTTGGGGTTATTTCATCCCACTGAATTTCTTTTTCTCACTTTCTTTCGTTCTCTTCTCACATTCCTCCCCAAATGCACTGTGGGTATGTGGCAAGCTATCAAAAGCACATGTAAGCGAAGCAGCGCAGAACAAAAGCCTTATGATGTCCTCCTCATACCCACATTGTCTTTTGATTATTCTACAATCATTTTATATCTGTGTAAGTTGGAAAGGAAGGGAAGGCTTAATAACCCCATAATATACAATATTTTAGCTGCTCGGAAACCGCAATGCATGATGTGCTTTAACGATTTGAAAACAAGCTTGCTTATTCTTGACTTTTTTTTCCTCTTTTTCTCTAATGGCATAATGTCTTGAAGTCCTCAATATTCAAGTTGTTACCAAAATAAGCCACAATGAAATTGAAATTAAAGGTGAACTAGACTATTAGGCCAACTCTACTCCACTCCATTTCTAAAACAGTAAATGTAGCCTCTCAATCTCTCTTAGCTTTTACTGTCAGTCAGAGAGCACTCAGTCATCTCCGTGCATCAGACCCGCAATATTGATTTTTCCACCCACTGTAACAGCCGCATGAACATAAATTTTGCATGAGGCTTTTACTCGCGGCCTCCGCTTTGGTCTGACGACACATGATGGGACCATGAACACTCTGTAATAACCCAGTATGTTCTCCTAGGCAGACGGGCTCCGTTTTCTCAAAGAAGGGGGTTGGGGGGGATCCAGGAGCTTCTGGTCTCTGAAGGACAAAAGCAAGGGACCTCTCACGGGGCTCTACAATATCACACACTGTCCACATAGTATTTGAAATGAGGGTGAAACCAAAAATGGGGAAGTCTCTCAATGTATATAAAAGTTGGTTTTGTCAGTCATTTGATTTAAGAATGTTTTCAGGCATTGTATTTTACAGCAGAGATAAATAGTTAAATACTTTCCCTTCAGAGGATTTCTTTGAAAAATGAAGTACTGAAACTTCTAGGAGGTGCATAAAAAATGAGATTAGTTGCCTATATCTTGAGGTTTCTGATCATAAATCTTTCCTAGAATAAAACTTAAACGCACAGTTTGTAATTTATGCTGTTAGGTGTCTCTAACACATGAATGTTGAAGTGAAGTGCGGGACCATAGAAGTCTTCATTGTTAAACAACCACGACTGCAGAAGAAAATGTATCTGATGTGACTCGTGCAGAAATGTTCATGGACGAGGTAATGTTTTAAACGTTTTTTTTCACCTTATGTTTAGTCACATTATCTGACTTGACTCTCTGAATCTCTCATGGAATTAAATTATGGATTTCTCTGGGACTAAACATTGTTGGAAACATTTGGGATGATGTAAGTACACAACTCAACAAAGTATACAACAATGGTTTAGTTGTTTTTAGGCATTTTAACCAAAATTGTCCTAAAGAACCAAATCTGAGGGGATTTATAGTTTGATCTAGATAAGAACAGACGAACCAAGTAATTTCAGTGATGAATAAACCATCAAGCAGAGAGAGATCAACTAATTTGTGGAATTAATGTCTATAGTCTATAGTTGAAAAAAAAAGAAACATGCGCAATTTTAGCCTCATTAGCACATAGTTTGATATCACGGGTCAGTATTAAAAGACAGAAAAAGCTATAGTCTACACAAATAATCTTTATATATTATCTCGCAGCAAGGGAATCTCAATGGACCCCCTGGACTCTGTCAAACCCCCTGGACCACACTTTGGAAATCAATAACCTAGCATAAGAAACACCAAAAGGGCAACATTATCGAGCACACAGGGATTTTCTTGTATGTGTAACATCTCCATGGAGAGGATTTGATTCTTTGAAATGCTTCCTTCAGAGTGTGAATTCTGCAACACAGCTTGATATTGCCTTGCATCACAAAGTGAAAGCATTATCTCTGGATCCCTACAAGCGATGTGGTTTACTCTCTAAAACCCTGTGGCTCTGCAAGTCAGCTCAAATCTTAACTGCCTATATTTTTTTGTAGTCGCTGAGTTCCTCCTGCAGCAGGACTGAAACAGTGATATTGCCTGCTGTGGCTCCGAGTAATGTTTTTATTCAGCAGTTCACTAGTTCCTTTAACATTTAATTTTCTCTATGTTTATTCGAGCCATACCAAGGCAGGAATCTATTTTCCACTCCTTTAACACGATTACCAATTGTAGGGACTCGCTGGTAAAAGTGTAGTGTTAAGAAACCCTGTGATAAGAATATCACTAAAGTGATGCGCAGTGGTTAAATGTAACTTACTCATGTACTGTACTTCAGTACACTACTTCAGTTGAGGATTTTCATTTCATACCACTTTATACTTCTTCTTTACTACATTTTAAAGAGAAATAAAATACTTTTAGTTCACTGCATTTTTTTTAACAGTTACAGTTCCCAGAAACTTTGTAACATTTCAGTCTACTAGAGACTTTTGTCTTCACTTCACTCTTTGGTCCAGCACCTGCAAGTTTTTTTTTGTGGATGTGCTTGCACTGCAGTCTTTTTGTCTTTCATACAAATCATGTAACAATTTTACAAAATATGATGTTGTAGATTAAACTACCCAAAAGTCTATAAAATAATTAATAAGCTCCACCTCGATCAACTACAACAATAAAATGCTACTTCCAGATTAATGCATCAGTAATATCAGCCATTATTTTGCATTATAATTACTTTTAGGGTTCATCTGGTACAGATAATGTACTTTTTGTCTTGTTGTCATTAACATTTCAACTCTACAATTCTATTGATAGTTTTCTAATGAATAATAAATATAGCAACTTCTGATCAACCCATACCAATTTTCAGGCTTAAATTAACAACTTCAGGTTAGCCCCACCCATTTCTGGTTTAAGCACCACCCACTCCCGTCTTCAGTCCCGTCCATTCCGAATACGGATACAGATAATTATTTGGTTATGGTGTACTCACTCTTCCCTAACTTTTACTTTTAACACTTCCCATCTGATCTGATTCTTATCTGATTTCTTCCTCCATCACTGGTGATGAGCTAGTTGAGTAAACTGAAGTTGCATATTTAATTTTGATAACTGATCTATTTTTGTAGTTAATGAAGCAAATACAGAAAGTTTCATTTCAAATTCTCAACACATTTTTTCTTTTCTTCTTTTTTCAAAAAGTTTCAGTTTTGAATCCAGTTACCTGCAAAGGTTTACGGTTGAATGTATTAAAAACTAACATAACTGGCAGATTGATCATTAATGAAAACATTTTGTTACATGAACGAGAGTCTTCAATGTGTCATAAAGTGACCAACGGGGATATAAGTTAACAGTGGAAGTAAAGAAATGAGTGCAGAAACTGTGATGTTATCCACTTCATCAGTGTACAAGTGCTCCAATCTAATCCGCAGAGTAAAAATGACCTTCCTTTGACCATCTTTGTAATTACCAGATCTCATAGAGTCTAAATCTCCTTACCTCCAGTGTAGTAATTATCAGTGTGACTCGCTGAAAAGGCAATTGAGACGGTGGTTTATGGACTCCCGTAGTGGAACGTGAGGCCGAGCAGTAATGAGGAGCTTGTTTGTCCCCTCTCACCTCTCTTGTTAGATAATGACAGCTGTGTTTAGACGAGAGCTGTTTCTAAAAATACAAGGTGGCTCATGTTGGACAATTTCATTAGCTCCTGACAGGCTCGTCCGCAGCTTCTGATTAGATCTTAATTTACAGCACTCCTAAATGATTCCAAAAACGTTCAGACGGTACGACAGCAGTCAGGGATGATTTGAGTTGACATTTTTCTGCTCTCACTTGAATTATGTATCTGAGCTGAGTAGAAGAGGTGATGCACATATTCCAACTATGAGAACTACTTCAAAAGCAATAACCACATTTTTAAAGAAATCATACAGTGTACACATACTTAATTTCACTGCTGTTACACAAAAGCCATTATAGATTTTATTCATGAACTTAGTACATTCTTTTCAAAGTTATGAACTGTGTTTTCCTTTTTGATGGCCAGAAAACTTGGATTCTTTCAACATAGATGAGATCTCCACCTTCTCCTGACCTTACTTTATGCTGGGTGTAGCACACACAGTTTGATCCAGTGAAAGAAAGTCCCTTTGTGTATATGTGATTACTGTTTCACTGCAGTCATTTTTCATGTTGGCCTTGGCTGGGCCTTTTCTAAGGACTATAATATGATGAGCACCTATTCAGAAATGCTTTCTGGAAAGCCTAAATGCATCAATAGGTGTTTTTGTATGCAGTCAATCAGTGGCAGTTTGTATGACTTGAATTAGGTATGTCATGTAGTGTGTATCATAACAACACATTCAGTACTATTCATTTGTGGCAGTTTTCAAGTGTTAATGTTTTGTATGTTCCTCAATACCAACCTGTGGGTTGAGTATTAACGTGTCAGATGTGTAAAAAGATTGGTTTTTGCCCTGATCACACCTGTACACAAACATGCACACAGACACACAATATGATAACTCATATGGGAGAGTTGTGAACGTAGGTGTTGTGCTTTGAGAGGAAATCAAGGAGTCCTGCTTGAATCAGCCCCAGAGAGAAAAGTGCTGTAATAGGGGGGTTGGCAGGGACTACTGAGATAGCACTCGTAATGAGAGAGCCCCCCAACCCCCTCTCTCCACAGCCGCACAGAAAACAAAAATAGCATTTTGTCTGACGAATGAGCTGACTTTGACCTAGCCTTTCGACCTCTGACAATCAGTCTTGCTTCATCCTCCAGTACTTCAGAAGCTGGGGCCGGGACAGTCAAAGATAACAGTTGATTTCTACTGTGGCACTAAAGAAAAAAGAAAAGGCTAGAGAGATGGCAGACAGTTCTTCAAAGCGCTGAGGTTGGAGGCCCTAGACTTCTCAGTGCTGGTGTTTCACAGTCCCAAATGATTGTTGTTAAATGTTTAAATGGAGCACAAAATGCCACAGTTCAGCTTGTATCTGGTCATTTAGCAGCGTGAATCTCCTCTATGATCTGACTCATTCCTCATTATGAACATTAACATAGGCGAGTGGCGGCAGCGAAAGTGGGACGCGTGCTCTTACACCCCTCGGGCTTGATGACTAAGAGGGAGCGCTCCTTGCTTTGCAGTCGGAGAACTAGTGAATATGAAACACAACAAAGAGACAGTGGGAGATTTAATGAGCACTATAGGATCCCGGCACCCTTTTGCCCTCTCTCCATCATAAGTGAAGCTCCCACTCTCATCCTCTGCCCTGTGTCTGCTGGAGGAAGGAGCACAAACAATTAGCTGAGACAAGCCGTTTGGATTATGTGCTCAACCAAAGCAATCAGACAGCTGTGGTTAAAAGAATGAGCTTCAAAATGCCAGTTGCCTGGTTAGAAAGGAAGGGAGGGTCAGTGGTCCTGACAGTCTTAACAAGATGACAGAATTTATAAAGCACTGCTGTTAAAGAATATAGTACCTGCGGTGTAGCCCTTATAATAAGGCCACATGGGGCTTCTTCCATATTCCCTCTGTATTTGTTTTCTTTTGCCTCATATTTTTTTGTTGTACCTCTTGTTCCTCGGTGTAATGGTTGGCGCTAGATGAAATTCTCCAATCATCTTTGATCTTCGCCTGGTTTCGATAATTTTCTGACAGAAAATCTCATTTAACCCCCCTTTTGTTTTCTCCGTCTTTGTTCCCTCTTATTCCATCTTTAAATGGGGCTCAACATTTTGTCGTCGCGATTTCGCAAAGGAAAAGAGCCGGTCCTGTTAGGGGCTCGCCACTTGCTCGACAACTTGCCCCAACATTTCAAGTGAGAATTGGACTCTTGCCGTTTGCACAGCTGATATATAATTCATGGTGGGGGTGTGAGAGAGGTGTCAATGTGTCAGGAGGTAGAAGAAATGTAAAAGTGTACTGTTTACTGGCTGTCTTTGGCTGCGCTTCTGCAGAGTGAGGAATGAAGATGATGATCTGATCTTCATCAAATGTTCATCTGTGCCTGTCCTGGAGTCCTAGTGACCACACTAATCAAAGACTTGTCTGAAGTGATGTTTTATTCATCTTTTATGAGGCAACCATACTTAAATTATTTAAGTGCATTGATCCTGTATGTATACAAGCTTGTCTACGCCTGTGTTCACAATTGCTCTGCTGCGTTATCAGTAGATGTTCACTCTTTTGAACCAGCGTTTGTTATTCAGCCTTTTGTGTTTTAGGTCATTTTAATAGTAAACTGAGTATGTATTTTTTTTTAAATGCTAATGTAATGCTGCTAGATATTATGTTGTAGTATGGCATCTTAACCATATATTTTATGCTGTAATTAGTGCATTGAATGCAGGTACAGACATGTTTGTACAGAGGTGTTTCTTTTATATCATTGAATAATGCCTGGAGAGAAAATCTGTTTCTTTGAATTAGTTTCAGAGAGAATAGTAGATTCTTTGGAGGAGTTTAGTATTATAACTTATTTAGATTTTAATTATGGAAACTATCTAACCTGACCTGGCCTCTGTTTAAGCAAAATTTGTGTGTGAAGGGTATGAAGTCCAGCCAATTACCAACATACAGACCAGGTCTTATCCCTTTAAGTTTCAATAATCTTTTAATCCACCATAAACCATGTTGGATCCTGTCATGGTCACCTGTTTTATTCATCCTTTTGTTTTCTATACAAAGAGTTTAAAGTCAGTTTATTTTATGCCTTTGACATTTAGCATTACCTGATAACTTTTTTTGTGTCACTGCATATTTTTGCGAAATAGAATACATTTTTAAGATTTTGTGTTGTGTTTGACTAAAAAAAAGAGCTTTCTGAATGTGAGCACTGGCATAAAAAAATTCTCCCATCATATCTGTTGGAACTGGTCTTTTTTTTCTGTTTAAGGAGCTGTGAAGGTCAGCTTAAATGTTGTTTTTTAGCCCAATTCTCCAAATCATAGTATCATGGTTGGAACCTTTAGTAGACATTATTTGTTGTCTATGTTATAGTATGATTTTTTTCTGACATTCAAACATAACGTGTGAACTCATAGAAGATCCACCAAATTCTGATCTTCCACAGAAAATTATATTTGAGATGCACAGTGTGAGTCTATGGGGGTATTTGCATGCTGGTATGGCTGAAGCCTGGCTTAGCCTGAGCCTGAGGTGTTTTATTTTTTATAACAGCATATTAACTTGAATGTAGAAATGAGGTTCTAATGGCATGCTCTTATTGGATCCAATTAGTTAATGGGTTTGTTTCTTCCAGAGAAGATTGATGTCTTTTTCCTATGAGAGTTTAAGCCATTGAGCCAAAGATTCTGACACCCTCCAAGTGACAATGAAAACGTTTGGCTCCAGAGAGAGCAATTATATCAGTCAGGCTTGATAGCTTTGTTCTCCAACGAGCTAAATTAAATTCACTGACTCTTTCATGCAGGGTAAAAATCCTGGAGGACTCTGTTGTGGCTCCATGCCATTTGCATGTCTCTCAATGTTCACCCTATGCACCCCACACCTCTGTGTGTTCATGTATTTCTATCTGAGGTGTGAGCATATTCTTCAAATAATGAGGGCTTGGTGTTTGAAACTCATTTATGTTTGTTGAACTCTGCACGGAAAGTTCAGGTCTCAATCACACAACTCGCTGTCCTTTCATCAACAGCTACCTCGTCACTGAACTCCCAGCTCCAACACCTGCAGCAGCTCCAACAGTTGCAGCAGCACCATCAACAGCAACAGCAGCAACACCATCACCAACAGACCCACTCCCACACCCAGAACCAGCTGCCTTCCCAGCATCACATGACCCCACCCAGCCAGCAGCAGACCTCTGTCCCGTCTCCAGGATCTGCATGCTCCTCCACCTCCGGACAGACACAGCAGTCCCCACCACATCGGCCCAACCAGTCGCCAGCCCGCAGCCTCCCTTCGCCTGTCACCCCGCCCATGCCTTTACCGGTGAGTCTGCACAATCCAACATTTTCTCTTTTTTCTTCTGATACCTAAACTCACAAACTTGGCCTCATACTGATACGATTCTCTTTTTCTTTGTTTTTCACATTTGTATCTCTCACTGAATGCAACTGATGGGATCATTTTTTCTTTGTGGAAGGTAGTTATATAGGGAGGCTGTTCTACATATCACCTCTTAGATATAATTTGAATTGTCATACACACAACTTTCATACATGTTCATACAACTTTCTTTTCAGGCTTGTACAAAAGTTAAGAGTTTTTCCAATTTTATAACAAAAATGTCCAAGAAATGGTATTTAACAGTATTGGATTGGTTACTTCTCATTTCATGAATCCAGTCTGTCTGCTAGTAGTGCTGACCTGAATACTTCGAATGCTCTTTTTGTTCCTGTTGTTTTTGTTTTGTTTGTTTTTTTGAAGAGGATGGAGACGTTGCGTCGACTGCACCGAAAAAGAGTAAAAAAGACTGAAAAGACATTAAGCTCCTCTATGGTGTTTAATTAGTCTTAAAACCCATGCACATAAAAACAAGGTTCGTGCTCATGATACAAGCACATAGAACAGTATCCACAAGTGGAAAGTCATCCTCGTGAGGGAGTATTGCTACTCCGCGTGCCCAAATGTGGCCATGCGCCCGACCCTCCTACAAATGCCCGCAACAGGTCAACACTTGCTCGTCTTTTGAGACTTTGGAGGTGGGTATGGATTAGACAGTGGCTGATGTCTTCCCCTCCTGTTCACACCTTTTATTAAACAGCAGGTGAAGGCCTAAAATGGTGTTTTGGCCAGCCCTATCTGGCAACAACAGCAATACCAATCCAGTATGTAAGATTTCTGCATTGCTTTCTGCATATTCACTTGTTAATGATCCCATCGCTAGCAAATGTACACAGATAAAAGGCTGTCTAACTTCAGCTCATTCACTGTTGGTCTTTATCAAGTGGCTGTATTTGAATGGACACTGACACCTCTTCTGTCAATGTGGAGCTATTAGAATATGCTTCTTGTTGCTGAAGCCTTGACACATTTATGCACATCAAACCTCACAACCAGACGAGAAGCGCAATTCACGTCCTGCTACAGCAGAGACGGCTACTGAGGTTATCTAACCTTAGGCTTTCGGCTGTAATCAGTCCCTCAATCTTTGCTGCTCTTCCTACTCAACCTCCTTTTTGGTCACTTTGTCTGTCCATCCATCTCGGCCCTTCTGTCTGTCTGCCTGTCACTGTGTGACGATAATAACCTATTTTATATCCCTGTGGTTTCATTTCTGGTGGAGACTGGCCAGGGTCGCCTTTCTGTCCCTGGTCACATTCATCAGCGTCAGACCCTTATTGGGTTGTGGTGCAACCTTCTTTATGGCCAGGATGAGTTGGGCTATTTGTTTCCCCCCTCCAGCCCTCTCAGGCCCTGTCACGGCCTAGTGAGACTCAGCAGGAAAAACAGCCTCTGGATTTAATGGGCTCCAAAGGCTAGCCGCTACATCGCACCAAACACACTGTCCACTCTTACTGTGGACACAAGGGCTACTGACCAACATACAGATTCACACATTAAGCTTGCATCAATGTACAGACCTTACATAAAAGATACTCTCCAGTCAGACTACCCCACCTACAAGTCTCTGAATTCCTAGGAAACTACTACTTTGTTACATTTCTTCCAATCTGTGATTCTTGGACACATAAAGACAGCAGAAGTAGGGTTATTTTAGAACAAGCCCACTACATTGTTAAGACAGAGACCCTTATCTTTATATAGATTGTCTTCTTCTAAAAGAAGCAGTGAGGCTGATTATGATGACTGAGGACGGACCTCCCTTGAGGGGGGGGGGGGGGGGCAAAGGGGGCAC
>JBBPCS010000002.1:7153464-7164526 GCA_037974645.1 Hollardia meadi
CACACACACACACACACACACATAAACATACAAACTTTCAGCATACACACTCGGCTGCATGCCTGAGACGGTGGGGGGGAGAAGCAGAATGGCCATAAAAGGTTTACTTTCTCTGGGTCAGTGCTGGTGTTTTCGAAGAGTGTGTCACCCAGCGAGGGGCTCGCCCAAGGACAGGCCGCAGCCTCAGCACCTCTCGAGGCTGCAATAGGATTTAAACAGCAGCTCCGCGTCTCTCCACTGCCTGGGTCAGTGATTAGATTTCCAGGCCCAGAATCGCTGAGCAACTCGCTGGTTAATTCACATAAGTTTTTAATTCAGGGAGGCTCCCTGAGCAGAGACTTTTCCACACAGACTGTGATCGGCCTTTTGTACGTTTTAATTGAAGACACAGAGGGGCATTTCTGGTGTTTCCACACTTCACCCAAAGGAACTGGTCTGTGCAGTAAAGTCGAGTCATAATTACCATAATACAATCAGCATTACACAGATAACACCCCTATTTCCTGCTGTCATTATTCAGAGGCGCAGAATCACCCAGCCATTCAACTTCTTGCTGAAAATACAGCACAGAACTGTAGAGACACAAACACTCATTGTGTTCCAATTAATGTCCCATTGTAATTCTCTTCTCATGGGAGGCGTGTGATATTCTCTGTAAACCCATAGTGAGGAAATCCTGAGCATTCATTACATCCCTAGTGTTTTAATGTTTGATGTTTTTAATTTGTGAGACAAAATGCATTAATTGGCTCATTAATATCCTTATTAGAATACAAATCACACCACAACAGACTGTGTCCCCTTGAGTCAACAGCTCAAACTCAGATTACTGCAGCTAATTTAGTTAAATGAAGTAAGAATTTACCTTTTTTTCCCCCACCTAAACCCTCTCTGCTCCCCAACATGCAGACTAACCAACAGTGAGATGCAGCGTTTGGCTGCCTGAAATAGCCACCACAGTGATGACAAATAGACGAGGGAGATTATAAAATTTGCTTAAGTGTGTTAATGGGCTGATTGCGGGAGCATGCTGGATTTTACTGGAAGTTGATTGATTAGAGCTGTGGGTTTTCTCCACGCCCGGAGAGCTCAGGGATTTGACGGGGTAAAGGCGCTCGCCAAGTCTGTTACACCGGAATTGATCTTAATTAGATCTGAAAGACCTGCCACAGCAGAATGGTCCCGGCGATTAAAATGAAAAACAGGAGAAATTACTGATCAAATTAATCATAATGTCGGGGTACAGCTGTAGGTCTGGTGTAATTTGCCACTCCAGTGAGTTACATCAGCCCAGGCAGGGAGAGGAGAGGCAGTACATACTGATCCGTGGCAGCGGGAAGCTTAGGCCAACCTATCAACTCTCTTATTCCAGTTCGTATGCCCCAGACCCTCCTGACCCAGCTGCGCCATCCAGTGGAGCTCCAGCATCTCTCCCCCTCTGTGGCTCTGATCTAATTAGTCACTTTCTATTGTTTTTTTTTTTGTTTTTAGCCAAATCCTTCTACATTATGTCTTTCTCCATCCGGGGGGCTGCATTTTCAACAATGATTTGGTTTCTCTCTGCTCTGCATGTCATGGCTGTCTTGTCACCAGCATGTTGTGTGTTAGCTAATAGCCTCTGACCTTGGTCTAGCGTCTGGCTGGCTGTTTTTTTGGGGGGGGGCCTGGCGGAGATGGAGGCGTCCCGTCTTCCTCCTCCGCCAGACTCCTGCCGTCTGTCTGTGTGTCTGTCTCTACTACCCTACGCAGTCATCTCCTTGATCGCTGTCAGAACCCCACACTGGGCCTGTCCACTCTCCATCCGCACACTCATAGGGGTAATTACAGCCTAGGGGCCTGCCTCCTATCCCTGTGCTCCACAATTTACCACCAAAGCGTCCACAGACATCTCTCTTCATCCCCACTGCACCCCGACATCACAGGACCGCAGGGCCTCAGACCCACAAGTGCTGCAATTACCTGAGCCTCTCCTCTATCCTTTTCTCTCTCCCTTCTCTCTTCTCACTCCCTCTCTGTCTCCCCTTCCCGCCTGCTCCTCTCTCTACCCCTTGGCTCTCTCACTATTCCCTGGCAATCAGCCTTCATTAGAAGCCTCTGGTGAAAACCCATCGTCACCAAGGTCAGCGTCTGCCAACCACAACGGCCTTTCAGAGGCCTGGCTGTCTGCACTCACCATCTCTCCTCACCTCCTTGCCATTCTCTCCTCCTCCTCCCCCTCCCATTCACTCCCACATCCTCCTCAAGTCTTGGGCCCATCTCTGCTGCTTTTGTCTCCAGCTGAGGCCTCTTCAGACACTCATGTCACTGTTTTCCGCTGCAGTGCACTTTTACTTATGTCAACCACTGTTAAAATCACCACTGTCCAATTTGTTCCAAATGTCTCTTTTTTTATAGGCAGTGGGCGTCTCTCCCATTATATTAACATGTGTATTAAATGAGCCTTGCACATCGATTAATTGATTTTCCAGATCAGCCCCACATCTATTCAATTTAGCGAAACGAGCCGCCATCATTCCACGGGGTATTAAATCAAAATTAAAATGACATGCTTAAATGTAGACCCAATGGCTCATACTGTGGCTTGTCGATGAAACTGGCAACGCTTAAGTTGAGGAAAGAGTCCCTTATCTATCTTATGTCTCATAATTCAACCGTGGTGTCTCTGGTTTGGAAAAGGATCAGTTTATTCATATTAATGTAATTTTTACAGATGTTTTTCAACTGAATTCTTGCAGGAAACTACCATGTGTAATAATTGATTTGGTATTTTTATTCATGACATTTTTAATAAATGGATGGTAGCGTTTTACAATGTGCTTATGGAAGCCAGACAAATTCATGAAATAAATTCAATTAATTTCATTATTTTAAAATCACAAAATTGTTTGTTTATTAAAGGTTGTTCAATCAGAGAACTGTAATTTTGGGCCATATCTCATAGTAAGGGCACTGAGATCATATCCTTGTTCTCATATTTTTCAAACTGTTTCTGGGCAAAAATGCACATTAAATGAATGGATTTATTATATCTCCAAGCCTTATAAAAGCATTCAGACCATCATTTTGGAAGATAAATCATCAGAAAACATAATTTATCTCATTTCCTCAAATCCTTCCTACAGCTCTGGTTAAGTCGTATTCTTGCATGTAACATCCGTCTTCTGGTGAAGTTGCAAAAATTTTGAATACATTTAAACTGCAAGCATTCTCACATCTGGCCATTATCTATGATATCCATGATTTGTTTTACAATCAGAATTTTCTAATAAAACTTTTAAATATGTATAAATGGTATGTGGTGCCAGCCTGCGTGTTGATATGGCTGTGCTGCTACTTTTGGCTGTGTGGTGTAAAGCATGAACAGGCCCTCAGCTCTCCAGCAGCTCAGCCTAACGTCTTATTAATGCACAGGAGATCCGGCTCTTAAGAAGGCAGAAAATTGCCTTACATAACAAGCGCTCCACAATTTAGAAATACAAATGTGCACTGTTGACTGAAGCAGAAAATAAGACTGTTGCCCATCAACAGAACCACATTTCATATGAATAATTATAAAGCATGGGAGCTAGATGAGGAAAACAACCTGACCATGACAGCTCTACTACTTTTATTTACTTCAAATGAGGGATTAGGCAGGAAGAAAATCTACAGACTTAAGGACCAACGATGAGCCCTGAATTTATAAATAAGGATAAACTTAAATTTATCATATTTCAGAAGCATCATTTTTGAAAACTGCCTTCAGTTTTCAAAAATGAAAACTACAGCCTGCCCTCCACTTTGTTTTTGGCTTCTCTGGTTTTGTTGGGTTTTCAGACCTCACCAGTTTGATATTTTCTTTGCTTTTTGAGGTCTGCGGGTCTTCTAAACCTGGCCTTGTTACTCTACTGGTGGGCAGAGGGCTTACAGTTGAGACACCTAGCAGAAAGGGACAGCTCCCTGATCAGCCCACATGCACATTGGGGGCAAGACGCATTAGACGCACACAAGGGAGCCTTCAGATGGAGCACCAAGCTAGGGCTCACCTAACAGTGGATAAGGAATAGGGTTTCTTTAATTATGAGGCAGGGCTATGACATTGAGTTCCCCCCCTCCTCCTCCAGCAGGCTCCCAGACACTGTCTAAGTGCTCCGCTCCGCTGAGGAGGCCAGTCCCCCCGCGGGGCGCGATTCCACTGCCTGTAATTTCTGATGCCCATTAGTGACCGCAAACAGAGCACCGGGTTCACACGAGGAATACAACCGTGCAGTGCTGCCACGCTGTAAAAAGACCCTCCTAATGCAATGTTAT
Organism: Hollardia meadi; assembly: GCA_037974645.1. Taxonomy (NCBI): domain Eukaryota; kingdom Metazoa; phylum Chordata; class Actinopteri; order Tetraodontiformes; family Triacanthodidae; genus Hollardia; species Hollardia meadi. The sequence continues at coordinate 7,157,755 of JBBPCS010000002.1, forward strand.
TGCATTATGCCCTACTCTTAGACCAAGTCAAAAGTCCCATTTGTGGTCCCGCTAGAATATGATCGGAGATTCTTCTCCACAGTGTTTTCGTGGTTAGCGGAGACTAGATTTGGTATACATTTTGCAATGTACATATAGTGTGCTACATGAATTGGAATTCCTCTAAACCGCACTGTGCTGCCCTGAACTCTATGAGGAGCATTTTGCATTTTAATTTTTTCCTGGTGCGTCATTGCAATTGATGGGTTTGTAAATAGACTCAACTAGAATGCATGAACAGTGCATTTTCTTAAGTCAACTCCTCAAAGAGGGGAGCCTCACGAGTCAAAACTCAAGCAATCAATACAAATATGGCTGTAAATGTCAACAATTCATCTCTCCACTTATGCTGATTTAGCTCTTGCCAACGTTTGTGTATATTTGGGGGTGAGAGAGAGACAGTGAAGCAAGGAAACATAGAGGGAGGGGAGGGAGGCGGATTTATCGATCAAGGGTGACCACATCTTAGCCACAGAGCCCCTCTCTCGTGATTAATCTTAGGTCTTGGAGTTGGCCAATGACACATGACAGACCTCCCCCTCAAACTCCCCCATTTCTCTTCATTACTGGCCGTATTTTTGGACACCACAGTGGAGAGTAATCATTTACCGTTATTGTGTTTATAAAGCTGCGGCATGGATGACCCTTCCTATATTGAATTGAGGACATCAAAAGATCACTGGACATTGATTAGGAGGATATTAAAGTCATTCAAATGGTATATTTATATGTCAAACAACAGCAGAGTGAAAAGAGACGGCATCTCCACCTTAATGAAAACGAATGGGATGTAGCCGGTGCAATGGAAATAGATCTCCTCAAATCAAGACATATGTTTTATTACATACTGAATACTTGAGGTAATTGTCATCCAAAGGCGGAGAAAAGTCTTTCGATAATACAGCAAAATAATACTGTTCATAATTTCTTCATAGTCTGATCTCCTGACTCAATTTTCATTTTCTCAGAGCAACAAAAAGCATTGCCAGGTATCCGCATTAAAGCCACAGCCAGAGCAGCAGCAGATTTACTGCAACACTGGTTTAATGCTGCTATGATTTCCAACCCAACACAAGTACGGTACCAAAATAACTGCACCAAATATGTCACATCATGAGTTGAAACGGTCAGCACTTTCCTGTAGATACTTAATCACCAAGTAGTTTCAAATTTAATACATCTGGAAACAGCTAAATATTATAGATCATTCCATGGGAAGAGAAATAGTGTAAGAAGACTGTAGTATAACTTATATTTTTACTCGCAAAGTGTCCCCTTACCAGAGGAAATATACTGCTGCTGTGATTGATGACAAAGAACCCACTCTGAACCTCTGCGCCTCACAATTATCAACAAATGGTCTGGAGCAGATTTTATGTAATGATTAAAGCTGCTGTTAATTTCACATGAAGGTAATGAGTGGGGAGATTGACGGCCACTGTCCAACACTCCATCATCTCTTTATAGTTAGTTTAAACGTTTTCACGACTCTTTTCCTCCTTCATTTGCATTTTGCCTCATTAGATATGGCCATTTCTGGGGCTGTCTGCGATATCCATTTCCTGAAGTTAATGCATTTTATTTGATCAGCCAAACCTTCTCAGTTAACTAGCTGTCATTCTGGTGTTTCATATGACATCACTCCATTAGCACCCACCATGCCACCTCAGACACCTCCACATCCACACTCACTGCCACCACCATCCCTCTACTGCCTTAAGCAATTGCAATGTCCGACCATCACCGGATGCAGCGTTATTGTATTTTGCCGGGTGTTATCTGCCCCAGTTGTTCTATCCGTCTTTCACTTCCCAATATTTTTCCCAGTGGTGGCCCAGTGGTGAGAAATAGTCAGTGCCCGGAGAGCTCAGAGTGCACAACCACAGTGCAAGGCCCCACTAACCAAGGGACCAGAGGTGTTTTGGAAGGCCTAATGGCATTTTGATGTTCATAAGCACAGCGGATGTGAGGGAGGAGAGACAGGGTGGTGTGGGAGAGGCCGTTTTGGGGGAGGAGGAGAGTCAGCAGAGGACTGTCAGCCGAAGAGTAGCAGAGTCCTGACAGACAGAGAACGTGTTTTCTCATGTCACAGCTGATTACATTCACTCCAGAGTGGGAAAAGAGCAGGAGGAGACAGATGTGTGGATGAACAAGGGAAGCTTCCATGTTGTTCCACAAAGGACATTGTTCTCAGAAACAATACTGCTATTGATTGTTGATTTACAGTATTTTGCCCACTTTGGTGCACCTTTGACTGAATGGTAGAGAGTACAGCATGAAGACATTAGCCTTATCATACTCATAATCTGTAATCATTCTGAGAGATTTCCTGAACATGAAAAGATTTTTGTTTCAATCACTTTCTAGACAAAAGTTTACAGCTTCTTTCATTGTCAATTACAAACATTACTGACCACTAATTTGTTAAACCATTTTCTGTGGTCTTTAATTCTCTTTCAATTTTCTGAGATATATTAGATAACTGTTTGATCGTGTTGTTGAATCATAGATAAGCAGAAAAGAAGTTTTACACACCACTGAAGCCTGAGTGTCGACATATCTGCCCGCCCGCTGGTGTCTGCACCACTTTGTCCATTCATCTTTTTCTCCTTTTTTGTTTTTTGCTGGCCCAGAACAAAAAAAGCAATTAAGTTTCCAACGGGCCACATGAGAAGAGCAAAACCAAGAATAAACTCCAGTTAGTTTGTGTCAGACAATTTTAGTTTCCAGGGGTCTCTCCACGGTTTGCGGGGACACTATTTTTCCCTCTATTTTTGAGATTACACGGGTTGCTGCACCAGGTGACCCTCATGGTCAAACAGGCGACGGAGAGCTTGGTGGAGTTTAGATATCCTCCCCTTCACACCGTACGGAGAAAAGATGCATCTTGGACAATTTAAAAGCTTTTTTTTATCCTCTCAAAGACATTGATTTTGTGTTTGTTGATCCCTGCGTAGCCCTGCGTTTTATGCTGTATTAAACTGTGATAGTGCAGAGAGTGATAGCAGTTGTGGTGATTTATAGGTGACAAGATTATGTCACATGATATAATGGAGGCAGTGCTGTGATATTATTTGTACATTTCTGACTTTTATTTAACGTTAACATATCAACCATGTTTTTAAGACCCTGACTCGGGTTTTTCATCTCTGTTAGCCCAACACTTGTGTGGCTGACCAGAGTGCTACTGAAAATTCTTATGACGCCCTTTTGAATGAAACACAATGGCTAACATGCAGGCTCTGCAAACTGGAAGATCACTGTTTATCTCCTCCAACACATGCAATCAGCACAAATGCTAGGCCAGGTCTGTCATTTTGTGTCTCCCGCCGAGGTGTTGAGAGGAGTCACCGTGGCGGAAAATCACCTGTTTAGGTGTTGAACACAGCGTCACCTCTCCTTATTCCCGGCTCTCCTTTCAACTGCTATCCATATTACCCAGTGCAAGGAGATGCAGCAATAAAGCCTGCTCTCTTTTCACCGAGATGTTCCACAATAACATAGCATCTGAAAGGGCTATCATTGAATGAAACACAATGATAATATTTCAAATACATCTAAAAGCTTCTCCAACAGCCTATCACTCACACAATGACACCAACTGTGGGTGTGCTCGCCTGAGCAGATCACATTGTCTGTGTGTTGATCTGTAGCCTCTGTTAAACACTGCTTAACTGGCCATGTTTAGTTTCTATTCACTACCACAACACCCATAATACTGTGTCTCCACTAACACATGGTATCAACATTTTTGGAAGGTATTTTATATTCACAAAACATAAACTACCACAGTAACTGCTCCAGGTTTTATTTCCTCTTCTCAACTATACTTCCAGAATGAAAAGTGAAACCATCAGTGTATCAGTGTGAGTGTCAATTCCTGGCTGATATCAACATCCAGCCATGACTGTCTCAAGAAAACTCCTCTGTCTGTCAACACATATTGGTTAAATGTTATTTAGGAGGTGTTTGTGTGCATTGTAATGTTGGACAGTAAAGGTGAAGATGGAGATTTCCTGTAGCTGCTGCTCTTTTAAGACATTTCTAATTAATACAGTTCAAACTGTCAGAGAGGTTTGATTTTCCTGTCTCTTCCAACAAAATGTGACTAATAAAAATGAAAACTGTTAATATAACCATTTGTAAATGTATCAAGATATTTAAGTTGTATCAGTTGAAGTTGGGTGACGTGGTTAAAATTATTGTCACAGTAGTATTATGGATATTTTCCAAAATTGATACATAACACAATGTGGCAAATGTTTGCAAAATCACATCACCAAAATGATGTTCAAAGAAACTAACTGTGTTTCATGGTTGTGCATTGTATGAGTTTTGATTCTGCTAAAAGTTGATTGGTTTATCAGCCAGGCTTAAGAACAGTCTGTTACGTTCTGGGCAGGAAACACTAGGGAGAGGGGTTATGGACCCAAACGCAGAGACGGTAGGCAAAGCTGGTTAACTTAACTGATTTATTTAACTAAAGGTGACTCACAAGCATAGGCAGGTGAGGGTCAAAACATGAACAGACCAAGAAAAATAAGCAGGAATCCAAAAAACACTAAAGGCAGACAAGGTAACATGCAGGGTAACTTACATATTCAATGAACCGACCGAGACAAAAGGGAGGGCACGGACTTAAATACACAAGGAAGACTAACTAGACACAGGTGAAAACAATGCAAGACAAGAAACAAGAGGAAGGGACTACAAAATACAACAAGAAACAAACCAGAACACAACACAAGGAAACAACCAACCAAACCTGAAAGCACGACTGCAACCATCAACACAAAACAGGAAACAAGAAACTCAAACCACAACAAGAAACAAACACAGAAACAAATTAGAACACAACACAAGGAAACAAACAAAACCCGAAACCATGACATACAGGGAAGGCCTTCTATAGAGCACTTTATCATGTTTTATGTACCATAGAGGCGTCCATCATTAGGATTCATCCTTTGAAGACTACTAATGTCTGAGTCCATTAAATAACTTTCAACATATTTCTCTCCAGATGAAACGGCAGACTAACCAATCGACAGACCAACCTAAGCGCCATGGCACTAGCATGACTATGACGTTAAATTTGATTGAACTTTTATGAAGTTATTTCTTTACTGTGGCTGCAAACTGCATTTTATTTCTATTTTAGGGGATCTATTTTATTTTAGGACAGTGAATTCCACAAAATACTGAACATGAGGATCAGTGGGTCACACCTCAAATCAGGCGGGCAATCCAAGCAGTGAGGGGAAGTCAAGGGTCAGAGGTCACAGCACCCTGTCAGGGGGTGGAACAAATAGTTTTGTGTCACCCCAGAGACACATTGGAGACTGAAATAAAACTCGGACATGCCAAATCAAGTCTCTGTCAACACAGGAGAAACTGCTGGTGATACAGTCATCTGTACGTCTCTAAACAACACCTGAAAAAAAAGCATGTTCCAAATGTCTTTTGTGGCAATAAATGAGACTTGTGATTGAATCAAATGGATGACTGCAGTAAATGTTTCCAGCAGAAGTGAAAAGAGGCCAACGGTTGATGTCATCATGTCAATGTTTCGGGAGGGCTGACATTCCCAGCATGCCGTTCTGAATGGCATATACATTTACAGCAGGAGGTGTGAGCTTCACAGTGCTAGCCGCATATATGCTCCATAAAACTCAAACCTCTAAAAACACATGACAGCGCTGATCCAATTCAGCTTTATGTAGTGTAGTAGTGTTAAGCCTCCAGCCTGCCTTAAGTAGTGTTGAGTTCAGTCAATATTTTAGACCTCCAAGTAGTGAAGCCTCAGAATAAAGATGTCTGTCAATGTTTGGATCAAACACAAAGTTGTGGATATTCATGGTCCCTGGAGGATATTTTTTTATTGATCACCCTACCTTTTTCAAGAACCACCATCAGGAGAAAAGCAATATTGTTACACATAGTTTGCCGGGAACATGTGTCCACTTTAAAGACCAACTAATCAATATTTTATATTAGCAATTAATCTAATGACAAAAGTGTGAAAGTGTGTTTCAGAGGTCTGAATCCTCACCAATTCTGATGAAGAAAGTAGAACAAGAAATCCCAAAATCTGTTCGACTGAAACAAAGATGTCTCTTCCAAACCTCAATTACGCTTCTCCCGAAACTTTCCTAAATATAGTTGTTATTACAGTAGTATAACTGTAACTTTTCAGCTACAGTGGTTTCTTCCAATTACATTTTGATGCTAACTTGGCCTATAGTTCTCCTCTTTGACACTCCTAATGTGAATGAAGTCCTTCCAAAGCCTTCAGCTCTAATGTGGAACTAGGCAGCTGTTTGCTAACAGTTATCCAGAACAACTACTGTATGTAAGGTAATAATATGTCAGCATTGCATTTCCTGGATGCGTTGCTGCCCTCTAGTGGTAACAAAATCAGGATAACAGCAGACCAATCTCTCCACCACCGCTTCACGGTTGTCACTGTGCCATGTCTATGTGCACAAGTTAGTGAGTAGCTTGCTTGTTAGCAATCATTATGTAAATCCTTCTCAGCCTGGTCTCTCCAAATGGTTTATGAATAACACATTTTGTGTGTTATCACAATGACTTTTCAGCTGTTCACGTGTACACTGTCCGCATTAAGCTCTTATTCATGTTATTTGAATTCCTAAAGAAACAAGACTAGGTGAAACCTAGTATATGGCTGGACCGCCATTATACTTAACAGTAATGTTGTCAGGACACCAAA
>JBBPCS010000002.1:7170909-7187552 GCA_037974645.1 Hollardia meadi
TGTGTGTGTGTGTGTGTGTGTGTGTGTGTGTGTGTGTGTGTGAGAGAGAAAGAGAAAGAGGGGGGGGGGGTCTCTGTCTCTCAGCAGCCCAACTCCTTCTCATCAGAGACAGACAAAGACACTTAAGCACAAACACACTCAGACACACAGTCACACATACACACATACTCATCCCAGTCTTGGCCTGGTGATGGATAATACAGTCAGTGGTGTGCACCATCACACACACAGGTATTCAGCGCTGACCTTTGCAGTGCGCTCCCAGCAGTCTGCTTTGGCTTCACTTGCTCTGGCCTGTAAAACCACCTCAGTGACAGATGATCAGTGGACACTTGTACATTCCTCTCTCTCAAAATCACACACAGACCAACTCTGATTAACCTCATAATATGGCGAAGTGACCTGCTCATGCTTTGTTTCCGATCACACACAAAAAGTCCAAAAAGAAAACAAAGACTCACAGCGGCAGAGATCATTAAGAGCGATAACTCCAGTAGTGTTTACCCTCTCTCCTCCATCTTCTTTTTAAAACCGCCCAGCTGATTTCATCTCCTCTTTACCCCCTTTGTAGATAATTGGAACAATCCCACTGATGCCCAACTCCGCAGGGCCCTCCAGCCAATCAGGGGGTGGCAACCCAGCACTGCAGGTACAGCCAATTACACCTCAGCTTCTGACCAACGCTCAAGGCCAGATCATCGCCACAGTGATCGGCAATCAGATCCTGCCTGTCATCAACACCCAGGGAATCACGCTGTCACCAATCAAGCCTGGACAGCAGGTAACATAATACACTGATGCGCAAACACACACATATAGAGAAAGATATCTGGAAGAACAGCCTTTACTTAATATTTCAACAATGATAAAGACTTTAAAACTGTTGAATTAGCAACACCTAGTGGTGTCAGACAAGAGCTCTGTTTATTCATGAAAACAAGCGGAGCGCCCGTTGCTCCTTTTTCAGTCAAACTCGCCAGCCTTATGATTTCTTCCCTCTGACCTAAAAAAAGAGGAATTTAAAGGAATGAAATTTTTGCACACTAGATTTGAGTTCATACTGATAAAGTGTAGAAGCTCAAGCTCAATTTGAGGATCTGTGCAGTGCACAAGTGTGGAGTCAGATGCATGCACGCAACAACGAAAATGTTATTGACCTAATAATGGTGATGTCAGCGCAGAATTATAGGGTAAAAGTTCACATTAAAGGCCCGTACAGTGCAGATGGATGAACTCTCACCAGATGGACACCTAATTGTGGCTCCCAGAAAATACCAGATCGCACTTTTGATTGAATTGATGCATTTGTGATAATGTTTCTGCTTTTGTCTCCCCTTCAAAGCCTGCATGTACACATTGTTCCATGGGCATAATTTACGGTTGTCAGAGACTGCAGTCTAGAATATTTCCAGTGAAGCTAGATAATTCTCTGAGCCTGTCAACAGTCCTGACAGTGTGTGCATAGCTGTTGACACCCCCCTACCATCCAAACAAACACATGCCACAGAGAAAATAATTAATTGCAAAGGAGAGGCGAAGCCGGCCAACCCTATGCCAGCGACAGCTTTTCACTTTAAACGTGAAGATGTACCATCTTGATCTTGTAAAAGCAATTCAGATGTGCATAAAACATGAAAATACATCGTTTTCTCCCCATCAGAGCACATAGCTTGTGGATCATGAATTATGTTTGATATGGGGACTGCTGTGTTCACATGTTTTTATTTCAGTTTGTGGCTGCCATCATTAGCATCCTCTCAGGTCTGATGACGAGAGAGAAGACTCTAATTGTCATGAAAAGTTTTTTTTAACAGTTTATTTTCTGCAGAGAAGCAATTATAAAGCTCAGACACTAACAGAGACACTGGAGTACCTGAGTTGACTCATACTGTCTCCTGCAGTAGTAAACCACTGCTGTAGTCTATTGAGCAGACTATTGACATTATATTCTGCTCTGTCAGTCTAAATACAGCAGACAGTAATCAACATTTAGTCATTATCCAGTACAAGGTAAATCTCATTATATTCAGCTTGTAAGTGGCTCATTTAATAGCTGTTGATTGGTTGATTAGATTTGATATAATAGCCTAATCATCAGAATGACATGATTAATGTAAATGATGATTATTGTGACGGGTGAAGGGAATAATGGTTATTTTAATGTACTAAATGCTGTCAGTATATCGTATCGGCCCTGTGTGTGATTCTGTTTGCTTTGTGTGTCCAGCAGCAGGGTCAAACTGGCCCCGCATCATCTCAGCCCAACCTGCTCCACATGCCCCACAGACAGAGCCCTCTCCACCAGGCCTCTTCCTCGTCCTCCACCTCCTCCTCTTCCTCGGCTCTCAGCGTGGGGCAGCTGGTCAGCAGTAAGTGTCCGACACCGCTCACAAAAACACAACATGCCTTCAAATACAGAGAATAAAATCCACGGTTGACTTAAAATAATGTGTGGACAACAATGGAATTCTGTGGCACAGAGGAATAAGATAATATCAAGAAATGGCTACACAGGCAATACTTTAAATAGGGTCACTTCATTGTTGGTTTTGATCTTTTCGTGGGATTTATTGAAAATACAAAAATATCACCAGATTTACCCTTAAAAGCAAGAGAAAAAAATCTGCCAGTCCAGTGAGAATATATATATATATATAATATCAAGTTAAATATTTTTTAATGCTAGAACAGATTACCAGAACTTCTCGAAAATAAGGACAATCCCATAAAGACATAAATAGAGACATATATTACTGTTCATTGTTTTCATTGGAACTACCTTCCTCTGAATCAATAATCCCAATGTGAGCACTACACATGAAATTCAATTGAGCTAAACTGTATTGAGGTGGAGGCAAAAAATCTCAAAGACAGATATCTCAAAACATCAGCTTGCATGGCTAGATATCACCAGAGGTAAGAGAATAAAAATAAGTTTTTGAAATTTGAGTGCACCGTCTAAAGATTCAGCATGGCGAACCCTCCATATCTACATTACCTCCTTATGATTGTTTTATTTTTTTCCTGATTGTCAATTCTTTGGTTTATTAGACAATCCAAAGTGGCGTGTGTTATGTATGAATAAGTTCCATTCTCCCAAATGCAGGGGCCTTTGGCAGAGCCTTATAAATCACTGGGCCACAGCCTGTCAGCATGCAGGTATTGCCTTTAAAAACTCTGTTTTATTCAGATAAATTTCATTTGTCAGAGTTGATTCCCCTAAAGTCCATGTAAACTCATTTCAAAGGCAGCTACAATGCCACTGAATTTAATAAAAACAAGTCGTCATTGATCAACTTGTTGTAGACACTGTGTTTAGTTTGTATTTACTTGTAGCTCGGAGAATATCTTATAAACCATTTTTGCGTTATAGTGCCTCAGTTCTAAGGTAAATAGAATTAATGCTTTATGCTGAGTATGAGTCATATCACTTCCTCTCAATATCACTTACAGCATACATACACTAAATCCCATGACAGAATCAGAGTCGTCTGCAGAGGAGAGAAGATGAAATGTCATTGCATTTACTGGCCACAAACAAAGTGCCAGGAACAGATTAAAAAGCTGAGAATGTCTGTTACTGTTATTTGAAATAATCAGATGGGAAATGTCAGTCAGAAAGAAGAATGTCAGCAATATTTTTATTTTAACATTTATTTATCCAGAGAAAGTCAACTAAACACACAAACTTCTAGTGTTTAATTAGCAGCTGCACGGGAATAAAATAGAGGTTAAAGCGCCTTGCTCAATGGCACTTAGTTATTGGCAATAACATGCAACCTGTAACTGGATAATCTGTCTGGATACGGAAAGATTAAAATGCAGACAAATCAGCCAGGCCAAATCTGGAGGTGGTCCGGCTTACATTGTGACCAGATGTTAGCCAGGTGCAAATGCAATCTGTGCAGTGTGGCCACATTCTTTTAACCTGTTTCCGGGCAACATTTTTATTCATTTGGAGTTGTGTTTCCCTCCTGGCAAATATAAATATTCACTTTCAGTGTTAGACCTGTTATTGGTCTGCCAACTATTGAGACAAATTTAGCTGCAAAATGCTCCATCAGCTAGTCGCTATCTGTGTCTGAAGAGATGCAAAGCCCTGTGAATCTGATGTCCATATCCAGATAATGCATCCAGATACATGTAACATGTTATTACCAGGTTTTTTAAGAAACAGGAGAGCATGAAAATGGACTTTTCCCAGGTACATTTTCTAACAACTCTTCCTCCTTATTCTCAAGTCACGGGTCATCGTCATTGAGTCTAATTCAGGTGGATCATGAACATTACAACAAAAAGAAAAACAGTTTTTTACCTTAAGTGGAGGGCAGACAGTCCTGGCAATTGAAAGTTTAACTTGGTGTTGCCTGTTGTAATTATTAAGCTTAATAGTGTTTTATTTCTATAAAGAAATGTAGTTTTTGGGCTCAGAAATTGATTGTCTCCATTGTTTCAGTGTTTTCTTAATTTGGCCTTTAAAGCATTTAATTAACTTTTCTGTTTACTACACCAATGATCGTTGCAAAATAACTTAAAAGGGTTTAAATTTAAAACATATTTGAGTTGTGACTTAATGTCTAAAGACAAATATGGATCCAGAATTTGAGCACCAATTGAGCACCATCGCTGTAGAGTACCATTAGTCTTTCAAACCACTGAATAAATAGACTGTGTTAGGCTTGATGAAGAGATGCTCATAAATGTGGAGATGATGGGACCTGAAGGTGTAAGTACTCATCCCTCCCATTTAGTCTGAGCCTCAAGTCCCTCATCAAGTGTTCACACGTCTGGAGCATGCCGTGTACGCTACATGTCACTTAAGAGGCACAACGAGATGGCAGCCCCATAGATTTTTGCTTAAATACGCTTGGAGGATTCCTTTAATAATTCATTGATAATGACCAAGTTGAATAATTCAGAGGCACAAACTTTGCTTTAGTAAGCAGGATGCCAGGACACCTGACATTGATGTACAATGTGAAATCACTTTTTATTAGCGCAGAAATTCTTCAAAATGGTTCAGTGAAGTTTTTTCGGAGATTCACAAACAGCATTTCTATGTATGAATAGTGTTCTCGGTTGGACTGGAGCTGGGTATCATGTGTGCCTGCTGCTGGTTTTAAGGCCTGAACTGTCTTCACTGAGGGTCACATGGATGAAATAATGTCTGTCTGCATTATTTAATGTTTATTTTGAGAGTGCTAGCTTTAGAATACATTCATACAGAAAATTGGAAGAGATAAAAGAAAAGAAGACCTACAGTATCAATCCATCCATCTATTCAGTTAACAAGCTGTGTATCGTAGGGTTTTTTTTCCCATACTGCTGCTGTATGTGAGATTAAAAATTTACACTTGCATGTCAGAGCCATGACACACCTGCATTCATACCTCAGATGAATTCATTCTTCAAAACATGTCTCATACATGCAGTTTACAGCACAAGGACAAAGAGAAATAATAAGTTCTGACCCACAGCATGACTATTTAAAAAAGAAAAGAAAAAGAAAGCTGTTTAGAGACGATCATGATTGCGTATGTCTGGATGTTTGCTTCATTCACTCTGGAAAGTGAGCTAAGCAACAGGGGAACAGAAGGCTAATAAAATGATTTTTATGTGTGGTGTATTTTAGACCCGCAGACCGCCCCCAGCGAGGTGGACGGGGTCAACCTGGAGGAGATTCGTGAATTTGCCAAAGCATTCAAGATCCGCCGGCTATCCCTGGGCCTGACACAGACTCAGGTGGGCCAGGCGCTCAGTGCCGCCGAGGGGCCGGCGTACAGCCAGTCTGCCATCTGCAGGTAAGAACAAACACAGAGGGTAAAAGTCTTAATAATAAAGGGTTCATTATTTCTGATCAATATGACCTAATTCTGTCAAATGAAAGCAGCAGCCTCACTGAGTTGTCTGGTGCTCATAACCGCCATCTATTTTTTATTCCGTGTTTTAGGAGACATTATTAAGATATTAAAATACATAATTGTCTATCACCACCCTGACAAATAAAGCTGTCACGTCTGTACTTACCATCCTTCCTCTCACTTCCCTCACACCCACTGACATGACAGCCGTGCCTTACTTATGCAAAATACATACACAAGTATTACACGAAGCACTTAGAGCATTTAATAATTACTAAGGCCTGTTACCGGTCGCTCCGCCTGAACGAGGGAGCTTTACGGCGATGATCTGCTAATAAGATTGCCATGTTTTACTGATGCCACGAGGACAGTTTAGTCATAAATGGTGCATTATACATTCATGAGACAATCAGTGTTTCATCCCTCCTGTTGTTCCACTTGAGTAACATCTTCTTGTCTGACGATGCCAAATGAGCCAAATTTCATGCCCAAATATTTTCAGGAGAAACTAATGAATAAAAAAAAGAATTTTCTGTGTGTAAGATTAAATGTCGAAGTCTAATTAAATGATACATTTTTTGAAAACTTTTCTTTGCCAAAAACGTAACATAATTAAGTCTCTTTTGCATCGCTTTTTCTTTAAAGTATTCTCCTCCGTTTTCTATGAAATTCCAGTTTCTATTCCTGTATTAATTTTAATGTCCCTCTGCAATGCATGTGCTTTGCTGATGACCTGTACTGTTTATGTGACGCGGCGCTGCCACGCACTTTTAAAAATTTCATCACATCAACATCAAACCGCCGATAAAATGTGAAACGGTACAGGGGCCGGGGGTTCTTATGAGGCCCAGCCATCTCTGACTAATGTTTAAAGTCTTAAAATCACACATGAAATATTTACAGCCAGGAATAATTTAAATATTTATAACATACATTAAAAGCCATTAGCTTCAAAAATAAACACTCTGTGGGCTGTTATTCATGCCGTTAAGACAATTTTTTTTGTTTGTTTGACATTGGACATGACATCCTGATGTTTTAAGTAGAGGGGCAAACTTCACATGATTTGGTTTAGTTAACATCAACACAGACATGAAGTTTGAGGAGAACGTCACGGTAGCTCTGGGGCTCCGGCTCTGAGCCCAGACAGTGAACAGACACTGACAGATGCTTCCATCTTGTCTGCTTTCATTGCTCAGTATGTTTCCATGGACTTTATTAGTTTATCTAAACAGGCACAGGCATTACATGAGGGCATCATCAAACCAATGATGGACCAGCGTGTCCTCTTTTGGGTCGAATTTGGTTCAGTTTAGCTAATATGGATATAAAGAAAACAAAACGATAATGATAAACATTTGTAGTCTGCTACACATTTCTTGTTTTATTTACATGATTTAAGATAGAAAACAGTAACTTGCCTTAATTAGTGTGTTCAAACTGCTCAGAATTCAATTCACCATTATAAACTCTTTTCTCTTTATAATCAAGCAGCAACACATAGACAGCTTATAAAAGCAGTCAGTAGCCCTGACTTGAGGTCAGACAATAATACGAGTTTATGAAATATTAGATGTTATGAATCTCTCACAGATTCAAATATACTTACATCACATCAAAGGTTAATGTAGCAGATTTTTCAATGTTGGTTGTGTAACACCTGAAAGCCTTTTGGGAAATATACAAGTGTTTTTCTTTTAAAACAAAAATCAAGCCAAACTTAAAATGAATGTGCGTATATTCTCAACATGAAGCAGCCTAAAATTAAACTAAATTAATATCTAAAGCTGAAAATATTTATGTAAACAAGAGCAAGAATCAAACAAATTATTTATTTCACCTCTCAGTACTCGACAGGAGGGTTGAGCAATATGGATTAAATAAGCATATATATCACTATATATCTTGATACGTGAAAATTTTTTTAGAAATTGAATGAATCCTGAATGAATGAATCCTGCTACATCAAATAAAAGTACTAGATGTATCCCAGTGATTTCAAAGTCATATAAAATAGATGTTGCCATAAAAACGTCCTGTTAAATGATTTTCAACTATGGTCTACAACAACCAGAAAGAATAATGTGATTGATCCACAATATAAAGACTTTATGGTCGTTAAAAAATGTTGTCATACTGTATATATATCGTTATATCACACATTCCTCCCTGACAGTTCTCAATAAATGTCTACAAACAGACAATAAAATATGAACTTTTTATTATTATTGTGGTAACTCTGATAAATATCTTGATATACTGTAGATTTTAGGTCATGCTAACCCTGATTTTACACATGCACCTCTCACACAGCTCTCTCTGGTTCATGACTGTAAACCCTCAGGGAAACTGTAAGCCTAAATACACTGCAGGTCTAAACAGCCTCCTAAGGTACTTTTAAGAAGAGCCAGAGAGGCTGGAGGTGCATTCAGGGCCATTTCTCCCTCGTGCTGATGCACTAGTGGAGGGAGTGCATACCCCAGCTGAGCACCTCTCAACTCATTTTAGTATCCGCGCTTCCTGTTGATCCATGAAATGTCTTGTCTCTGGTGACTCCTCATATTTACTAATGTATTCCCCGCAGTATGGAGCCCTCCTCTTTCCACTGTTTAGGAGGGGGGGTTATAAATAATACCGCCTGTCGACAAAGAGGAAAGCACCAATGAGGTGTAGAAACAGAGGATGTTCATGCATGCATAGGCATCTCGCCCTCTCTGTTGTTGTCTGCAGCCGCTCACCTGGCCATTAAAAATGTCCTTTGTGCATTGTTTTGTTCCACAGAGAGCAGAGACTCCTAGATCTGTGCTGTCTTTCCATCAGAGCTGTCAGCTCAGGAGCTATTTTACTAAAAGCATTCACAAAGATCACACTCATGTTTGTCCCAAAAACACAGAATGTTTTCTTTTATTAATGGACGTGCAATATTTAATAAAGATTTCATTATCTGTTTGAGTTTGAGGTTAGTTACCATTTGTTTATTCAGGAAATCTCAGTTAGATCAAGATATTTTTTACAAAGGAGACCTGAGGCTCCAGTGTTATCCTATCAAATAATGGCAAAAATAAATATTTAAGAGAGAGTGAGACATGAGAACAAATTGCAAATACACAAAGACACCAATTAAAAGAACCACAAGTCGTCTTCAAAGTATCAGCATGTAATCCAAGAGGACTCATAGAGGAATGAGTGTATCTAACTTGTGTTGCAGTACACTCCAGTGGTAAGGCTGATATTTGATGGCATTTTCAAAAACCTGATTCAAATAACAAATTACTGCAGTGGGATGCTCTGACAGCCCAGATGTCTTATTAACATACATGACTGTTACAGTTGTCATTGGTTGGAGTCTAACTGGACCTTTATTGCAACCTCATATTTTCTTCCTTTGTTTCCTGACGCTCTGTAAAAAGACAAAAATTAACAGAAAACAAACTCCAAAAAGATGATACAGTCAGATCAATTCACATCACTTCAAGATGAAACCAGTGTTTCACCACCATTCTGTAAATAGCAGAGCGTGACCAACATAAACTGTCAGGGTGGTGTCTAGGGTTGTTTCTTAGTTTTTTAAAAGTTAAAAACTTTTTTTAAACCCTCAAATATCAATGTCAGTATTGACCTCAAAAATACATTGGTCATGCCAGGACAATAACAGTAAATGAGATCATGAAATTCCATAGCTTAACTTAAACAATTTTCATTAACTTTCAACACATTATAAAGAATTTCTTTTTTATTTGTTGGCATAAAAACATCCAAACAAAAGTAAGAAAAAGGGGTCTTCTTTCAGCACTGAGTCAGGATACCTCATAA
Source organism: Hollardia meadi (assembly GCA_037974645.1). Lineage (NCBI taxonomy): Eukaryota > Metazoa > Chordata > Actinopteri > Tetraodontiformes > Triacanthodidae > Hollardia > Hollardia meadi. Next base: position 7,180,584 of record JBBPCS010000002.1, read on the forward strand.
AAGGATTACCCACCAAATTACATAAACATTACAGGCATGAGAGGGAAAGTTTTACTGTAAAAACTATGACAGCCATCTTCATCATATATAATTCTAATACCACACACAGCATCTGCTCATATCACAGGCAAAAGCATCTGACAGAGTCACTGAGCTGCCAACTCGCAGTGTTTTTAGAAAAAGCTTCATTCTCCATTCTTACTGTGACTTGGCTAAAAATACTGAGTGTAAAGTCAGAATTATGTGTCACGCGGCCGTAAAGTTGCAGGAACTTTCAGGATTAGAGTGTGTAAATGCATTCTTATTAAATATAAAATGAGACATTGTTAGAAGATGAAAGAAAGTTTGAAAAATGTATTAAATGTACATTTTGATTAATAATTCAAGCTCTTTTTGTAAATAAATGATGGTGCCATATTTAACTGCATGCATTAGTGGATTCTTTTTGGTTTTTATCACCTGATTGAAAGAAATGGGATATTTGGGAGTAATTCTTGTTTTGTTTTATGTTGTTTTACGAGAATTCTTTTGAAGTACAGTATTTACAACATTTAGTTAGATGTTTAGTATGTTTTTTGGTTCAACTGGACCTTTTACCATTGGCGGTATCTCCTTGCTCCACTATTGCCAATTTGGGACAGAGAACCAGAGCGTCCTCCGGAAAATTAACACACTACTGGCAACTGTCACCTCCAGCTGCTTCAGCTGAGGTGTTTCCAGGTGCAGAGGAGTTTGGCTCGGATGTATACCTGGATTTTAGTCTCAGTCCCTGTGGCATTCTGGTTGAGGAGACTAAAAAGCAGGCAGCTTATCCCTTGTTCTGGCAGGGCACCTAAGTAAGATTCTTTTTTCTCAATTCTCCCCAGACACACCATCCTGAGAAGCCACTTTTTCCTACCACAGGAAGCCCAAGAGAACACTATAGGTAGCAGTCTGACAGGCAAACTGAACCCTGGCCTTTTATATCCTGCCAGGTTTGAGAAGTTGGACATCACCCCTAAAAGCGCCCAGAAGATTAAGCCCGTTCTGGAGCGCTGGATGGCCGAGGCTGAAGCCCGCCACAGATCCGGCATGCAGAACCTGACTGAGTTTATCGGCAGCGAGCCTTCCAAAAAACGCAAGCGGAGGACCTCTTTCACCCCGCAGGCACTCGAGATCCTCAACAGCCACTTTGAGAAGAACACACACCCCTCCGGACAGGAAATGACGGAAATAGCGGAGAAACTGAACTATGACAGGGAGGTGGTGCGTGTCTGGTTCTGCAACAAGAGGCAAGCCTTGAAAAACACGATAAAGCGTTTGAAACAGCCCGACCTCGGCCCGGCTGCAACAATGGACCCTCTCACCGATTCTCTAGAGGAGCTGCCGAAATGAACGAGCTCTCCCGACTAAAACAGCAGAAAGGTGGCAGCCATTTAAAACAACAAAGGTGGATGAACTCATCTTGATGTGAGGACTGAAAAATGTTCCAGAGTCACCTGGACGGACAGTTATGAGTTTGCAAACAAAACTATGTGTTGTCAGTGTGATTACCACAGCTATGTAAATGACCTTGGCGAAACCAAAAACATGAAAAAAAGAGATAAATATCTGAGAATTATGTAAAAACATATGGTGTGCTGTTTCAAAGAGTTTTAGATTCTGGCCTTACAGACCAGATACGCCCAAATTTTGGTTCCCACAGGGGAGGGATTTAGTAAAGAGATCATACCAAATCAAAACACTATTTACCAAAGTCTGTTGCATCTGAGTACTAAGAATAATTTTGTAATGTAAATGTGCTCTAAATTTTTACATTTGTACTGGCAAATCTAAGCTATATGTGTGAGGTTGAGTATACATTTTATCTTTGTCTCGCTTACTTTTTTCCTTCATTGTTTGTATGTAAATATCTTTAAAAAAAAATGCTGTCTTTGAATTAAAATCACAACGATAAAGTTCTTCTTTTTTTTTGGACAAAAAAAAATTACCTTTGCTGTTAAACAGTTGCATAATAATGTTGTTTGCCTCTGATTTGTGTTTTATCTGCAAATATTTTCAGTCACAGTGTAACTTTGTACAACTTTTACAGGTATTTATTAATAATCTCATGAGATTGTATCAGAGGACAGACCGAGGGAGAGTAAACTATGGACTTTCACATGATGATGATGATGATGGTGATGATGGGTCTCAATGTCTGTCAAGTACTACAGCTTTGTTTTGAGCTACTGTGTCATTCTGTTGCCAAAGCCTGATAGCCAAAGAACACATAAATTTCAGCTCAAGGACTGGTGAAGATTTTACCTTTTTATTTATTTTGTTCACAAGGCTTTTCCCTCCCTTTTTTTCTAAAGTGTTTCACTCTGTGGGTCAAGTTTAACAAGAAAAAAAAAAGAAAAAAAACACTATCATGTCAAACAGCTGCAACTGTGTCTGCTGTATCACGGCAATATTGAAAATGTGTTGGATGGATTTTTCTTTCAGACTTATTTGTCTCTGCATGCTTCAATTCAAACCACATGAAGGATTATTAAAGATAAATTTTCACAAGGCAAACCAAAATTTATATTATTAACTCAAATATCTTTGAAGAGCAACACATTTATTTACCCAAGGTTGAAGCCTGTTGCCACTGACCAAACTACAGAGAATTTTAACTTAATTATTCTTTTCTGCAAAGATAAATGTTTCTTTTACATTCTGCATTCCACGGTGCTAAGTGAAGGTTTAAAGACGATACAATCAATGGATGTGTTTATTTCTTAACTATGAATTGATTTCCAGGTTCATGAAGGATCATTTCAGAAATTAATTTTAGTCCACTGATGCGTTGACTAATTGACTCTCCATCACTGTGTATTAAATTGCTCAGTATAATATTGCCTTGTGAGAAAGAACCTCCCAGACCATCAGTACAAATACTTGGCTTTCACAGAAACCCTCACAGGAAAAGGAAGAAAAAAAAAGAGGTGAATGTTGAGAATAAGTGTCACATGTCAGAACGAGTGAACTTAATTTGAAGTGAGGTGAAATTTGATGCAATTTATTCAGAATCATGTGTCTGCTCGATATCTGTCCTTCCATGTCACATTGGTTATCTCAGTCTTAGCGTCCCCTGTGCACTGCTGTGTTCTTCTTCACTGCCTGTGAAACGCACACACACACACACACACTCTGTAAATGTTAGAAAACACATGAAGAAGCTTTACATGTCTGTGTTTTAAAAGAAAAAAAGTTTTGCAGGAAAGGCAACTATAGAATCTCATTTCCTTTGGCGCACAGAGACTTTTAATATCATTTTGATTATGTACATATGTTAAGCTAACAACAGCAACGGATCAATTATGCTTTTATTATATTTCCACATTTAATCAGATGTATGTTTTTTTTTTAATGTTGCTTCCAATATTTGGTTCAGGCAATTCTTTGGCCAAGAAACTACACATCTTCATCCACCCACCAAACAAACACGTCAGAAAGCAGCAGGCTCCTGCAGGTCGAATGTGGATCTGTTCTGAGGCTTAACAATAAAGCTGTAACCAAAACCAAAAGAAAAATAATAATAATAAAAAAGAAGACACAGAAAAGAATAATGCCTTCGCTCAACTTTTCAACGCTGGACCAAAGCTCTATAGTTATGCACATTGTACAGAGAAATAGATTCATGATGTTGACAATCTTTTAAAAAAAATTGAGTTAAAAGAATTGAAGAGTAGAAATGTACAGTAGTTCATCCAAGGTTTACCTCAGTACTGTTCTGTTGAGAATCATACAAATGCCATACGAGCAGCAGCAGGTCAGTAGAAAAGACAGATGTTTCTGCACTCTGTGTACGTCAGTGTTCACCTTCAATGTTGAGGACGGGGCTTGAGTTTTATTTATTATTATGTGACACATGATTGTTTTATTTTTTTTTGTGAAGTGGTTTCCTGAGCCACATGTGACTCTCTGGTCATCTGTTTATGTGTTTATTTATCATTGTTTTATTATTTCTCATTCATTGTGGCATTCACCTTTCGGTTTCCACATAGACCTATAGACCCTCATAGAGGAAAAGGAGATTACTGTAATGTTGCTCTTAACCCAATTAGGATGATTTGTAAATTACCTCTAAATGCTTTTGTGAAATTTTACTAACAACAACTAGTTTGACGTTTTGTTAAATAGTCGAAAAACTCAAAACCAAAGCTGAAGAGCCTGCAGAGGTTGGTTTTCTTTCTTTCTTTTTATAGACTGAAAACTGTACTTAATCTATAGAGCAATATCTGTTTGGTCAGTTAAGCAGCACTTTGTGTATTTCCAAAAAAAAAAAGCTTCAAGTATGTCACATTGATTTGTACCATAATTAGTAATAAACAATTGTTTGACATGAATTATGTGTCCTGTTTTCAGTGTGGATAGATTGATAGGTTGTCGCCTATAAAGCCAAAACACAGTAAATACATAATTGATCGAAACTGAGTATAGACTTTTTTGACTATCATTTGTAGGCCTACAACCGCAGTGCAAACATAGTCAGAGGTAGTTTGAGAAGTCGTAAAAATGTACTCAAGCAGAAGTACTTTTACTTTGAAAAAACAAGTAGCCTACTCCCTAAGTCTTTGATTTGATGTGGACATGATGACTGGAATTATTTCAACCACAGATGGTCTTCCTCAGGTAAAGAAGTGAACATACACCTGTATTTTATGATGAAATGACAAATCATCGTCTCCATGGATAACCTGCCACACCAGGACAATAATCCCAGGATGTATCTCTCAAGTGTGATCACAAAATATGACATAAATATTAAGTACACCAATCAGTAAAGATTTTTGCTTGTTGTCTCCTTTATTATTTTATGATTTGCCAAATATATCAGCAAATCATGTGCATGTACATGACACACTGTTTCTGTCAAGTCATAAAGTAAATATAAAGAGTGTCAACATAATGTCCTAAGTCATAGTTATCATCAGAGAGAGTCACAGATCAGTGTGAGCCCCCACATCCAGGTCTATCACATTAACACGTTCCTTTCTAAACAGAAAAATACAACCGTACACCGTCGGAAGTTTCTCTCTTTTACTGAACTAAGATGAGCTTACTTTCCTTGTTAACTATTAACACATTTCATTCAAACGATACACACAAAATAAAACTTACTAGAACCGTCTTGTTTTTTCTTTTCTTTTCCCACAATCACCTCTGGTTTGGTCTAAATAAATCTCACTGTTCTGCCGCTTCACCTCTCTCCTGTCCCCGCCTGCTGTGTGCTGTCGTCCCTGAACTCATAGTCCCAGTCGGAGCTGCTGTAAATCACCTGCGTACTGAATCCCCTGTCGACAAACTGGCCTCCTCTGGTCTGGAAGGCAGTATCAGGTCCCAGTCTGGTGTTCAGCCATGTTCGTGGTGTTTGAGCTGCGGAGCCTGAGCTGAGCTCTGTTGCCCGGTGTTACTCACGCTGCGAAGTCGCTATCTGGGCAGATTTGAGTCAGCTGTAATGCCACAAGCTCCACCACAAACTCAGCTAACGGTCCAAAAATAATTACAGCCCAAGTTTACAGCAGTAGGAAATACCTTCAAATTCTGGCCATATTTTACAAGTTGCCCCAACTTACTGCTTTCTGTCAGCTCAGTGTCAGCATGGTTCTCTGATGTTCTTCACAAATGGAGCCTGCTGCACTGTGCACTAATATTAGCTGCTAGCACCACTTGAAAGTTAGCTGATCCACCGCAGTGTGCATTTGTTGTTGCACGCTTTCGGGTCAAATTGGTGCGTTCACTGGCAATCCGTAAAAGTGTTGCCTTGTTACGGTTTGCGCCCTAGCCCATCTAAACTTGAAAAAAAAACTACATCAGAGGAAGCGAAGGCGAAAGTTAGCGTGAGAAAAGGCATGTGTGGCGGGAGAAAAGCAAGCTAAACTCACGCTAACGGTAACTAGCTTAGCAGAGTAGCAGTTAAGCAGTTTGGAGTGAGCTAGTGAGTTAGCGATACCTCTAAATCACATATTTAAATAGAATTCGTTTGTCATTGATTCAAATCTTGGAATCAGTTTGTTATTACACATATAGCAGGCTAACTAAATGAGTCATGGCTAAATTCAAGAAACAATCTCAGCAAGGCTAAACTCCTGCTAACAGTAACTAGCTAATAAAGTAAAAGCCAGCTATGACTTCATGATGAAATTTGATGTGATTAAACTTTAAATCACATCTTTAACGTGTTAAATTGTAGATTGACAGATTGATGCATCATCAAGAGTTCATATTTTGTATTTCTTTTTTTTTTCTTAAAGTGAGAAAGACGATGACTAAGCTAGGGTAGTGCTTGCTGCAGAGTTCAAAGATTTCAGTAACATCCAAATATTTTTTCTTTTCATCCTTTTCAACTCCACACACAAACCTTGTTATTGAAAATGTTCAAAATCAAACTCCTGACTTTCTCTCTCAGGTCATGGTCAAGTGCAGCGAATCCTGTAGCGTACACACTTCATGTTTAAGGTGTTCTTTGCCATTTAACCTTGGTGGAGAGACCAGCGCATGTACCTGAATATTTGGTGCGGTTAATGAGAGAAAATGTTAGAAAAAGAGCCTTATATGCAATATTTAGGAATTTATTTAGATATCCTAGGGGTCAAGAATACATGTTAGGTTTGCTTCTCATCAAAGCTTCATGTGTTTGCCTCACCAAATAACAACAAGACAAGTGTAAAGAAGCATAAATATATAAATAAACGGGGAGAAAGCCTTTTGAAACTAAGCTCAAAAGTTTGATATGGCTTCCCTGTCCATGATGCCTTTGAAAAACGGGCAGGCTGCTGAAAAGAAAGTAGTAAATAAATAAATAATAATAATAAAAAGCACAGACAACATAAATTATTAACATTAGACTGAAAACTGATGTTCAAGATGCTTTTTCGTCTTCCTTTCGGGGGGGGGGGGGGGGGGGGGGGGGGGGGGGGGGGGGGGGGGGGGGGGGGGGGGGGGGGGGGGGGGGGGGGG
>JBBPCS010000002.1:7187652-7213866 GCA_037974645.1 Hollardia meadi
ATATGCTTTTTCGTATTCCTTTAAGCCCCCCCCCCCCCCCCCCCCCCCCCCTCCTTCATTTCAAAACACTGCATGTATTTTTGAGTGGTGATGGCTGAGGTGTACGCAGCTCGAGTGAGTTATTTGATGTTCTTCTGTTGTCTATGTGCATTGTCTTTCCCATTAACAATGTAATTGTGCAGATGCAGCTCCTGACCCATATCTGTTTTCTCAAACTGTTTGTATTCTGCAGCTGATAAAAGTTTACTTTCTATTGTTTCTCTGCAGCAGCGCCGCATTTGAGCGAAGAGTAACAGCACAGTTGAAAGGAATCCTAGCTCAGAATTATAGAGTAAGTGTCAGGTTTGGAGATTCTTATCAGTCATTCTTGGATGTGAATCTCAAAGAAATGTGTCATGCGCAAAAGTTTGGCTCCTATTTGTTTGTTTTTTTATTTTTCCATATTAATAAGTTAAAAGAGAAAGAAATCCAAAAGAAAGTAAATTCTCATTCCGAGAAGCTCTCTGTCCTGAAGTACCTTCATACTTTTACCTGCATACATTTGAAGAAGTAATTTAGTCAGTAATTTAAAACAAAGAGGAGTAAAGGAGCCACTTGATTAAACAAAGTTTTCAGCTTTAATCACACATGATGGGGCTAATAACACAAACTGAAACACTGTCAGGGTGTCACTTGAAATGTGAAATGATATAAAATAACTGCTCATCCTACATAATCCAAGCGCTCACATGTCCAAATGCAAAACATTTTGACGTCACCGTAGGAAAAACAGAGGTGTAAATAATTAAATTAATATTATTAATAGGCTACCTGTGCTTTTCCTACTATGCAAGACAAAATGTAGAATGCTGTGGAAAAGGGCAATAGTCACAAATAAGTCAGTCAATTGTTTTTTTATTTTTCACGTCTTCATGTAGCAAAGGACCCTTTTCATATACAGGTTGGCTGTTAATCAAGCAAAGTAATAAATCCCCAAATCACAAGTTTTCCCCATTTAACAATGTATAATAAGATCCCACCACTGCCATGTTTTAAGAGAACTACACTATGTTTAATTTTTCAGAAATGCATAAATAACCATACTCAGGTACTGTACTTTAGGAAAGTACAAGTACTGCATTTGTACTTTACTTTATTAGACCTACTTCTACTCTATATTTCAGAGGGAAATATCATATTTTTTTACTCATTTAACTGGCAGCTGTAGTTCAGGTTAACATTTAACATAAAGAAACAAAGTATAAGTTGTTTAAGAATAATTAGTTGTTCCCAGTGTTTAGGTTTTTTTTCACAAAGCAGTTGTGTCTGGTTTTATTTCCGCTCTAAACTTTGTTTGAGGTAAAACAAGCAAAGATAACAGAATAGTTTTAAAAAAATGTGAAAATAAATTTGTGTATCAGAACTTTTCCTGCCATATTAATCAAATATATCTTCAGATTGATCTTGTGATGCCTTGTGACCCCTGTGGAACCACTGGATTAAACTGTATAGTTAAAAGTAGCTCCAACCTCGAGCAGCTACAGCAGTGAAGCGCTACGAGTACATTTAATAGTTTAAGTACATTTTGCTGATAATACTTATGTACTTTTGCTTAAGTAGGACTTTAAAAACAGGACTTTTTACTCGTAATTCAGTGCAATCACCAGATGTTCCTGCAGCAGGGATTATGTTAAAACTTTATACGTGATATTCTTTAAGTCTCTGTTTTCATTTTAAGTTGTGACAATGCTGTGTTTAAGGTCTGATTGTGTTTTGTGTTCCTTTGCGTCTGTTTTTCTGTTAAATCGTGTGTGTATTTCTTTAAAATCCCATCGAGGGGACAGATATTCTAAACTAGATTAGGCTGCAAAGGCCTACTGAAAGTTTCCATTCGACTCTCTGACTTGTTGCAATAACACATTCCAACCTGCAGCCACCTGCAATTGTCCTGAATGGGGAGAGGGAGGCCCGGATAGAAATATTATGACAAGTCGGCGCTCCAAATGGATTATGTTTCAATATCAGTCAGGACACAGAAACAGAGAGGTGGAGGGAGAGGAGTGCATGTGTTGGATGCAGATGGTTTTAAATTGCTGCCTTTGTTTTCCATCAGGCATGAAGCATTCACTTTCCTTATCTTTCAGACAATGCGCGGTGGGGCTGATGTTCTGGGTAAATGAACTGTCTGTATATCCCTCACCCTCGGCTCCTCCGCCTTCTTGTTTTCACTTCCTCCTCAAGGTTGAGATGTTGGTACACTGACTGTGAAGCCCGAGCCGCTCAGGCGTCTCCCACTTTGCTGCTCTTGCACACCCAGATGCCTCTCGGGGTGCAATTACCAATCCTCACATGCAATCGAGGTTGGTCATGCATATGATCCCTTTTGCTTTCACTGTTGTTTCTGTTAGGGGGGGGGGGGGGGGGGGGGGGTTGTTTCGGCCTTTTTTCAGCATTATTAGCAATGACACAGTGTGAGGTATTTGCAGGTAGAGGAGTTAATAGCCCGGGTCTTTACTGAGACACCTGTCTGACTTGAGCAGCTGATTGCATCGGCACATAGACCATTTAACTTTCTAGCAGCCCCAGCTTTTGAATGCATGTCTTTAGGCTGTGATGTCTCTGTTTTCTATAGCTGCCTGAACTCTGCTTAGTGTTTTTTGTTTTGTTTTGTTTTTTTGTTGCAGGAATCTTTTCCCAAAAGTCGCACAACCACGCAGGTGAGACTCTAAGAGCTGCTGTGGCACTCCTGCAATCCACCTGCCTCCTGCACATACAGTCTTTTACTCTAGAATTCTATATTGTGGTAGATAAAAGAATTCAATCAATAACACTTTATTTAAAAGCAGTGCACATACTGAACTCACTTCTTTTGAGTTGAGCGAACATACACTAAGGAACACAAGGACATGGCGAAAGCACTAATAACCACCATCAAAAAAAAAAGTATTTATAAAACTCTCAATTATCAAATAGTTTATTTAATAGTTACTTGAATCAATAGCTCTATGCTTGTGGCCTTTAAAAAAAAGAATAAGATTATGGCCCTCTTTGTGTTGACCTTGGGCATTATCACAACCATTATTATAGTTTTATACGACACATTACACTATGTCCATTGAAAGGATTTCTAAAGTCTGTTTTCAGCCTGAAATGCATCAGGTTGGAAAAGAGAAAGAGAAACATTTATAATAAATACATTTTTATTTAAAGATAAATCCTGATTTCACCACTAGTTCATTCTCTGCTTTCATGGCTAATGATTAAATGTTGAATGAAATTTTACAAACATGTAAACACAACTTTGCTTTACGGCTGTCAGTTTATGAAGATTATGAGGCTTTCGATCATGATGGAGCTAAGCTAACTAGCTTAGCATCTCAGAGTTTGACTCTCGTGGAATTTATGTGATTTGGTGCAATTAAGCGCTAAATCACATATTTACACGTGTTAAATTGTACATTGATTTATTGTCAGACACTATAAAACTAGAGATTATGTTTATTTTTATTTTTTTTTTTTTAGGGCTTATGTAGGTTCTTAATCAGCTTTGACAGCCAGCCTGAAATTTTTTTTTTTTTTTAATCACTCTATTTTTTTTTCTCAGTTGCACTACATCTGTGGTTTCTGGACACTGGTTTGTAAGGGGTCATAAGCAGCAAAGGTTGGGATTCACTGCTCAGACTATTTTGTATGACATCTTAACTTTTTTCTTTTGTAGCATGAATTAAACAAGGGAACTAAAATACCACAGAAGAAGACACAAAAAGACCACCAGTGTTGGGGTTAAAGGTTGAGTCTCAGTATTCAAAGGCAGTAACATGAATTTACTCAAGTACTGTGCTTAGGTGCATCTTCATATGAGTACAAATGAGTATTTTTATGCAGCTTTGTACATTTACTCCACTACATTTGTCTGACAGCATTTATTGGCACACTCCCTGTCCAGTGGAAACCAACTCTCCTACTTCTTAAGATGCCACTTAATGTAAAATAAATAACATTTTAAAGTAGAAAACATCGCACCACATTCAGCCTGAAATGGGTGATTACGAGTTAAAAGTGAAATAGTTTTCCCCTCCTGACGGGTAGTTTGTAAGCAACGTGTGTAAAAACCCTTTGGCAAAGTGCAACTCTCCTGCATATGGGTCATCGCAGCTTCAAGAGCTAGAGGAAAATAACCGGCCCTGCCCTCCATCATCCTCTCATCCCGCTGACCTCTACATACAGTATAGTATACTTACAGCACATGCAGAGAGGGAGGGAGGGAGGAAAGAGAGTGATTGCATATCGGAAGAGAGCAGATGTGGATGGGAGAGGAGTGACATGGTCAGACACGTCGTTGCTTTCTTATTAGTGAGGGCCTGTATGGACGCTTTAGTCCTTTTTTTTTTCTTTTTTTTATGGGGGGCCATGATAAAACCCCCTCTTTGTGCATCTGTGGAAAATGGCCAGGGGGAAATCACAGTTGAGAATCACTCAAAGACAGGGAGATGTCAACAGGCACATAATGATAGCTGATGGCCCCAGAACTCTCTCCCCTTTTCCCTCTCAGCCTTACCTGCCCAAGTTGCACTAGAAAACATAATTAGAGATAAAACAGAGAGACGGAAGCTTTATCTCTCTCTTTTCTGTAAGCAATGCTTTTTGTTCTATACGTCTGGGAGTCTTTTTTTTTGTTGTTGTTTTTTCTCCTTCCCAATCTCTCTTTCACCTCATGGAGAGGAGGAGGAGAGCTCCCTCTGTGAGATGCCAAGGTGCTCCCGGTCCATTGTGCTGCTGGCTGTCAGGTTAAATTAGGGAGTACAGGCTCCGTGAGTGTAAAAAAATCAATACTTGATGGAAGATTGCTCCCCGGAAAATCTGTTTTGATTCCAGGATTAATTCTTGACCAAAGGCTCCAGCAAAATGACATGCCATTAGCCTGAAAATGAACACATTCTGCAGTGGAAATTGGATGGAAATGTGTCAGGTGATTGCCCCGGCTGGTTGTTTTGACTCTTTGAGCGAAGGGGACTGGAGGTGTGGCTGCCCGTGAATGAGGCCCCCCATTTCCAGAACAGAGACAACTCCACCGTGGCCTCAGAGTGGTCTCAAGGCCATTGTTGTCCAGCGGCTGCAAATGCCTTCCAACAAGGTGAGAGGCACTTGCCCGCCGTCCCCGCTCTCCTGTGTTTTCCATAAAGCATGAAGAATGAGGAAATCTGAAAATAAAACAACACACGGATTCTTTTTCTTTTTCTGCAGTGAGGAATAAAAAGGGGGAGTGGGATGCATTATTGATGAGTGAATAACGTGTTTGTCATGACGGATGACATTTTCTTGATTGAAAACTTAAACAGGAAGCTGAAAAGATGCAGTGGACAGTGATTTGAAGCGATCAAGCTGCACTAAACATGCGGTACAGATGGAAAAAACAACAACAACCCCAGACATGATTTCTGACATCCTGACAATATGTTTCTGACCACAACATGCGTAAGATTAATTTGTTTGTCAGTAATGTCAAATTGCTGTAGATTTTCATTCGTCTCATCAGTCTACGCATTTTTTTTTTTTCTCGCCTGCAACATTTCTTTAATGGAAATGTTTTGATTTCTTGTCTCAAACATGATCTTCATAATGCATATGTAGAGTGACATTTTTATGTATTTTTTTAATTATATTTGTTGTTGTGTTTAATTCCATATACACACAAATAATAAGTTAATGATTTAATGTGGATAAATGCAAATCAATTACCAATTAATGCTAAGATGCACTGATCAAATAGACATAAATACTCATGCCTCACCCATGTGACATTTTATTTTCAACAATTTTGAGATGCCATAAGCCTTGTTTTTAGCCTTGAGACTGCTTCTTTTTTTTTTTTAAAGATAATTCAAGTTAAGTTTTTCTATCTTATGAACTAAATGAACTAAACTTATCAGCCTAATAATTTGTTTTATTTAAAAAACTAAAATTAACCAAATATAAACACATAGTTTTCACTGTACAATAATGATACGGATGTTTTCTTGAAACCTATATGCATAAAATATTTTAAAAAGAACATTTATAGCCAAACAATGGAGCCTAAAATTTAAAAAAAAAAAGTGTTTAATGTGTTTTATTGTATTAATTATTCATATAAGTTCATTAAAAACAAAACAAACCATATGATGATGATGATGATGATGATGATGATGATGATGATGATGATCATCATGGAGCGCTTGATGCCAGAGGATGTTTGATGTCGTGGACCACACTCAGTTTTACAGCGAGCCACCAGCGCCCCCTGCAGGATTTAAAGCTCTATTATCTGATGTGTAATGTCGCTGGATGGCAGCATGAACAGAGTACATAAAATTATTATAATAATCATTATTTTAAAAAAATATATTATTATTATTATTTTATTTTATTTATTTGCAAGTTCAAAAAATAAGATAATTGGCAAGATTTTAAAAAAATGCAGTAGATAATAATGCAATCAAATTAATTGGGAACAAAAATGACATTTACACATTTAAATTGTGCACATTTCACAAATTCCTGCAAGAAAAGAGAGACTGGGGGACATGCTCCCTTCTTACTTTTCCAACAATGTTTGTATTATTTACCCATAGTTAAAATTAGATCAATTATTCAAATTCTGAGGTACTTGTACTTTACATGCGTGTTTCCATTTTAATGCTACTATGCTACTTCCACTCCAGGCTACATTTCAGAGAGGAATGTACTTTTTACTCCTCTAAATTTATCTTACAACAGTTACTAGTATGATTTTGCTTTAAAAAAAACAAAACAAACATTTAAAAAGTAACATATATATATATGGACTTAACAGTCAGGACCCCTTGTCTTATTTCTGATGCTTGTTGTTTGTTGTCAGCTTAAATTAAACCATATGGGAAGTTAAACAGGACATTCCCAAAAAGGTAAAATTATCCAATATTTCACAAAAATCTGCAAATTAGAGAAAAGTTTTTAAGAAAATATAAATATCTTCTTCTTTTCTACCCAATCAATCATCTCATGACCCTACATATTTGTCTTGTGGCCCTTTGGAGGGGCCTGACCCCTGGGTTGGGAACCACTAGACTAAACTAGCGAACTGTAAAGACCTATAAGGTACGCTGGAAACTAGCTCCACCAACTACAACAGTAAAATGTTACTAACGTCCATTCTTAAAATTCATTTCTGAACTTTATTTGTTTTTATTATTATGTGCCACCAGAAACAACCAGTGCTGTAAACCATTACTATATGACAGCACGTCTTATATTCCACTTTAACATGAATTTTGTTTTGTTTTTTTGTGGAGTACATAATTGGTACTTATGTAAAAGTACCAATACAGCAATTTAAAAATACTCCATTGAAAATAAAATTCCATTTAAAAAAAATCCTGCTTAAGTACCAGTAGGGCAACATAAGTGTTAGCAACAAAATGTAGTTAAAGTCTGATGAAGTAAATTGTTATTTGAACATTAATTGAGATGAAATCATGTGAGAAGTTTAGAGGGGGGGAAATGGTTGGAATGGTTGGAAATCACTGGTTTAATCTTTAAAAATGTTTTTATTTAAAAGCTAACCCTAACACTTATCTTAAAAGAAACTAGTAACTAAAGCTGTCAAACAGGCTAAATGTAGTTGCATAAAGTAGCATAAAACAGAAATACTCAAGTAAAGTACAAGTACCACAGAATTGTACCAAAATACCACGTGTACCACTTTTCACCACTGTCTGGGTTACAGAATATATTTTGCACTGTGAAGCTGTAACAATCCAGTAGGTGGCGGTAATGCAACTCATTTGAATGCCACCGCCTTTCAACAGAAGAAGAAGAAATGGCGCATGATGATGACGTTACATTCATTAGCTAGAAGTTGCTATTTGATCTGGTAGTAAGCCGACTGGCAGATTGTTCAGATAACTGTGAGGTATTAACAGTATTTTATTATAAATCGATGATGTTTTCGGATGAATCTATTTCGTACAGCGGAGATGATGTTTTTGACGAGAATGCGGACGACATCAGTTTGCTAAACCGAGAGTGGACGTCCAACATGAAGAAGCGAGTCCGGGTAAAGCGAATGGTGTTGTACTTGCTCTATTTCACTAAAATGCTAAGCGCTGCGTGTATGCTAGGTTGTCGTAGCTACCGTCTGTTCTCTCATGCGTAACTTAATTAGTTGTGTGTACCAGCTGTAAAGCTAACTTTGGGTGTTAATGAGCCGTTTCCCTCCTGACTGATGTTATGGACAGGATGGTTATGTAGACGGAGCTGATCTCGCGGAGGAGGCCTCAGTTGAGGTCGGGTTTAAACTGGGGTTCAGGGAAGGAGCAGTTCAGACTGTCGCTGTGGGCCGTCTCAAGGGAATTTTAAGGTAAAGCATCGCGATATGTCATATATTGTCACATTAAAATGGTTTATTTTATTTTATTTGTTGTGAAATACTGGATACTTTAATGTCTTCATGCCTTCAAAATGCCCCTTAAATGTTTTCAACTCAACTTTTTAATGAATATAAATTTGAGCAAACATTTGATGTCAGATTTTTGTTGTTGGCAGTTGGACATTTTACAAATAAATACAATAAATACAAATAACAAAGGCGGAACTGGAGGGAAACACGAATCACCTCAGGCTACTAGACCACATAACCTACCGAAAATGTCATCTTGCTTTGTTGTTGGGTGCCAGAGTCGAAGAAGTAATGACGCCAAATTGAAATTTTATCCTATACCAGCTTCCACTTCCCGAAAAAAATCGTTGGTTAATGTGTGTGCGCCCCCCCCCCCCCAAGTAACAGTCGCGGTACCGGAGAGTGACCGTACATATTTGGAAAGACTCGTATTTTCCTCCGCTATTGTTAAAAAACAAGCCAACAAATCTTGATAGCTAGCGTTAGCTGACGTGTTCAGTGACTGTTTCTGCCTCCACCTAAGCCAACAAATGGCTTAGGCCACAATAAAACTTCATACATCAGTGTTTACTAACAGAAAGGGGGTCTATTCAGCAAAAAACAGCTGGGAACAGGAAAAGTTATTAGGCAATGTCATAATATTGCATCAAGTTAATCCCAAACAGTCTCTTATTTCACAATATTGATTTTGTAACATTTCTCCCACATTCAAACACTTTTTTTTTTTACATTATAGTCCTGCTTTTACCACTAGGGCCAGAAAAAAATGGTAGGTGCTTTATTCTCCATAAAAGCCTTCAAACTTTATAAGTCCTCAAGGTGAGGTGAGGTAGTCCACATGATCTGAAATTATTAAAAGGACAGGAAAATCTGTTGTGTGGCTGGACAATTCCATATATTATATTTTTTGTACTTATATCAGTTTTTAAAAATGAATGCAATTCCTTCCCATGTTTGGTTAATTTGTGTGCACTCCAGTGCTCCATATTTTTCTCTCTTTTTTTGCCCTCCCTCTCATTTTTCATGCCCTCCTTTAAAAACACTCATGTGTGTAATATTTCTGCCTCTTTCTTGCATAGAAACAAAATGAGCCTCTTTTGTTCTGGTTGTTATTGAAGACTCTTCAATTATTGAAGACTCTTCAATAATGACTCTTCTATCCCAGTCACTTCTCTGTGCCATTGTATGTCACACTGTTGCCTCTTTGTGTCACGTCACAGTGCTATATTTTGCTGGTGCCGAATCCAACATCCGGAAAGCCCCGTCCCAGCCTCTGTGGCTGACCTTCTGAAGCGGGTTTCACAGTATGAAGACACAGTTGTGGCCGCCCTCAGGAATGCTTATGAGAATCCTCCTCCTAGTGTGAGCTCCGTCTCTGAGAGCATGGAGGATCTGGAAGTGAAGCCGGCAGATTCAGGCTGCTGTGGAGAGGGATGTAAAAAAACAGACTGCTGCAGGGGAGGAGAAAAAATGGACCTGGACGTTCCAAACCAGCAACAAAAGCCCTGTTCTGGGTCCACTGACTGCTCCTCCAGCTCAAGAGAAAGCCTAAACTACATCCTGCAGTGCTGCGTGGACCTAGTGTCGGAGCTTGGACTGCCAGAGGAGCTGATCAATCACATACAGGAGCTGATGAACATGTAGTGATTGAATATCAGGGAACAGAATCGCAGCAAGTTTCTCCATTACTTGGACAGGCACATGAACAATGAAACAAAATGGGTTTTAGTGTACATTTTACACAGCAATGAAGTATATATAAATTTTGATGTGTATATAGTCAGTGGCGGCGGCAGAGTATTTTTTTTTTGGCTACACTACGGTGGGGCTAATCCATACAGTGGTGGGGCTCAAATCAATGTCATAATTTCAATGTGAATGCATACATAATAGCACCCCCTCCCTTCCCAACAGCTAGAAATACCATGCATTATTAGGCTACTATGGGTCAGATGATCGCAATGACTCGCACGCAAATTTACATCGAGAGCAACAGACGTGGATGGTCCCTACTGAGTTCAGACAATACCATTTCAACTCGTTCACGTTGTCAGGCACACCAGTCAGCGACAATTCCCACGCATTGTACATTACTCGTCACACTACACACACACATATTTTGAGCAGCCAATAGAGACATTCATTGGAAAAGAGTTGGCAACCCTGATTCATGCTGTTGGGGCGTGGAGGCACTGTTGGACCAGATCAGCGGTAGAGGTAACATTCAAAAGTAAGGCTAAATGAAAATGGAATGGCTGGTGAATTCTGCTCTTGCTCTGTATTTTTCTTGGTTGTTTTATGGTGGGGCTAACACAATTCTTGATGGGGCTGTAGCCCAACCAAGCCATACCCTGTCACTGCCCATGTATATAGTGTAAAATATAATTTTACATTTAGAATTTGTACAGGAGGGTTCAAGAATATTTGAAAAATAAAAATAGATTTGCTGTTTTACTGCATTTCTGTTCTCACTTATTTTGATGCCCATGTAAATGAAAACATTCACATTATGGCCATATTTGCAAATAACTAACATTAGTTAAAATTAAAAATCTAGGATATGTTGCTAGTTCTGTCTAACCAACGATCAAAAACTCAAAGATATTTAATTGACAGTCATGTAAAACAGAAAAACGGCAAATCAACACATTTGAAAAGCTGGAAACATTTGCATTTTGGTTTGTTTTATTTAATCGATAATCAAATTTGTCGTCAATTAACTTTTTGTTGATCGACTTGCCGATCAACTAATTATTTCCGGATAAATACTTTGTCTATATGTAAAAATTTAGAACGGTTGGCGTTATATGCGAGTTATCGAGGAGCACTTGAACGCAGCAAAACTCTCGGGGGGTGGGGGGGGCGCATGAGTATGACGTCATGCGCTCGGACCGTGCCATGACCTGCTGCTCTGGCTATGCTATGAGTTCGTACCAACAGATGTTCCGCAAAAAAATACCGTAAATATCCGTTATTTATCAACTGTATCATATTAAACGCTAATGATTTAATAATTGTAGACTGTTACCAGTGTAGCAGCAGTGATTCTCATGAGCGACGATCAGTGTTTAGTAGCGCATGTTTATATTTTAAGTTTACCTCAGCTAGCTGGCTAGGTAGCTTAAGCTGAGACAGGAATCTATTCTACATGGTTGCAAGCTTGTGGACTTTGTCTCTAATTGAACTTAATCGAGGTATGTTTTTTTTGTTGTCATCGTTAACATGGCAGTGACGGTTCAATGTGAAATGTGCTGTCAGTGTCCTTAAATGGAGTGTAGTTACGATCTAAGCTAATTTTAGATGTATATTATGAAAACGGAGTAGCAGGTGTTAGAATTTGAGCTATAACTTTAGATTTAAATACTTTATCACAGACTGTATTTTCGATAGGAGTTACCAGAAATGTGCCCTGTCAGTATTTAGTCAAAATCTTGGTAGCTGTTAAACAAATATTCCGACCATATAATATTTAGATACACAGACTTTCAAACTAGCTGTGATAGCATAAACTTTATTGTCCTGGTCTGGCAGTACAGCACTCACTTGACAATATTTGGTAGACCCTTTAGTGTTATATCTTCTTAGTCATGTAGTGTCTAGCGATTAAAAAGCTAAGCATTTTGCAGGGACATTATAGCTAAGATTCCTAATCAAGTTAGCAAATCTGACGAGTCAGAACACCCGTTATATCTCACAGGGAGGAGTCTTATAATAATTCAGTGATGTTGCACATTTTGCTTTTAAGGGATCAGCTCTATTACAAGACACAAACATGGTTGCTTCCTGGCTTTAGCAGCACCCTGACCCTCGTCATCATGGACTCCTGAAATCCTCAGGCTTCGGCGACTCCTCAGGTCGCTTGCAGGTGTTTTGGACCGGAGGTCACCGTTCAGCCTACAACCTGTTTGACCTCCCAGGCAGAGGGAGCGCTTGGGAACAGATGGGGAGCAGCTGCTGTCACGCTGAGAGTCCCTGTGATAGTGCGGAGGAAAGAAGTGGTTTGCTGAAAGATGACGAGAAAGCCACGGCGACCACAGGCAAAACGGTTGTGGTGGGCACTTGTGGGCCTGAAGGAGATGATGACCTAAGGTGAGATAACCATTTCAGTAACGGTTCCCTTTTTTTGCAGTTTGGAGAACTCTATCCTCATCATCCTCAACAGCACTTTGTATGTCACTATATTATCCAGTATTTCCTTCTGTAAACATCTGGGGAAAAACCAAGAATTTTAGATCGGTTACTCAGCAGCGGGTTACACCCTAAAAGGTATTTCATGATCCCACTGATGTTGAGTAGTGAGTAAACCTGATGTTCCAAAGGTGCAATTTGACTCAGAGACAGCAACCAACAAATACATGTAATAAAATAAGAAACAAATAAAAATAACTACAGAAAAATTCGCAAGCTAATGCCACTGCTAGCAGTCACTTCTCACCAAACCCACAGAAAACAAAGATCATTCAATTCAAACCTTTATTTAAGCCTTGAAAAACATTGAGGTTTCCCTCATTTGCAGTTATGTTGAGATATAGAGACCATTATTTACAAAAAATGTATGCAAAGTTTAAATATGTACGTGAATTTAAATTTCTATCAAATTTTCCCACTAAGTTTTTGTTTTTCAGAATGTCAGATCCACCTTAATAAATGAAGTATAGAGCACCATCTTCAGAGACTTGTCATATTGAAACTAACCTCGTGAGGAAGAAGTTTGAGTTCTGTCTGTCTGGAAATTAGGGGGCGTCACATAAAAGTCAATGATTTGAGTCATCAGTCGACAAACTCGCAGTTTGTTGGTCAAATCAATTCTCTTTTATATTTTAACTGCGTCACTGTACACAAGGCAATGCAGGACCAAAAGCATGGCAAGCTGTAAACTTTATAAACCGAGTCCAAAGAATGACAAAACTAACTGTGTTGGAAGCAGAGAAGGGTGATTGAGACGGAGGGCAGTGCGACTCCAGTCTGTTGGCTGCTCTGGTGTTGATGGTCAGTGAAGTCATCTCAAACTCTCTTCAACCAGACGGTGGCAAAACTTCCTCCACTGTCATCCACTGTGACTCTTCAGTTTTCAGCAGCCTGGGAGGAGAGAGGGTTATAACTGAACTATGAGCAGGGTGCACACATTTACTTTCTCTGATTGTGTGGAAAACTGGTGTTTAAACATCACAGATGACAAAAAACATGACTTTTACAGGTAAAACATGAGACTGATAGCGGGAGTTTAGCTGTGGGTTTATCTTTAGCTGTTTCACTTGTTGATTCATTTACACAAATAATGTTAAAAGTAAAATAACAAATAGGCTATTTGAGCTTTATTTAAACAGAAATGCATGTATGCTGCCTGTCTCATTATTCCTACAAAGTCATATGGCAGCCTGACAGTATATGTTGGCAAATCAAACAGGTGGCAGTTCAAATTTGCATCATATGCAGCTGTCTTTTATTGATTTTTTTTTTTAAGCTCAAAAATATGTTCCTATGACATTGCATTAATGTGGTCGAAATTATCACCGAAACTCATGCCAATGGATTTTCTGATCACCAGAGAGTCTATATGAAAGAAATAAAGGAATGAATATTCAGATCTTCTATTAAACAGCCAAACTGGCAAAATTCCCTCATGGAAATATTGTATTTAACTGTTGGTTTTGACTCGGGGAAAATATTTTAGGTGACAAAAATATGTGATCATGAAAATACCCTCGGATAACACGTAAAAAAGTAATGTTTAGATTAGAAGATGAGACGGTTTGCGTAGGCTGTGATAGGAGACTAAATCACTGAGTGCCCCTGAGGTCACAAAACATGGCTCGGGGACTTCCCGAAAAGGGTTTGAGGAAGATACACACTTTTTTTGTCTTTTCACGAATTTGTGGTTAGTGCAAAGACCAAAACTACATGAAGATGACTATAAATTTCCCTCCTCCTCCACACCTACAATACAGAAAGAATCTTGCAACATCTTGCTGCAAAATCCGATCTGTGCTGAAATATCTACTCTGGAATCCCCATCATGAAAAAGGATATTACTCACCATATCAAAGCTGCAACTGAGTAGGAGGTTTAACTTGGGCTTTAAAGGATGTTTTGTGATATGATGTGACGTTGCTCGTCCTCTGTGTGTTATGTCACTCAGGATAACGCCTGATGAGGCCAATATGAAAGTGGAGGTAAAGGCTGAGGCGGTGCAGAAGAGTCCTGAGGTCGGAGAGATGGAGCTCAATAACACTCAGGAGAATGGACCCCTGAAGGAGGTGGTCATACAAACGGCAACACCTTATCCCAGGAAAGGGTCTGACCTCAAAGAAAACTCCACCAGAGCACAAGATGAAGATATGAAGGACTGTCCTGCAGACAGTGGACAAGCTGAACTTCTGCAATGCACTTTAAACTCCCTGAAGAACGAACATGCCACAGCTGATTTTACAGCAACAAACACGGCACCAGAAGATGAAAATCCAGCCTCGGCGCAGGACAAAATCCCCGATATCAGCTCACTAACTGCCGAGGCGGTTTTCCTTGAGAACCACACTGAGACAAAAGCAACAATGGAGCACAGTATATTGGCTACTCATGATAATGCTGAAGAAGCGGGCTCCAAGCTTGACAACGTTGAAGCCGAGGCGTCAGGGCAGCTTTCTGAAAAAAATGAAGTGTTATCTCCGCCAAACACTCAGCTCACCGCGGCAGTTTGTCAGTTGTCGTCCATCTCTGTGGTCAGTCAGGAGGTCGATGAAGAGTCTCTGAGCTGGTGAGTCACATGAAAGACAAACTGTAAAGTTTCTGTTATGGTTGAATTGGAATATATGCCTTTAGGGTTGATCAGTACATCAATATTTAGTTTTATCATCTACTATGCAATTTGAATTTTCATATTTTTTAAATGTTTTTAATGATGTTTACTTAAACAATAGTCTGTAAAGCAAACTATAGAAAAGTGGCTCTGATTCTGAATGTGGCGCTTGGGGAGCAAGATAGATAGTACGTGTTGAAGGGATGATTAAAAGGACAGAAAAGCAGAAAAAAACATTTCTACAAAACTATGTTGTGCTTGGTTCTATTTGCTGCCAACTCTGTTATACACTGCTGGTATTTCAGCTAACAGAACACCGATAAGAAAATTGGTTGGTCCCCATTGATCGAGGTAATACTCAGTGAATTAAACTCATTTCACTAAGGGACAGTGTCTGTCAGACCTAAATGCAATATAATGTTTAAGTATGCTGCATCAAGTTTAAAGTTTAAGAGCTCTATAATGTGCAGAAATAAAAGCGCAGGGATAATAAATAAATACATTACGAATTTACACGATCAGCACTTTTCTGCCAGCCTTCCTCCCTGGCTTTACTTGCAGCAACAGTGTTGCTTTATGCTGTAATATTTTTTTTAATATTCTTCATAGCATATTCTCTATTACAACAAATTATTCCTCTTGATTGAAGTAGGCGGCATGCGATCGGTCCATTTTGTGCGGAAGAAGAGTCAAATGACTCACCCAACATGCCTCTTTTCAGACTTGTCAAGACTTTTTAGATGGGAAATAAAATATTAATATAAAAATCATAGCAGAGTATATTTACATACTTTAAAACGTGTCTTTTATCCCTGATTAGCTCTATAAACCTACACCAATACAGTGATATTGCAGAAATATACAGTGATTAAAAGATTCTGTCAGTATCGGCCAGTGAGCTTCTGTAGACTCAGTGGTGTGCATTAGCAGAAGGAGCCTCTGCTGTATAGAACTTACTATGTTTCATCCTGTGTCCAGTGCTGTGACAGAGGACTCAGAGAATGGGAGCTCTTCAGTGTGCAAGGAGTCTGGTCCTGAACTCATAAAAAGCCGTGACATCTGTGAGTCTTCTTCTGGATCAGAGCCCACGGGACTCGACCACAGTGGCGAGGAGCAAGACTCCGCCCACTACGTGGGGGAGCCAGAGACCACAGCGATGGAAGACGCCAGCGAGAGGTCAGTGGGTTCAGCGTTTGTGACATCAAAACAAGGCGCTTGTTTACACAAACTGTTTACCACCAGGGGGCATATAGATACCACCAGCTTGTTGTATTAGCAAGATGACTGTCAGACTGCTATATGAATATTTTCTACAATATTTGTGCAGCTAAATAAATGTTTCATGGTTATAAAATGTCATTGAAGTGGCACATTTAGTGTTTAGACTTTTAGACTATATGTTAGAGACATAAAAACCAAACTTTTGATTTGTATTTAAAGCAGGAAAAATCTGTATTTTCTCTGCAGCTCAAAGTCCGATCAGGACGCAACCACAAATCTTCCATTTGGGGCTACAAGCTTGGAAGAGGTCACTTCCTTGGAGAACATCAAGCAAGATATTGGTGAAGAAATTATGCTGAAAGGACAGGACAAAGATGGAGATGTTCCCAAAACGGAGGAGAACGATGAGATGGAGGAGGAGGTGAAGAACGCTCCCACAGAGGCCACGAGTCAGGCTGGGAGAGATGCTGAGATCCAGGAGGCGACTGGAAAAGAGGAGCAGCTGGCAGGGAACTCATCCACTGGTGTGGAGGCAGATGAGATATCTGTCCCAGAGAAGGAAGCCTCTGCTGAAGATGGCCTGGGGAATAGGTTTGTAATGATCTTTCTTTTTTTGAAATTGTTTTATAGAGTAAATTGGATCAAGTGTTAGCCATTTCATCTGTTCAAAGATTGGGCTGCAACACAAGAAGGCACTGTTTTAGTTTCATCTTCAGCTTTGAACGATCTTACACATCATCATCCCCAGAGGCATCGTTTAAAAACAGTCCATGTGGTGTCGCCACGAAGTAACCACTAAGAGTACACAGTGATCTAGTGAAAGTGAGATGGGGTTTTGGTTCAAAAACATGAGAAAATGCAAATTGTTTGGATATTTTTTGCATTTATTGTCAAGGTTTGGAGGACTAGTCAACAAACTGAAGATTACTTTTCAGTTTATCGTGAGTTTAAAGGATAAAGTTATTCTGTAAATAGTTTAATTCCATAAAAACACTAAAACCAACAATGTCTGTGTCACTCAGCCAATACCTAACTCTTTAAACATGGGTTACAAACATGCAGTATATTTTTTATTTTGTCTTAAAATAAGTAATTCAAGCAGTAAGTAAATAGTGCATTCTTTGGGGACTAGTTTCAGCTGTGGATTAAAGCCAGTTTGGTGCGCTTGTGAGTATTTACAGCAGCAGGACTCAAAATAGACGACAGTGAGTGTGATCATGGTAATGAAGGAACCCAGTGCAACGGTGTGGCTCACTGATGTGTTAATTTGGACAACAATAGAGATCTGTGGCACACAAAGGAATACGATATATCAGGTTTCAGATACACAGAGATTGGTCAATAAGAAAAATATAAATCGTGGCCGTTATTTTTTTTTCCCCTTTTAGTGAAGAAGACCTGTACAGAGGAGCCGAGGAGCTGTCAGCAGGACCACTGCCTAAACGTCAGTACATCCAAATCAACACATTTATGCAGTGAAATCGCATCAGAGATTTGAAACAATAGTCCTTTTGTTTTTTGTCCGTTCCTTCTGACTCTCCTCTGTCTTACTCAGTTTTAAAGGTGGAGGACAGATGCAGTTTGGCCCCGGCGATGGATATTCTGTATTACAGCGAGAGAGAGTGGAAAGGAAATACTGCCAAAAGTGCTCTCATTAGAAAGGTTGGTGTGCCTGTAGCTCATGGGAAGAAGTGCTTGAGATTAAAGCCCTGTTGTTGTTGTTGTTGTTGTTTTAACGTTAATGGCTAAAAGACTTCCTGTGGCGTCTCTGTGTGCTGCTGCAGGGTTATAAAGAGATGTCCCAGAGGTTTGGCAGCTTGAGGAGAGTGAGGGGGGACAACTACTGTGCCCTCAGAGCAACGCTGTTCCAGGTGCTCACCCACAGCCCCCAGCTGCCCTTATGGCTGCAGGAGGAGGGCATTACGATGGTAAAGGCTCACTTAACGAGTTGGTATCACTTGTCCATTAGCCCTTAGTTAGCATTAGTTAGCTACACTCAGACAGCATATTTAACAGTTCACAATAATAAAGGTGAAGATATGAAATTCATACTAATTTCTTTACAATGGGTCGTTGATTTTTAGACAGCTTGACAGAAGCAAGTTTTCTGTTTCCTGCCTGTTGACCATCTATTTCGCTGATTGAAATGTCAATCAAAGCTATCGTTGGATAACTCAGTCCTAGGTTGACTTTTTAATGTTTTTAGGTGACTCGTTTTAAAACAAGTCTTTTACACCCACGTCATTAAAACCAGTGAAGTGAATAACATTGATCTTATCTTTACAATACAATGTTCTGCTGAGTCTTGGTATTCATGTGGATGATACTTTGACACGTACCAACCACCAAAACGCCGCTGCTGACCGAATACCGCCCCTGCATTCCTCCAGGAATATGACAAAGAGCTCAAAGTGCCGACCTGGCTCTCAAACTCCTCAGATCTCATTCCGATCGAGCATCCGTGGGATGCACTGCAGACACAACATTAGGCAGGCAGTTTTAATGTCGTGGGTAATCGGTGCATAAACCTGATGGTTAAATATGTTAATGTTATATTATGCTAAAAAATTAGAAGATGGGAATAAAGAAAACCGCTTTTTTCTTGACTTGCATTGTAGTGTAGTTAGTACGATGATCAAGGAGCACTGTCGGATCAGACTAAACCTGTTTGACTTGTTTCTCTTTTCATTTTAATGTTTGTGGGAAATGGATTATTCAGATTGTGTTTTCTGACTTGAGTGTAACTTCTCGAAATTAAATAAAGAGCTGGACAAAGCTGCCAACAGTATGATGGGAAATTGCTACACCTTGGCTGTGCTAGTCATAAATAGGACTTCTTTTAAAGTCTTCTTTTAAAAACTGTGACCCCATAAAGTTAGTTAATAAAATACTCCTCAGTCTTTGAAGTAACGCTTGTTACACACTAATTAATGAATTCTTTACACGTTTGCTGTTGTGTTCTTGGTTTTGGAAACATTACAAAAAAGAACAACAACCTCCAAACTCTTTAAACGCCCCTTCAGCACGACAGCTACGGGAAGCTATGATTGGACAATCACTGTTTGGACGAGGGGTTTAGTAAATGGTTACATGAGACCACAGAAAAAATAACATAAAAAAAAATCCAGAAAACTGACTAAATGTTCTAATGTCCATATTTTAACAAGCAGTGCTTCAGCTCCTTTAAGCTCGGCTCCCATCTTAGCATTTTAATTTGTTGTGTTTACAGCTGCCAAAGCAACTTGAGGCCCAGGAAGGTCTGATAAGTCAGTGGACATTTCCTGGAGAATGCCTGCAGGGAGATGGGACAGGAGATGCCACCCTGCAGCTAAAAGGCTACATGGAGCTGCTCCGAAATAAGGTACTGGCAACAGAGCTGTGAGAAAATATTTTAAAGACGCAGTGTGAGTAAACCACAGACTTGTTTTTATGCCACCCATGTACACCGAAGGTATTGATATTCATCCACAGAGCCTTTAGATGTGATTGCTACCATATGTTAAAGGGAGGTAGTCTTCTAAATGCAGCGCTGCTGTCTTTCATGGCTTTTTTTCCCCCCTGTGTGTGCCATAAACACACAGCCGAGTCATGCTCTAAAGGATTTTCAACTGTTAAAACCATAGTGACCCTTTCCTATAACAAAATGAAGCCCCAGCCAGAATATACAGTCTCACACTGCTGCTGGTATCTTGTGAGGAATTCTGGTGTTTACTGCACACACGTTTTTTTTAAAATTTATGTTTGGCCTCTTTGGCTTTACGAGAGGGAGCTGGTTTTGTGCCTAACAGCGTGGATTCCATATCGTTGCACTCAAAATAGACTGTGTTGTTACTCTGGTATGTGCTGGTTCCACAAATATGACTTTTTATGTGCACTAATATATATATATGTATATGCAGGGAATGGGGGAAAAAACAGCCTCTCAGTAAATACCAGTTTGGTGAAACTGATCTTTTTTTGTGATTTTTTTTTTTTTTTTTTTTGAGGCTGTAGTTTCTGTGGTGGGAAAAAAAATCCCATGAATGCAGAGCTGTCCTCAAGGATATGGAGTAACTAGCCAGTGGGGAAAAGTAGCCAGCTGGGGGTGGGGGGGTCTATGCATGCCCCCCAGAGCCATTTTGTGGATATTTAATGTCCCTGAAAGAATGTTTTCTCATTATTTTTGAACACTGCCAGACTAGAATGCTTTAGGTCAAGACAACAAGGTATAAAAATGTTTTAAATGGCCAGATTTCTATAAAATTTTAGTGCTTTGGTGATTATTTTCTGGATTGATAAATTGGTTAATTTACATTAATTTATTAATAATGTAGGTTAGAAAATGACAAAAGTAATGAAAAGTTATTGTCAAGATGCTCAAGAGTTTAAAATGATATCTTCAAACTTGATGTAAACAGGAAACTGCAGCAAATCCTCATATTTATGAATAGAACCAGATGTTTGGCATTTGTACCTGATGAGTGACTTCACTGATAAACCTAACAGTTGATATCTGTTGATGGATTTCCTCCATTTGTTTCCAGTGGCAGGCGGCAGTCGACTGCTCGTCTGCGGCGGAGCGGCAGCAGCTGTGCGAGCAAGTGTTTCAGGGCGGAGAAGAGGAGCTGGGGCTGCTGGAGGCGCTGAAGCTGCTGATGCTGGGCAGGGCGGTGGAGCTGCACGGCTGCATGCAGGCCGGCGGAGACGTCCCGCTCTTCTGCTGGCTGCTGTTCGCTCGGGACTCGTCCGACTGCCCGCAATCCTTCCTCTCCAACCACCTCAGCCACGTGGGCCTCAGCGCCGGGCTGGAGCAGGTAGGAGACGCCCGGGCTTCTTTTTTATTTGTTGACCAGCAGACCGCAGGTTCACTTGAACAGGCATTTTAAGACATGTACTAAATGTTTTACTGGCTTTGCTGGCAGGTAGGGAGTGTTTAGATGAAACTTTTTATGGTAAACGACACAAAGAAAGTTCTTGCTCTTTTGAATCCAGCAATAAATTTCAGAGTCAACTGTTGTCACGCTTGGTAACGAACACAAAAACAACTGTTAGATGTCTGACTGGGTGTCATCTTAAACCTGAACAGTAAAACATGCTGCTGCTTGTGTTGTTGTTTTTTCTTCTGTTTTTTGGGCCGACATGTCACTGCATTATCAGCCCCGGGTCTGAGGAGCATTCGAGAAGTATCCAAGTGATTTAATTGTTATTTTCCCTCTTTTAATAAAAGCTTTTACAGGCACGGTGCCCATAAAGAAGCCCCACCCATAAATATGTGCTTGAACAGCTGATTGTGCTGTTTGGAGAGGTATGCATTCTCTAACTGTGCAATTATCTCCCTGATTTTTACCTTTTGTGCAGGTGGAGATGTTCCTGCTGGGCCACGCCTTGCAGTGCACCATTCAAGTTTACAGACTGTACAAGGCCGACACGGAGGAGTTCGTCACCTACTATCCAGACGACCATAAGGATGACTGGCCATCCGTATGCCTCGTCACAGAGGATGATCGCCACTACAATGTGCCAGTTGTAGAAGCTGCAGAACACAAGGTGCTCGACTCAAGCTGATCGCCGCTGCAGAGAAATCTCCTGCCATACAAACAAAAACACTCCTCAGGTTGATCAAGATAAATAGATTTAGGCAAAGGAATAGTTTGACATTTTGGAAAATATGCTTTCTTGCTGAGATATCTTGCTTTCTTGATGAGAAAATCGATACCACTCATATCTGTCCATTAACTATGAAACAAACAAGATAAATGTGTTAGTCAGCTTTAGATGAACTGGTAGGCAGACTTAATTACCTTAGGATGAGCCACGCTAGCTGTTTCCCTCCATTTCCACTATTTGTGCTAAGCTAAGCTAACCGGCTCCTGGTGTTGGCTTCATATTTAGCGTACAGACATTGGAGTGGTATCTATCTTCATATCTAACTCACAGTATGAAAGCAAATAAGGGTATTACCCAAAATGTCTACTCCTTCAAAAAATATGCTGATTCAAGACCCTGTACAAGATGTGGTTTACACACGTTTGTACACACTGTACTGTATACAGAGTTTTCTATTTGGTCGTGTGTTCATATATGTGCATCTGATATTTTATGTTTTACACTATTCTCTTTAAAATCCTGATAAAAACAAAAAGCTGCCAACAAGGCCAAAAATGATTGTTTATACTGGAATTTGGGCACTTTGATTTGTGTATTAATTTATTGTTTTTCCATTTTAATTTAAGAATGACAGTCGTAGTTGAAACAACTGAATTAGTCATTGAAAAGGGTTTTGATGAATCAACAGGTTAAACAACTCACATCAGATGGTCGGAGGAAGATTTATCGCAGCCTCTGTGTCAGAGGGTGGGTGTGGGTGTGTGTGTGTGTGTGTGCGTGCGTGTGCTAAACTCAATGTGTAACATGTTGCCTTTAACCAAGCTGTTGTGACGGGAAGAACGTGCCAATATTGCTGCAAATACCGGCAACAGTCCCAACCACCAGCCACTGGATTCAGTAGTAAATGCTCGCTTGGTCCTCCATGTTGCCTTAGAAATAATGCACAAGAAGAATGAATGTTGGTTAATAGTAGGGTTGAGCGAGTACTCGGTTGAAATTAGTTCAGATAATGTACTTTTTACAAGGGTGAAAGTGTCATCTGAGTATAATGTCAATAAAATCCTCATTGGGTAGCTGTTTATTCAGGTTTATATAATCTTGTTCTGTAAATAATTCTTTTACTCTGGTGATCTGAAGCTCCATTCTGAGGCTGTTCTGTAGCAACGTCTGATCAATCCATATCAATTTCAGGCTTAAATTAACAATGTTCCACTTCCAGTTTAATGATGATTTAGTTGGCTCAACAGTTAGATAACGGTGTACTCGCTCATCCCTAGTTATTGGTGACAAGAGGCCGTTTCCTTGCCCTGATTGCAGAGCAGGTGAAGGTGATACGTTAACAGTAAAACATTTCTTGTGCCATTTGCAGGAATGTTGTTGTCAGGTTTTTGGACGGCATTCAGATAAAAACTGAATTTTGTAAATGTCTTCTTTCTTGGATTTTCTGAGTTATTTGTTAATTTTAATTTAACTCATTTAACAAACAAATGTGTTCATGCATAGCACATAAGATTAAAAAAAACATTTCCCTATTTGGTGTAATAATGTGCTTTATGGTCTTTTCAGTGTATTTGTATCAAAGGGAAGGGTTAAGACTAAAATACTTATCTACAGAGTTTTTCAGAGGAAACGAAATGGTTGATTTTGAAATTACTGCAACTTTTATGCATCAGGACTGAGGTCCTAAAGCCAAAACAAGGGTTAATAATAAAGCAATTTATTTGCCAAATAAGAATGCCTATACAGTATATACAGTACATACGACAGTCTGAATACTACCAGGAAAATGCTTAGCAAAACAAAAGTAGATGGACTCCCAGACTGCATGGAAAGTGAACAATCATAATTGTATTGTAACACACGCAATGATATAACGAGGGATTCCTGACCCCTCTGGGCAATTAAATATACACATTGCATTACCTATATAAAACAACAATAATCTGTACACCATTGTATGTAAAATACGATTGCACAACCCAACAAGTCCCACAACATGTCTATATTTGAATTCAAGCAAGACCTTTCCGCTTAATCTTGATAAAATAACAAAATGAACTCCGTATTTTGGCAACTCCACCACCACTCGACACGTTTCATTCTTGCTGCGGAGGAAACGTTCTCCTGCGTCATTTTTCCCTTGTTTACCAGTAGACATATGAAAGTGGTTAATACACTGGCTGATGTGATGATGCAAACTGTTGAAAAGGTCGGAAGACAAAAGTATTTACACTGGTGAATGAACACTTGGAGGTGCATGGCTTTCTTTACAGTGTGCGTTTTATGT
Organism: Hollardia meadi; assembly: GCA_037974645.1. Lineage (NCBI taxonomy): Eukaryota > Metazoa > Chordata > Actinopteri > Tetraodontiformes > Triacanthodidae > Hollardia > Hollardia meadi. The sequence goes on from JBBPCS010000002.1 coordinate 7,211,938, forward strand.
CGTGTATGGGTCGACGTGAAGAAGACCTCGTCACTCGTTATTCAAAGTTTAGTCTGTCGGGAGAACCTCTGAAACCAAACCATACTCGGGTTCTCTCTCTTCTCCAGCACTGTAACACTCGGCGGTCTCCTCTTCAGCAAAGTTCCACATGAAGGTCGGCTTTACCCCCCCCCCCCCTCCCCCTCCCTTTGCTGTCAAGAGTTCACTCCTGTTCCTCCTCCTCCTCCTGGAGCTCCTCAATTGCATCCATCTGAGTTCTGGAGCACACCTCGCTCATCGGGGCAGAGTCCTCGCCCTCCACCACCAGTTCATTGGACATCTCATTGTTTTTCTGCGGAGACGGCAGACAAGAAAAATGAAAACCCCATAATGCTTGAAGCCACTGAGAAACCATTGACAGAAATTGCAGCTGAGACCATTGTGCTAATCTAATACTTGATACGCTGCAGAATGGAAGAACACAGTATAACTGAGTAATCCAGTCCTCACATGAAGATGGAAGTTATTTAGGAGCACGCAGAGCCCCTTGAACTTGATAACCTCATCAGGTTGCGTTTCTGGTTGTCTGCACTAACTCGGTACAAACTGAAATATTTAGAAGACTTGGCAGTAATTGCAGTAAATTTTAAACGAAGACTTTAATAAGGTGCAGAGAAATAGAGAAGGGATGGATGGATACAAATTTTCCCAAACTCATAGTTCTCCACGTGGAAACAAAGAAAAATGGGACTTTTCAGATGCTAAATACACAATGTGCAAATCTCCCACCAATTAGGCAGTAATGTGTCAAATACAACAAATATGAGTAAGTAAAGATACTGAAAATGTTTTAATAACTCATGGTATTGAAGGAATAGTTCCAACATTTTAGGAAACTTTCATGCTGATGGTTAGATATGAAGATTTATGAGGTATCTGTCAAATCTAAAAGCTGTGTTTCTGCACAAATTGTAAAAATGACAAATGAGATGTTAGTTCTTGAGCTTTAGAGGTGTTGGTAGGTGGGGGTGCCCTGATGGCCTAGGGGGTCAAAGGTGCCGACCATGAGCCACAACATTTTCTTATGGCTGGGGACCTCTCGCCCTTCATTTCCTTTAATCTTTCTTATGTTGTCTATAATAAAGACAAAATTAAAAGAAAACAAAGTGCTGACATGGAATTTTAAAACTTTGTACAGAGCCAGGCTAGCGGTTTCCCTTCTGTTACGCATCTTTATGCTAAGCTAACCAGATGCTGGCTATAGCTACATACTTCAATGGACAGATGTGAAACTGGTATTGATGTCCTCATGTGACTCAGCAGATATTTCACAAAATGTAAACTATTCCTTTAAAAGTAAGAAAGTAAGCTGCTGCCCCCCTATTTTGGGACAGTGAAAGCTCTATTTTGAAGTAGCAATTTTATGCTGATTTTCAAGATATTTTTATTTCAGGTTTATACTACAATACTTTTACAGGCCTTAATGTTCAAAAAACACATTATCTTTCCCATACTGTCCATTGTAGCAGCACCCTATTCACCCTCTATCTAAAACACTCTCTTTTAGCTCTTGTCTTTTTAGGGGCCCCTCCCGAAAAGCCCAGTCTGCTCTAATTGGTCAAAAGCTTAGTGTGTGTGTTGGAAATGTCACACCCCTTACCATAACCGGATTTCATTTACCAGAGGCTAACTGAGCAGCTGAAGACACCGCTGTAGCTACGGCAACAATAGCATCGGTTGTACGAACAGAATTTGCCCTTGCAGTTAAAAACACAGCATCTCCTCGACATAGCGATAAGTCTAACAAAACACTTTCTGGTTGGGGGGTGCCAAATTACAGCTCTGCCCAAGAGCATGCCAGACTAGCCGTAAGGTGTGCATTATGCAAAGTGTGACATAGTGATGTAACAAAGTCACAGAAGTAAAGGCTTAACTACTGATGCACTTCAA
>JBBPCS010000002.1:7217038-7245133 GCA_037974645.1 Hollardia meadi
AGGGTATAATCAAATGAAATGTTTTATGTCCATATCTACAACAAGTAGGCTAGGCCATCACAATAAGAGTAATAGGTGAATTCTAGTACAGTAGAGATTTGGGGTTCTCTTAAAAAAAAGATTTGTATATATCGGCATCGGCAATCGGCCTAAATGAGTTTGAAAATATCGGCATATTGGATATCGGCAAAAATCCAATATAGTGCATCCCTAAACAAAACTCAAGAAATATGGGCATTGACGACCATCTTACTCAGCATGCTGCATCTGTCACTCAATCATACCACTTCGCGCCATTTAACATCCGAATGATCAGGTCAAATCTGACTCGGCCATTCAACTCAATATACAGACACTGGTCATCCCTCGCCTTGACTACTGTAGCACCATCCTGGTAGGCCTGCTAGCATGCACAGTAAAACCTCTGCACATGGTCCAAAATGTGGCAGCACATATGGTCTTCAACCCATCAAAAAGAGCTTGTCACTCCACTTTTCATTACTCTACTGGCTTCCTGTCGCTGATCACATTTAAGGCATGCTATTAATGCTCACCTATATATTGGCCACTGGTATAGCTACCCCTAGCTGAACTCCCAAATTTAGGTTTATGAGCCTCCTAAATGGTCTTTCAGTGATGGGACAAATTATTCATCTAGCATTCATCTCAGCTATATCCTTCTCCATCTCTCTCCTAACCATGTGGCAGGTGGAAGGTGGAACTGAGTGAACTTGTTGTCGGAGGCTTCTCCTCGATCTACTCTGGCTTACATTGCACCTCTTTTTTTTTTTTTAGACAAAAAAAAGAAAATTAAGAAATATAAAATTATTTTATGATGCTGCTGACACCAAGTCATACTTTACGGTGAGAATAAAGGGATTCCAAGAACATTTCACCGTCTTACATTCTTCTTCTTACATGTGTGCTTTAGTAGTAAATGAATAGCGCAAAAGCCTCTGATGTGGTTTTGTGGTTTTTGATCCCTGGAACCAAAATATAGGAATGGATTACTTTTAAATAATTTAATTTGGTATCACCTTACCATATATCATTATTTTAGCAAAACGGAGGCAGATAATTACTAATTCGTGTGGCTCCTTCTCCCCTGACTCAGCTGTAGTTGCGCGGAACAAAGTGACACATCTACATTCACTTCCTCAACATCCTGAACAGAGTCCGATTTCATTAGATGATAATATTTGTAACAGAGCATTATTCCATTCCATTTTAAATGCACTTCCGTCTACCTCCTCTGCTGTTTTTCCATTCTGTTGTCTTTCCTTCATCGGTAATCAGAACAAGCCCTGGCATGAGGGCCGACAGTTTGTCTTTTCAACACTGCTACAGACCATAAGTATCTGCCTGTTGTGCTGTCAAGCACAAACCCTCACTTACATGTTTACAGCTCTGAAAGTCCACATCTGGTGTGCCATTCTACTCCTCCTCCTAAAAGACGCAACTTTGGCCACAAACTTCCTGTTTTTCTTCCTTCAGGCAGTTAATAAAACTAACCAGGGCAAAACCTCCTTTTTACTCAACAGAAATTCAGTTTGCATCATTGCATTAATGTTGAGTGAGTTGAGTTGAGGCAAATATGATCAGAGAGTCTGGATCATAAAGTGTTCTTGCTGATCTGCTGGCAAGACAGTTTGCTGAAAAACTAAAACATTCTGCAGCAGCGTACATAATGTGACTGCAGCACTCATTACTTTGCAGAATAGTTCACCTGCGAGGGGCTTTTGGAATGTGTTAACTGATGTTTTATGTGAATGCCTGTTTTTATTAAGCTCTTAAAGCTTGGGTGGGAGTGTTTAAGAGGGAACACAAAAGCTCCTTCGCCTCTTCACAAAATTCCACCCTTAATGTGTTTCTCTGCAACCTGAACCCACAACAGGATGGCAAAAGGGAAAAGTACTTTCAGTACGCCTGAAACTAAGTTGCAAACCCCCATCACTTTGAAAATTAGTGTGCAGCTGGACCAGCATAATTGGCTGCCTTGAATTGCAAGACATTTTTTAGATCTAAACTTTGCCTTCGTTTCTGAGACAGCAGTGAGAGTTAGAATTTATTTAGTAGAAAACCTTTGTCGACATTTCCAGTAGAATGCTTTGCACCAACTATGTCAAAACATGTTTCTGCACAGCACTGGACGCGTTATGTCAGTTTTGGAGCTGAACCCTGACAGACACGCAGTATCGTTGAATCTGGGTTACAGCAGGATTAGAAAAAAAATGGTAAACATAGCAGAGGACAGCCTAGGTCTTGTGTTTCAGAAGCTAATATCAGAATGGCACCACAGTAGGAGAACTGACACCTACTGTACTTGAGGTCAAATCTCCACCTGAGGCTGTAAACTAATACTCTGCAAGTCTAGAGTGCCTATTATGAAAAAGAATAGTGGAACGTCATGCTACCTGTATCAACTATGAAGGTGGGTCTAGATGTCTGAATAACACTGTCTAGATTACAGCAATGCCTGAAAAGAAACTGGATGACTTTTATTCTTATTTCCATAAACCTATAAATGGCTGCCAACTTTTTAATAAATTGTTTGGCCAATAAAACATCAGAATATTGTCACAAATGTCACTCAGTTTATCAGTTTTGTCTGACCAATAGTTGACCCAAAGATATTATTTTTTTATTTAATTTATAATTATATATGACAAAAACTGCAAGTCCTCACATTTGAGAGACATTTTATTTCTCTTAATCGTTTAAGCTCTAAACCTCATTAACGTTTCACCAAAAATTCAGGTCAGAAGTTGATGATCGTTTCATAGACCATGAAACCAAAACAAACCACACCTCCTTCATGCCATATTTTGAGAGTATAACCACTGTGGGTGAAAACATTTTGTCACTCTTATCTTACCGTGAGTGATAGAGCCAGACAGCAGAATGTAAACTTTTTAATGTGCGACTTGGTGACCGGGGTGCCAGCGTTCATCTTGTTGCTGGGATTGTTCTGTTGGTAAGAGAGCAATATTAGTGCCATAAATAAACCCATCTACAATAAAATGTTACCACACTAGTAGGAGGAGTGTGTATTACCTTGTCAAAGGCAGGGTACACTGCTCTCAGTTCTGTTAACCAACCGTAGGGCATGTGACCCACAGGGTATGTGGCTGTGAGGACAGCCACAGCCTGGAATGACAAAGACACGGCAGCTATAAGTCATCATCGTGTGAAAATACCACACGCAGCACACACAGCTAAATTAATGACAGGTGTCTAACAATAGTAGACACGAAAGCAACACACGTGTGTCTCTCACTTTCCCCAGCAGCGTGTGGTTTTTCACAAGTTTATGATTGGATAACAGCCTTGATCTTGTTTTTGTGTCCCAAACAACAACGGGCAGTGTCAGGCTTTACGCAGGAACAGTAGAGCCACGTAGGAATGTTTTCACTCAGTATAATCATGCCCTGAGTTTCACATGAACATGGTGAATCACCCAAACCACTGGCAGCCAGTGTTGTCAATGATTTCCAGTTCATTCTGGTAAACAGCTTTGTATTGTCTCCATTAGTTAGGGTTTCTGTAAGCCAGAAAGCTCCAGAGGGGGTTTGTTAGCATCTGGCATTTCATCTGCAGCAACTTGAGGGAAAACTTAGTCCACTGGCTTCATATAGCTGTAAAGCCCCTGTAAATGACACCTTATATTGAACTAGTCTATAATTATACAGTACTAGTAATATGTGGCAGCTTTATAATGACACCCAGATTAAATGTACAAATCAAAACTTCTCAAATATACATGGCAGCTAGTCACGAAAAGAAATTACAGTAAAAGCTTTCTAGAAGAACAGTTTAAATTTGGTGAATTAAATTCATGATACACCCACCTCTGTAGCATCAGAGGTCCCCTTAAGGTCACGAGACACAAAGAGGTTGACGATGGGTCGGCTGATGCGCTGTGTGGCCAGGATGAGGGCCAGGGGCCACCAGAAACTCAGCATCTTTTTGATAGTGGCATCGCCCTGCAGGAATCAAAACGCATTCCAATTCAACACTGGTTTTAAAAAGGACATGCTTAATTCCTTATTCTATTATTAGTTGAGGTGGGGCAGCATCATGCATAAAACAGTGGAGGTCCATAACCTTCTGTCATATTTTTCTTTTTTTTGTAGACTTTGACAAAACCTGTTTCACAGCAACAACAACAAAAAAAGGCAGCACTTACCCCCACATCGAGTCCACTGGAGTCTGGGATGCTGTCGTGGATGTTACAGTAGTAACCCAGGCCGACGATACTGAAACGGACCAAGGCACCCATATACAGGGAAAGGATCGGAATGAGTAAAGGCTCCACACATTCAAGGTTACTGTGGAGGAGAATGGCCACGAACACAATCTGCAGGAAAGAACATCCATGATTAAAAACACAGAAAATCATAGACTAGAAAGGTTGATTAAAAATGAATCGACTCTTCAAATGTACCCGTTTGCATTAAATTTAAATGAGGGAAATTACCTGGGCCACAACATCGGAGATCGAGGCTGAGCCTACTATGACGCTGTACTTGTGCTTGAGAAGTATCCCTGCATGAATCCACGCCTTCAAACAGAACAATGGACAGAGATGTTACGCTAAGACACCGAGATTAAAATTAAAAACAAAAGCCCCACCACAGTACGATGACGGGATATATAATGGAAGTGAGTAAGCTTTTGAAGCAGGGAATACACTATCATTGGAAACCAGCATGAACAGAGGATTATAAACCAGCTATTTATAGGTCAGGTGTGTTTATATCCATGCTTGCGTTATAAAATGCCCGACTTCTCATGTAGAGTAATCCTGCTGTACTGTACACTCACCATTGCATCCAACAAAGGGAATGCAGCCAGGTACAGGAAGGCCTTCCTTGTCTTGTGCCCCACAGATTCATCCACATGGTGGAGCTTATTTATGATGTAGTATCCTAAATCTGTGTAAGCTAAAGAAAAAAGTGAGTAGAGGTTGAGGAGATCATTTCTACCACGTTTTCATTATTTTGAGCAGCAGGGATTTCCCCAAGAACGAAAGCTGTCAGAGGGTGAAACTTTAGGTTTACCACAAATACCAAACTTCACTTTTACAGGTTGCGGTTTAAGCACAGCATGCCATCACATGTGCACAAACAACCCTTTAAAAACACACACCTATCAAGATGTGAAGGACAAACGCGATGGCCCCGGCCGTCACCATGCAGAACACAGCCTTCCTCCGGTCCCTCTTACTGTTGACAAACACCAAGCCCACGTTCTTGAAGTCGCTCATGGGTCCGGTGAAGAACTTCATCAGGGAGTAGGCCAGGCCGTAGCTGGCCAGCATTTCAATGGCATCCTCTTTAACTGTGGCTATGCCCCTGTTGAGGGCCTGGAAAAAGATATTACAGGGTAGGGAGAGGTGTCAGGGGAATGAGGAAGCACACAAGAGGAAGTTCAGCATGGCAGCGTGATCACCAGTCCACATGACCATGACTTGGCTGACTATCTTTGACCAGATGGAATTTGAGATCCCCCCCCCCACCCACCCACACAGCCATATACTATCCTGCATTAAACGGTGAATGCCTTCATGTGACACAATAAAAAAATAAGACCTTTGACTAGTGCAAAGCAGTGAGTGCCATCATAATGTCTGGAAAGGAAGCTCACACAACTTAGTATCTCATTTCCATTCAGTTTTACCTTAAGAACAACCACCACAGCTGCCCTTTTCCTTTACAGGACCGTGTGCTATTTATACCAGTTAACAGAGCCATTACATAAGCTTAATCCTGACATCTCCAAGCTTCAACGTGTTTTTTTTTTTACTCTCACTCCATCTGCACGTTAATCTCATGGGAGAGGGCAGCCACCAGATCAGTCGTTTGGCTGAGAAAGGACAGGAAATGTCTAAAGCGAGAAAAGCTGGCAATAAAAGGAAATCATCTAAAAATCACCGCCATCATCTACAAACAGGCCTGGAATCAGATTTACTGATTAATGAAAAGACAAATAAATAACAGTGTGTGCGCTTTGTCAAATAACTGAAATCCAGCAGGAGATTTATATATTATTTGGTGGCAGAAGTGACATCTCAGAATAAACAAGAGCGTGAGGTCCACACGCAGTTCCCTCTTCCTAAATAATGTATAGGGGAAAAAAACACCTAACGGATACCTTCAGCTCTCAGCCTACCAGCTAAGCTAGCTCTAGCTACAAACCAGTCGTCTTATCTGACAAAAGCAGAGTCGAAATATTCGGTGTCACTGTGGAGAAACGGTGTCTGGAGATCCAAAAATATATTTTTTTAAACGGATGCTCGGGCAGCAGCAGCTGTTGACACACTGAGCGCACACAGGCAGAATAAAAAACGTTAACGCCGTTAGCCGCTGCTAGCAAAGGGGAAAAGCTGCAGTCTGGTGGGGCTTTTTTTTTTGTTATTGACTTAACATTACAGCCACAAACAACGAGCAAGGAGAAAACGTTACCTGTTCCCCGAGGTCGATGGCAACATTGGTGATAGCCAAAGGCACCAGAAAGCGGATGAGAGGCCAGTAGGGACTGAGAGATGGAAACTCCACCATAGTACAAGCCGGGGTGACAGAGCGAGGGGCATCTGCCTCGGTCTTGGTTGATTAAAAAGAAAACCTAAGATTCGCGGCTATAAAAGGCGGTAAGATCACCTGTGTTTTCTACCGAGAACTGGGGGTTAAAGTGGGGCAGCGGCAGGAGCCGAGGCGCTCCTGTAGCGGCGGCGCTTCACAATGCTTCAATGCTGCTGAGCGGAGGCGAAGGTCAACGAAAATTTCACACCGGCGCATCTTCCTCTCAAATCATCGTCGAGGGGGTGGGGAGACTCAAGGTGACATCAAACAGCGCCGAATTTGAGCGAGGAAGCGTCCCGCGATATCGCCGGTATATATGTGGATTAAAGTGTTAATCTAAACCTTCGCCGGGTTAGTTTTCCAGCTCCGCATTTGACTGCGCCTTTGCTACGCAGTCCGGTTGTTGTTGAACCTCCCCGAGTGCTGGAACCAACTGCTGCCCGCACGTGGGCCTGGCATCCCGGCCGTGACATCATCACCAAGTCCAAACCCGCCTGTGTCCACACAGGGCTGTATAATGTCGTGTTTACATTAAAACACGGCGACAGAACATGCAAATAGTGTTATTCAGACTTGGTAGCCTATGTCATGATAAATAAACATATCCATATTTTCCGGAGGAATATTATTTCTGTGTGTACAAGCCACCAAATATTGCTAAAATGGTCAGTTGAATTAAACAGTGGGCATCTGGATTTACATGGAAAGTTATACATGTATCTTCACGCAGGTAATTAGTTTGGTCCCATGCAAGCTTTTTTTTAATGTTTACATTCGAGGACATAATATCTAGGATAAACAGGTAAAGCAACGGTGAGGCAATAGGTAGTGAAATACTGACCCCTGGTGGGCAAAGCAAGAAATGTTATTTAGGAATTGTTTTTATTTTACTTCAATATATTGCACTCTGTATTGAGATAGCATGTCTCAGATGACACAATTACTTTTGTTTCTATAAAATGTCTCATATCAAGAGAGTGTGGTGTGTCAGTATGGCCAATTTGATTCTAATCAATTAATCATTCCTTGTTCTGCCTTGAATCAACCAGGTTAGGTTAACAAACTCTTCCTTGTTGCCCAAAGACTAACATACTCATTAATGGGGAATTGTTAATAAAGTAAAATGCTGTTTCACTGGTCAGAAACAGACTTAATTCTGAAAATTACATAAATGGGAAATTGCACATATGTTGTGCGATCTTTGTTGTGCAGGCAAAACACAAGGTTGTTTGTGCGCCTGCCTGGTGCCTCAGGGAGTTTCTGTAGTTATTTTAACAGTTGACTCAGCTTTTTACGAGCACACATGCCTTTCCTTGGCAGCTGTAACTAAAGTCAGACGTTTACCAAAGAGCTTGTATCTGCAAGTATATTTTGTGAGTTAAAATCCTGAAGCTATAACTATAATCCCTTCATAAGAGCAGGAGTGTTACATTACATCTACTATCGCTAACTGTACACAGGGTTCTCAATAATAGAGGACTTTGTGGTTATCTTTTACGAGCAGGCTTTTAAGCAAACGAGGCATGTATCCAACTGTGTGTGCTACAACTCATTTTGTGCTTGTGATTTTGGATAACAAAGCACAAAGTGTCACCCTGGTTACACTGTATTAATGTGCAAGAGCCCCCGTTAACGCATATTTGTATGCATTTGAATAATGGATATGCAAGTTACTTTAATTCAGTTCAGCAGAGTGTTGTTTGGCAGGTTCACATGGACATGTTTATTTTGGCATTCTTTTTCCATGACTTGTTTAACTGTGTTTACAAGTTTCCCAGATTATTAAAATGTATTACATTGTATGGTTTGGAGATATTGGGATGGGTTTCCAGGGTAGCAGTTCTGAGCACACTTGGCTGCCAAACATTCAGAGGGCATAACATACATTTCAGTAGTGTAAATACTGACAGCCAGATATTATAAGTTTCTTAAACTTTATCAAGACTTTGCTAAGACTTCATATAAAAACATGGTAGGCCTGTGTGGCTGTTGAAATAAGAGAAAATAATGATCAAAATGAAATACCTAATATATTTACCTGTTAAAAGTATGATACATGTACGTTTTCAGGTGATACAACACGCCCTCTAGTGGCCGTTTAAGGTGTCAATAGCTTGCAACAACACGCCTGATTTTAGATTATCTGCATTGGTTCATTTTCACTCTCTTGCATACACACCAGTCCAAATGCATTGCTTCAGTGACTTACATTAGCCTACACTGTGCAGCTATATGATTAACCAGGAGTCACAACAACTGTTGACTAGAATTACTACTGCATGAGGATTGTTCGCTGGCATTAACAGCCCAACAAACAACAACATATATTTTCTGTCTGACTGTTTTGACAGATGTCTACAGGTACTCCTGTCAAGCTGCATTCAGCCACAACATCCACCTGGGACCAACGAAGATTTTTGGGGTAAAACATATAGTTAATATTCTACTAAAAAAAAAAACACCAGAGATGAACATCAATCATAGATAAAGAAAGGCAGTGAAGCCCTTTGCTCTAAAGATGCAAATTCTATAATATTTACTAGGTATTTTATTTATCATGAAATATAAGGTATCAACTAAAAATAGTTTTAAGTGGTTAATGCATTAGGTTCAAATAGCATTTCCTCTTTTTTTTCTTTTTGTTATATCATCATTAAAATAATATGTGTAACATAACATGTAAAAATGTTAGCACACACTCTGAGAAACTTTTGGTTATTTTCATGCTGTATGGCAGGACCTCACTGCTTTCCAGCCTTGTGTTAAGGAAGGAGTGTTTTGCAGCCTTTTTGTGTTGTTTGTTTTGTTTTGTTGCCCTAGTTTTATCTGTCGGGCACAAAGTCTGCATTTTTTTTTGCATATGTACTGTATCTTTACTGGGCAAGGAGAGGAATTGGGTTCAGAGCTGTCTTGTGGTACTTGTTTGTATATATAACAATGTTTTCTTTCTGTTGTCTTTTTAAATGTATCTATTTATTATATAATTTCTCTGCTTTAGACGTTCTTTATTTTTTTAAATTAATTAAAATGAAGTAAAAATGTGATCATAAAAAAAAAGAACAGTTGTCTTGATTTCTTCACATAGGGGGCGGAAAATGAATCGTCTTTGTGTGTGCACAAATCGAATTTTAAGAACAAAATACAAAACTGTCAGTCTGTTACTATAAATGTGCTGCAGCTTACATTGTAGTTAGGTTCTGTGGCTGTTGGGGGCTATGTCAATAACTGTCTGTTGTCACCATCAATAATTAATGACACAATTAGCTCTCGAGTCGTCTGACAGATCTGCCGACTGCTTAGTTGGCAACCATCTCTCACAGAACAAGCTGAACAGCTATTGATTTTCTGCCTCTGAGGCATCACGCTGAATCGTGTCCTCACTGTATGAGACTGAACACGCCCGTTATGTATCTGTTTGTTTCTGCTGATGTGTGCTATATGATTTTTTTTTTTTAAATAAATAAATAAAATGCTGCCACATGACATGATGCTGAATATGCTTTATGCACGTGAGACCACAGAACACAGGAGGTTGGATTTGTGGTCAGAAATGAGGAAAGTCCACAAAGGCAGCCTGAGTCAAAAGGAAGGACAACAGTCAGCGGCTATAAGAGTTATTCAACAGTTGTACCTCAACCCTGTGCAGATTTCTCCATCAGTCCTGGATATTAAGATTAATTTAAATGAAAATAGACAAAAAAATCTTGTCGTATTTCTTCTATAAAAGGGTGATATATTACTTTCTGTAAGAACAGTGTTGTTGAGTTTGACTTTCTCTTCGAGTGTGATGAGTTGCTTCCTGTCTGTTTGATAGGGTTGAGTATGTACTGTATGTACATCAGAGTATTTTCCAGGTAAAATGTGTCAATATCCAGACTTGTTATGAAAGGAAAATCTTTACAGCTGACTGATCTTCTCTTCCTCTTGTGATCAAAATGATTAATCTGAAGTTAAATTCTGAGGCTTTTCTCTTCTGGTTGCATGAATGTGTCATGAATGTGATTTTTTTGGTGTCATTTGTCCCTGTAGTTTCATCTAAAGCCAGCAGAGATTTCAGACCCTTGGTGGAAGAAGTATTAATTAAAATTACTGATAATACCACCACACTGTGAAAATACTCCACTAAAAGTCAAAGTCCAGCATTTAAAACCCTGCCTTGGATGTGTAGGCGTATGTAATGTGTTATCAATAAAATGTACTTTAAAGGTGCAACGTGTAAGATGTTGAGTCTCGTTCCCAGGCTGCAGGCCGGGCCGGCCACCGACCCATAGCATTAGTATTTGACGTCACTATATATGATATATTCCGTCACTGTCAGTGTTTTACTGCTGTATTATTGCATATGTTGCATTGTACTGCTTTAGATGTTTAACTGATTTTAACTACTTTTTTATACTGTTGAGTAAAATGTACAGCAATGCATCATATTCTATAAGATTATCATATGTTTGTAAGGTTGCCGTCCTGTGAAAATCACATATCTCTAAAAAGTGATTTTTTTTTTTCATGAGCTCAAACAGTTTTCAGCTTTTTGACAATGCATTATGCAGCCAATCCATTTTTTTTAAAATTAGTTTACCATAAAAAATAGGATCATAAGTTCAAATATACTGTATAATGACCAAATTTGGAGATACATGGTTTCCAGGAGGTAGCCATAGAGAGCAGGCATAATTAATTTCACTTTCATCTTTATTTTATATTCTTAGTTTTTCTCATTTGACATCTTTTATGTCTTATATAAACACACTTTGGATTGCCTTTGAGTATGAAATATGCTATAATTGAATTGCATTTAATTGTGACTAATTTGGTGCATTGTGGTCATTTTACTGCTGGGTATCTGCAGCAATGGAGGTTAACAGTTTACAGTTAGCAGAACTATTTGGTTTCTGAAATCATTTGGCAGAATTAAATTGGCCAATTACTGTTCGAATGATTACAGTGTTAGAAATTAACTGAGCTGACTTAGTTTGATCCATACATTATAGAATTATACAGCACTTATTATTAAATTGATGTATGACATTTTTTTTCGCTTGTCAAACTTAATGTAAATCTCTGCCTTTGGTTGGAAAATAAATGGTAGAATCAGTTTTACTGAGAGAGAGAGAGAAAAAAACACACACAATCAAACCTCATCCAAGTACCTTCAGTCTCCACTCATCGAAAGGAAATGATGCCAGCCGGTCTCAAAGCTTCCCCTCTGTCTCTCCAGGCGCTCTGAAGCAACACAGGAAACATCCACAACCGATAAACACAATGACCACAACACATCACGCTCTGATGGATATGATCCACACGGCATCCCAAAGTGGGAAACAAGAGAAGGAAGAGAAAAATGAAGGAATGAGTACAGAAGACAGGGTGTTTTGGGTTTTCTTTTTCACTTCCTGGATAATAACAAGAGAGACCCATGAAATTTATCTCTCTTCTGTTCTTAGTCTCCTCTCTGCACCCAGCTCAACTATTGATTTATTTGTTTCTCTGAAGCCTGAAGTAGTAAAGAAACTCATAATATAATCTCACCAAGTCTTAAGAAAGTTATTGGTTACTCAAATTACATCAAAAGTCATTGAAAAGTCACGTAATTTCATTGATATAGACATGATATGTCCAAAGAATTTACATTATATAAAAATGTTTGCCTGAAAGTTCTAAAATAGCATCTGCAAAACCAACAATTCAACTTTGAACTCAATGAATAAAGTATATCTGTCTTTACTAGGAGCGCTTTAATTTAGTGTTTTATCTTTGGTTGATTAAATAATACCCTTGAATTAGATCCACATGAAAGAAAACTATTAAAAGTGGTTTTTAGAACCATGATTTAATAAAGGCCACAAATAAAGGCAATAATGTGTCAAATAAATGCATTTTCAAACAAACCTTTAGCACAAAAAACTGCAAAAAGTGATTATTTTCTTTCAGTGATTGGTTGTTTTTGATGGAAAATAGTACTTATAAAGGATCCGCTCATAGATTTTTCCATATCTATCTTAAAACAGTAGCCTACTCAAGTGTAGGCAACAAATCCGCAGTCCTCATTCTGTGTTTTCTTGTTTTAAGACAGACTTTAAAAAACAAAAAATAACTTATCCTTTAACTCACAATTATGGTTTTACTTCAGTGATTCCCAAAGTGGCGTCGAGGAACCCCCAGGGGTCATTGAAGGAGTGCCGGGGGTCGTCAACAAAAGGAAAATCATTCATTTTCCTTAAAATTCCATTAATCAGCAACACAAGGACAGAATGTATGACTATTTACTGTAGGTCCAGGGATTCATACACTTTCTGCAAAATAAACATCTTAAAGCTAAATTATCATCAGATGGGGGTCTGCGGTCTAATTTGTGTCAGTTTAGGGGTCCTCAACATGAAAAAGTTTGGGAACCAGTTAGTCAAATAGTTTGTAATACAACAAACTCATTTTAAATGAATTTAATCTTTTGAATCTCATAATATATCACCAATAAATATAAATTTAATCTTCTTTTAAATGATTAAACAGCTTAGTTCATTAAAAGGCTGCATGCTTAGTTACATTTGTCTTTTAATATGTTCCAAAACTCTATTTTTTTTTTTTAATGAAGTGACCCAGTAACCCCAATAAACAGCTCCACGTACCCACTGGACAGCCCAACTGAACAATCTCCCATTTTCTTTCATCTACTTCCAGTCAACAATCTCTCACTGCATGGACAGTTTGTGGAGTTTAAAGTTCGCCTCCATCTTTGTGACCTTGCACCCACCTGGCTGCTGTCCAGTCCTGGGGCGCTTTGACCAGCAGAGGGCGCTCCGAGTCCACTCAATCTTCCCCCCCTCCTCCCATTCACAGCCAAAGAGGGCACCTCCATCCAACTGCGGTACCTATCTGATTCCTTTAATTGCTTCCTTCCTGTAGTTAATTGGTGCCAATCTGTCCAACCTTAAAAACAGAGCTACATTACATGGTCAGGAGCGCACAAACTATTTTCTACTGTGTGAATCTAAACTTATGCATTACCTACAACCTGCATTTACTGTGTCGTGCTTGTTGAATTCACCTGTTTCCGCCGATTCGGAGCTGTCAGTGCCTGCAAGATTTAGATCGAGGTAAGCTAGTGCACCTGTGAGCATTTTGCATTTTCCTCACATTGCTGCACAAATCGTGCAAACCTGACAACATAGCACGACGGTCATAGCATTTCTGCAGACACTCGCTTACAATTCTGATTTAAAAAGCGTGTGCGTGTGGCTTGAAGGGAAATTGATTCAATTTCAGGCAGCAAATCTCACTTTTTGGTTCGGCCAAGATGTGCAGCGACACTCAACAAATCTCATGTTGCAGTTTGGGCGGTGTAGTGGTGTTTTAGGCGGGGGTAGCCGCAAAACAACTCACCCTAATTATCTCCTACTACTACTCGCATTAGTATTTTTTGCATGTCAGCCCGTCAATGGGAGCTCTACTCTACTACGACGTCCCTCCCACTTCTTAACCGAACTAGACCTGGGGTGAAGATAAATACACCGCTCAGCGACAAAACACACGAATGAAAGCAGGTTTTTCTTCTTTAAGACAGCCTTATTTGTGTGTTATGTGGTCCTGTGGGTTATTTTGAGTGATAAAAGCGGAAGATGAGCGTGCGATTTGTGAGATTTTAAGACCGGCGAGTGTTTCGCGGGAAAACTGGTGGAAGGATACAGCGGAGGAGCGCGAGGAGTGCTGCGGCCGTTTTTATTGCAGCCGGCAGAGCACTCAGCTGTGATTCACACGCTGCTGATGACAGACTGCGTGTCGCCCTCATCCATCAGCTCCCCCCCATGCATGCTTCACACAGCCTCACCGAAGCCGACTGCATCGCCTCCGTGGAAGGATTTAATGTGTCATTCGTGTTGGAATAACTTTTTTGCGCCTTTTGGGTCGATTTCGCCCGGTCTTCTTACGCCGACGGTATAAAATCTTTTTTTTTAAATAATAAAAAGGTAAGAGAGGGAGTGGGTTTCTGGAGCTTGCACGTCACCTTCCCACCAGCAGTTCAGTGAAATAGATATCAAGTTATCGTCAGAAGCAGTTTAGTAAACGGTAGTTTCCCTTCTTGCACTTATTTTACGATCAGTTCCCCCCAGTTGAGCACCTGCTGCTGCAGCACTGGTGCATGCATGAAAGGCGTGCAAGATAGGGGTTGATGTTTTGGAGTGACCATGTGATGTTGCTTACACTTAAAACGTTGCAGAGCAGGATCAGAACCGAGCAGCGGCTGTCTGCTTGGAAGCTGCAGACCTTTTTCTAGGAGAAACATCTAATCAGACAAGTTTTTTTGTTGTTGTTCTTTTAACCAGCTTCATAAAAAGGAGAACGACAACAGAGACGCCATGCCGCTGAATTCAAGTTTGGTTTGTAAAAACTATGACTACGACTACGACTCTCTTCAACCGTATTTCTACTATGACAACGAGGAGGAGGACTTCTACCCTCAGCAGCTTCAGCCTCCAGCACCGAGCGAGGACATCTGGAAGAAGTTTGAACTGCTGCCGACCCCTCCTCTCTCCCCGAGCCGCCGACCGTCCCTGTCAAGCCTCTTCCCCTCCACGGCGGATCAGCTGGAGATGGTCACCGAGTTCCTGGGCGACGACGTGGTCAACCAGAGCATCATCTGCGACGCCGACTACTCCCAGTCCTTCCTCAAGTCCATCATCATCCAGGACTGCATGTGGAGCGGCTTCTCCGCCGCGGCCAAGCTGGAGAAGGTGGTCTCCGAGCGGCTCGCCTCCCTGCACGCCGCGAGGAAGGAGTCGGTGGCCGGTGACTGCGCGGAGCCTGCCGGCGCAGCTGCGTGGAGGCTCAACAGCAGCTACCTGCAAGATTTGAACACATCGGCGTCGGAGTGCATTGATCCATCTGTGGTTTTCCCGTACCCGATAGCAGAGGCGCCCAAGCACAGCGCGGGGACGACACCCAGTAAGGATTTGGAACTGGACACGCCACCAAACAGCGGCAGCAGCAGCAGTTGTAGTGACTCAGGTAAGCTGAATTTGTGCTCATCGTGCAGTCACACCCCTCTGTGCAATTAGGAATTTCCCTCCCTTGCAGAGTGTGCAAGGGTTGTCTCCGCTATTCTGAATCATCACTGGCTTTAATTCCTGTGATTTGCAGTCAGATTTCCAGGCAGGAGGTAGAGCCATGCTGTCTGTTCCGCCCATGTCATGTTGTAGACTGCTGTGAGATTAGCTGGAGGGTATGGCTGCAACGTTAGGCGATCAACTGATGTGGAAGGAGAGATTCTGCCCCCCTCCCTTCCCACAGAGGCATCCACTATGAATGAATTACAACCTCACTGCTGAAGCAGAGTGTGATTGTTTTGCTTTTTTATTTGCATTGCAGAAGACGAGGAGGATGGAGACGATGACGAGGAAGAGGAGGACCAGGAGGAAGAGGAGGAGATCGATGTGGTCACGGTGGAGAAGAGGCAGGCGGTGAAACGTTGTGACCCCAGCCCGTCAGAGACCAGGCATCCCAGCCCGCTCGTGCTGAAGAGGTGCCACGTCTCCACCCACCAGCATAATTACGCCGCCCATCCATCCATGAGGCACGAGCAGCCGGCTGTCAAGAGGCTGAAGCTGGAGAGCAGCAGCAACGGTGGAGGAGGTGGTGGCAGCCACAGCAGGGTCCTCAAACAGATCAGCAGCAACCGCAAGTGTTCAAGCCCCCGGACGTCTGACACTGAGGACTATGACAAGAGAAGGACTCATAACGTGCTGGAGCGCCAGCGGAGGAACGAGCTCAAGTTGAGCTTCTTCGCCCTGCGGGATGAGATCCCCGAGGTGGCCAACAACGAGAAGGCGGCCAAAGTGGTGATCCTGAAGAAGGCTACTGAGTGCATCTACAGCATGCAGTCAAACGAACAGAGACTCCTCTCACTCAAAGAACAGCTGAGCAGGAAAAGTGAACTTTTAAAGCAGAGACTGGCACAACTGCAGGGCTCACGTGCTTAAAGTTTGAATCATAAACTTTTTGGCCTTTTTGTTGTTGTTTTTTGTTTTGTTTTTTATGCAAGTTGAAGACTTAGGGTGTACAGTTGTTGCATGCAAATGCAAAATGGATTAAGTTTGGAATCTTGTTTGATTTCATTGTTAAAAACTGCCTCAATTGAAGTTATGGGTGGATTAAATATTTAAAAGTTTATTTTTATTAATAAAATATAAAAAATGGGGCTACCCTGTTTGAGTGCCCACACTAAAATATAAATTTTTATGTTTTGTATATAATTAATATTTCCTAAGAAAATGTATTTTTGGATCTCAATTGTCTGGATGTTCAGACCAAGTGTTTGTTTTTTTTCATTATGTTCCTAGATTCTTTTTGAAATATAAAAAAATGTTTCTTCTTGAAATTTGTGTCCTTGGTCTTGCAAAAGCACTTCTCACACATTTCAGTTCTTTTATGAGAAGATGCACATTAATATGTGCAGGGGGGTACATGTTGCAGCAGAGTGGGTTCAGAGACGAGCCACATACTAAATGATTGACCGACGTAGACTATAAGAAGGTCATACTTACGGGTGATGATGCTCAGACAAGGGCACCCCTCTCCATCTCACTTCTAAATGTAAAATATCAATATTAAGGGTTGAAATTACAATAATTTCACTTAAAGATGCCATTTTTGATGCTGCCTACTGGTCATGAAGACAAGGTAAGCTCAGACCATGATCTGATTTATGTAGAGAAGCACTTAAAACGGCACATTTGAACCTAGTGAGAGCTTTTAATTGAAGAAATTCTGACATTACTGATGCTCAAGTGAACAGATTTCATTTTAAAGTGTTATCACTCCTGTTTTGTGATCAGAAGAACACTTAGCCCTGTTGTACCTTAAAAATGCTGCAGAAACACACTGATGCACGCAGACATAATTTCCTGCATGATGTTTATGCTGGACGTTGTTGTTGGAGCAACATTGAAAACTAGTTCAAATTCCTTGTATGGTTAAATATAGGCAAATAATCACTTAATTTCATGTCTCAATAAGATTAAAGTCAAAGAGTTTGTCCAATGGCGACTATTTACACAGTCAAATTGTGTGTTTTTTGGCAAGAAACTACATGTAATTTATAAGCCAATCATCAACTTATGATATTACTCAAATATAACTGTTAAAAGTTTAAATCTTGGTGGGAATATTAATGTGAATTTATCAAAAACAGAAAATGAAAACATGAAAAACAACCTCCCATTTGAGTACAACACATACTGGAAGTCTCCGCCCTGATATATAACCTCTTATGTAGTTTTAATATACCTGCATTATTTTTGACGTTGCCCCGACCTTTTTTTTCCCGACCGGCTTGCCTGTCTCGCCGTGACGTCACGCGCCGTATCCAGATCGCTTCCACTGAGCGCGTGGTCCTGGTCGCGAGCACATGGAAGTGCGGTCGAGATTTGTGTCTGTGAGACGCGCGACCGATCATCAGGGGGGGAAAAAAGGAATATAAAAGCGACAAATCGGCAACAAAAACAGCCCGAACAGCGCGGTAAGAGCTCTTTATCTTGTCTTCTATCGATTGGATTCATCATTATTTAACCAATTCTTTTAATTCCACTGATTAAAAGCCTGATGATATTGTGAAGTGAAATCTCTATCTCTCAATCTGTCTTACTGAAAACTTGATTTAAAGGAGTTATATAATAAGTGCGGGTAATGCCAAGGACTTTGCAGAGGTTTAATTTGGTGTGAAATATAAAACCTCTTGGTTCAACCTGTCTCAAACTATTGTTCTCAGGATAAGTCTATTTTCGTCTGGCTTCTCTTTTGTCTGTCCAACTCCTGTTAATGCTGCAGAGTTCAGAGCTGGAGATGTTTATGCATGTTCTGTGAGTCTATTGTTCTTTTCAGCTGATCACACTTATGAGATGCTTTTTTTTTTTTATGCTTTCCAAGTCTTTATTCTCCATGGACCTCAAAGTCTACTGCTTCAAGCATTGTTGTATCTCTGCTGTCAGTATGATAGCAAGTGGTTTTGGATCATAACACAACATGATAACAGGCATCTGTGATAATATCAGCTCCACATTTGTGGAGCTTTTTTTTTGCGTGCAAGAAGAGAAGTATTTCTGAACTCTTTATTTGAATGCATATAAACGCAGTTAAGCAGAAGATGTTGGGAGAGCAGCATGCCTGAGACATGAGGTGCAGACACACTGAGACATGGGAGGACCACAAAAGATGGGATTAGTGTGGATTCATTGTGGGGACCTTCTGGGTGGGCAGGACGGTGTAGAGAAAGTGTGCTGGAGCTGGTTGACCTGGGTTCAAGCCTCCATGACAACGTGCATTCACCCCGCTGAAGTGGGAAACACTGAATCAGACACTCTGATGGGATTTTCATTGAAAAAAATGTACAATTAATACCCAGTAAGTTTGGTTTTTGTCATACAGGTCACAATACATCTACAGACAGGCATTTTATGTTAAAACCGGGCTGGATTTAGGTGAAAAGTGAAAGTTTACGTGTTGGTTACAGATAACCGCTGTTTTAAACCACATGTATGTATCATCAGCGGCATCTCGAGAGCACTTCTTTTTGGGCGAATGAGCTCCAGTATTTCAACTGCTTGGCACAGACATTAATATTTCATACTGAATTACTTGTGAATCAGCGTCCAGCAGAAGAGGATCTCTGTTTCCTCTCCAGATAGCCATCAGATACCACCTTTGTTTGGTGTGGGAAACAGACTTGCAATAAAAAAAAAAAAAGTTAGTAATCTTTTTTTAATAATTTGTTTATTTTATCATTTATTCAGATTCAAACTTTGCTGCTTTTTAAAAAAAAATCTTTAAGATAAATAGACCCTTCACTCTGTGACTCAAATGTACCACCACCAGGAAAGACCATTATTATTTCCCAGAGCTCAAGATGACTAAATCAAATGTCTTGTTTTGTCTGGCCAAGTCTCAAAAACAATGACGTAAAACGGAGAAAAGGAGCATCTGAGAAGCCGGAAACGGCAAATGTTTGTTTATTCCATGTGAAGAACATTAAAACATTAAATGGTAGCAGTTAGTGACAGAGATAGTTTACAGCTGTTGGACTCATCATGATGAATACAACGGAGTCACATCCACAGATTTAATCTAATTCTTTGAGTGAGGACGGGAATTTATATTTTCTGCTCTGCTATGATTACATCAGCTCTCTGCTTGTCTGATACTTCTTGTGAGACCTGTTACTCCTCACATATTTTAGAGTGTATCTTAGAGATCTGTGTGTTTTCCAATTTCCAGGCAAACGTACGCCGAGCCAAACTTTTGACTACCTCGCCACAACGACTGCACACATACTTTTTAGATACTTTAGAGGCCCAGGAATACATTGGAGGTCTGCTGTTATGTAATCTGTGTTTTTCAGAGCTGAAAGCTGGAATAGATTAAAGCCCTTCATACTCCTGAAGTCAGAACTGTGGCCGGCTCACCAGCTAGACTTTTCTCCCTGGCTGTGTCTCTTTTTACGGCATCATTATTATTGAATGACATCACTTTCCTCTTTGGTAATGTGCTGCCTCATTTGCATGCTCTGTTTCTGTCTCTGAGCTGCCGGGGTGTTTTTGTTGGCGGTGACGATCTGTGTTTGGCTGCCAGCGTCTAACCTTGCACAGTGTTTGTTAGAGAGGTATTGCCACGTGAGAGTATTTAGGAGTGTGTTTCTGTTCTACAACATACTTGACATCGAATTAAAAGTTGAATACTGGTTTTTGTTTGTCATAATTTGATGATAATGCAGCTATTGTACTTATTTTTTTTTCATTTTTCAGTAGAGGTTATACCTTTTTTGAACATATAGAATTAGCATGTAGCTTCAAACTCTCTGGGTGGGTGTATTTCATTCGGAAAGAGCAAGCTAGCAAGCCAAGCTAATTAGCTTCCACTTGGCAATGGAAGCTAGTTAGCCTAGCTTGCTAACAGCAGCAATGAATTTCCACTAAAAGATATTCCTGCCTTCGTTATTTCCACACCTGCAGCAGCATCAGCTGTCTGTCTTGAATGCAGTTGTGGTGACGGAAAATATGAAAACTCAAAGCAACAGGTTGTCCTGTAATCTCAGCACAAATATGTACATAGTGAACAGCGAGACTTTTTTTTTTAAAAAATCACTTTTGAATTGTGCCATGATTTACACATATGTTGAATAAAGTAACAGTTTGTCTTAAAACTGAAGTCTAAAACTGGGAAAATATGCAATTGGGAAGACTGCACATCCAAAAGTTGCATAAGTGAAACATAAGTTTAACCCACACTAAAACCTCGTCGAGACGGTTGCACATGCTAGCTGTTACAGAACCAACTAACTCTCCTTTTGCATAGCTGCAGCATGGTCAACATAGCCAGACTTGTAGTGATTTTGGTCTATTGAATTTTAACTTTTTCACCCATTCTGTAAGAACAGGGTGACAGCCATGTTGGTGTTGGTGACGTATATTGTGCGATACAAGAGATTTAGTTCACTAAGCGGTTTCACACAAAACTAAATCATAATTTACTGTTTTTTATGACAAACTGCGACTTCCTTGACTTGACTTAAATGATCTTTTAAATAAAATTCATTAATAAAATTCGAATGGGATCGAAAACGCACAAAAAAACTGAAAAATTAGTTTCCAGCTGGGAAAATTCACATGAGCGCCCCCTCAAGCTGGAACAACAACTCGGGAAGTCTGAGAAAACTTTGGTAGATGACTCACCGACTTTGGTTGTTGTTAAGAAACATTGGATTAAATAAATTTTTTGCTCACATGTAATTTGTAATAAGTTATTAGGTTGTAACCGTTGCTGTGACCTAGATTAGTTTTAAAAAGTTATCCATTAGCATTAATACAAAACATCTCCTTTGTAGCATCCTTGTTGTTCCCACATTACGACTTAAAAGCTCATCAAATGGGAAATGGGACCATCGGAGGAGCATGTGAATGCACAGTGAGGTCCCATGGGGCACATCAGCTAAGAATAATTTCCTATATCACTTAACAGGACATGGACCCAGCATGGCTGTTCTCTACCGGACTCTGCTTTGCTTTATATACAATCGGGCAAACAAAAGAGCAGCAGTTTCTGACTCATGACAAGGTTGATTTAATTGGTCATAGGTGGTTTCATCATTTCTACCTCAGTACAATGGCCCCTTAATGTTCATTCTCAGTTGACTGTCAGCCGGCTCTCATCTAACTACAGCTTCAACACAGAGAAAAGCATCACCAAATCAATAACTTTTCAATTTCCCCACACGATTTTGACTAAACAAGTCCTCAAGTGAACACAAACACCAAGGATACATGCATACAGATTCAGAGGAAAAATGAATTTGAATTTTCGATCAGGTTAGGGCTCAGGTGGTATGGATCAATTGCCATCTTTTTCATAACTTCACCATTGCTCGCAAATAATGCACTTGAGGTTCACCATCTGACTCAAATGTTCGTTTCTCTGATTTAAATAACTACCTTTCCCTGCTTGGAGCCTCAGAGAGAGAGAGCATTTGGAGCAGTGCTGAGGGGAGCTCACAGCAAGGTCTGGCGGTTGCATAACAGGATTGGTCCCTCTGGTGAATGATGTCATTGCCTAACCTCATATGCTTTTAAAATGTACAATTAGATAAAGCAAAGAAACCAAGGTTTGGAAAAATGTATACATACCGAACTCCGATTTAAAACATTTAATCTCAATCTTTTTTTGGGGGGGGGATTTATGTTTTTGTCAGATTACCAGCGTACTATGACACCGCTCAAATTACCCTCTCGACCGTGTAGCGTTAACTTTAAACCACCATAATCTCATAGAAAGTCTTTCTGGGACGCACCAACTTTTCAAGCCGCCGGTCTATCCGCATTCAGATGGAGCACTGATTGGAAAAAAGCTGCTGACCCTACCGTTTTTCAGCCTTTTTTTTTCTATTTGGGACATCACTACATAGTAGAGTGCAGAGAGCATTGTCATGTGCTTTATCGTAACAACAGTCCTCATCAAAGCAAGACCCACCGGCTGGACTAGAGCTAATTCTTCCACAAGCGTTTCCCCTCAGCTGTGCAGAACTCCATACAGGAGGCCAGGAAGAGGGCAGGTTTTTAAAGCCAAAGTCTAGGTGGAGGAGAGGAATGTTGCAGGACATTGACTCTGCAAACAGTAGATACAGTTCAATAGTTTGTTGATTTTGGATTTTATTTATGTCCCTTGACAGAGTGGCATATATGTATATAAAGCAAGGAATCTGTGCGAAATTGTGTATTCGTGTTAGATTTTTGTATCATGATTGTTCATCTTAGTACTGCTGGATTCATTAATTAGCCAATCAGCAGAAAAATAATTGACCGCAATTTCCCAAAAGTGCCAAATCTCTATTATATTGTATCAAGAAAATCTTGTTGCTCAGACAAAACAAGCGATTTGAAGAGCATATTGATGTGAATTTGTCTACTATTCTCTGACATTTTATGCACCAAATCATTAATGAATATTAAGAATATTCATTAGTTAAAGCCCTACACACAGCTATCGAAGGACTGGCTTGGCGTCATGGTGTTGATTGTTGGCACTGTCTACAGACAAGTGACATGTTGGGACTAAACATGAGAGGCTGGGCCTGTTTCTAATGTTTACAAGACGGAGTAGAAGTATTGAGGTTAAAGAGACAGACCGTGTACAGCAAGAGTAGAAGGGTGTAAATGTTGGAAGAGAAACTGCCCAAGAACTCACCAGTCGGTGTCCGTGCACGTTAACATCCCCCTCCAGAAACGGAATTACAGACCCAATATTTCAATACTTTCCTAACCTGATATTGTCACGGTCACTTTTTGTATTATAAATATTCATGCTTCAAAGATACGCACCAAAATGAGTTGAGGGACTGCCCTTTAGCCACAGTAGCAGTCCACCATTTTGGTCCAGACTGAAATATCTCAACAACTACTGGAAGAATTGTCACAGACAGTCAGGTGTTCCCCTGACTTTTCCTCCGGTTCCACCAGCAGATTGACATCTGTTGCTAAGGACTCTTAGTTTTGTTATCAGAGAAGAGCTACTTAGGGAAGAAAATAATGTCAAGCTTACACATTTTTCACGTGAAAGAAGAACTTGATTCCATAATGAACAGTGGCTTGTATCAACAAATGCCATCTTCCATCTCTCTGACATCTGAATCACTCCTCATAGAACCAAACCCACAACAAGCACCGACATTTCTATTAAGGTTCTATTGAGTTTGAAATAAACTACTTGTCCAGAGTCAGAGAACACCGTCTAAGATGTCTTCGCTGTAAAATAATTAGTCGGGTCACAATAATTAGTCGACGTCATGTGTGTATCTTTTAAAAATGTTTAATTTCTTTAAACTTCAGCACTCCGCTCTGTCTGCAAAGACACCTCTGCAGCCTCTGCTTTCACCTGAATTCTATTTTTAAATATAAGACTTGCTTTATCTTTCTAACCTCTTGAACCCCGCATGAATTTCCTTTTTAATCACTTCAACCTGGGTGTGCTGTAGTGTCCCATACATTCTGTTCCTGCTTGCTCCAGAGCTCAAAGCTTTGCCATATTTACACTTTCAATACACAAACTCACGTTTCCACTTTTTATGGCTGTGTTATTATATCAAGTGAAAAACACTGTATGCAGTTTGTTTTATCCATGTAATACACTGAATGGATTTAATTTGATTTATCCCATAACATATCTCTCTGCTTTCTCTGCTCTCTACAAGTAGTCCAGCACAGTTAAGTGACATAGTGCCATAAACAAACAGGAGGTCGGGGCTGACCATCAATCATAAGAGAGTGTAAATGTGGCCCTCAGCTGCTGTCAAAATGGCCTTTGCAGCCCGACAGGTAGGTATTTGAGGAGGAGGCAAACCCTGTTCCTCCTCCCAGGTTCTCTGGGTGAGATGAGTCACTCCCTGCAAACAACGTGTTTGATTTTGCTGTCAGTTCACCTCAGGCGTGGAGGGAGAGTGCAGACGTAAACTGTTTGGCTGACCTACATTCTGTGCGTCCTGCCGCTGTGCTGGTGAAGTTTGAAAGGAAACAATCCCACACATTTAATGAGCAGGTTTCAAAAATCCTATTGTTGAGCTGACAGAGCAAAGGAGGGGCGCAAGATGGATAGACACCTGTTGTTTGCCTGCAGTGAAAGGTAAAGCCCACATGCATTGTGGTGATGCTGATGAGTAATCTGACATGTGTTACCAGTATTGCCACATAGACCATTGAATCTGTAACGTTGGCTTTTTGATTCTGCAATTGCTCTTTGGTCGTCAACCTGGGGTGAATCTGAGGGGTGATGAGATGATTACTATGGAAGAAAATAAGAAAAACAAACTACTTTTGACGCACAAAAAAAAAAAAGAAAATTCAGTCATTATCTATCAGCCTGGTCTCACCAAATGGTGTATGAGTAACACGGCAATGTCTTTAGTCATTTTGTGAGTTATCGAAACGCATTTTTTGCTGCATTAGGTTTTTCTCGTAATTTTTTTTAGCCGTGAATGCGATGGTAAAAACGGTGTGAGATGATGTAGTATAAAGAGTGAGAAAGTCCATATTTGGAGGAGACTGGGGTGGTGGGTACGTGCGTCACATAACTAAACCGATTTTAACCCAAACCATGATGGTTCTTTTCCTAAACCCAACCAAGTCGTTTTGTTGCCTAAACTTAACCAAACTGCGACTGTAAGTCACATGACTAAGATAACAAATGTCACACGACGAGACTCACTTGGCGTTGTCGTTTCCTGCATGTCTAAAAGTCGGACGGCGTTAAATGACACGCGAAATGGCGTTAAAAGTGGCGTGCTATTCATATGCCATCCCATGAGATCCAAAGTCCACACACCCCTTTTTTTGGAGCTTCACAGCAAAACAGTGTTGCAGCATTCTGCTAAACAACCGAAGAAGGTGTGGACTTGTTTTGAAATGTAAAACAGAAAATGGCTCCACATCTTGTCCGGCATGGAGTGTGTCCATGTCCAGGTTCAAAACATTTGCTGGATGATCCTTTATCTTTTTTGCCAGCGACCTTTGCACCCGAGCCTCTGCGAAACAAACGTGGAAGCTGCGTGTTTTGGTGCAGAGCAATTGTCTGATTAAGAAAAAGGGAGGCCAGGAAAATATCAATCAGCGAGGAGACTTGTGCAGCTATACTGTACAAGTTGTTTCAAGTCAACTCTGAGAGGTAACAAATCTTAAAGCGGCACACTTTTTGTACCAACATTCATGTTGAACCTTACGTACGACCCGAACTAATCAAAGTAAAAAATGACTAGACGTGTGTCTGTTGTGGTTGTGACTCTCATTTAAATCCTATCTGCTCACATAGTGTTGCCTATGTATAGGATTTAGCTGGATGTTCATACTGTATTTCCTTTTATTCTCACATACTGCCTGGGGGAAAAAATGAATGAAAACACATTTTTATAGACTGATCCAACATGGGAAGAATGTCCTTCACGACGTAAAAGCTCATTCATCAAAGTTTATTAAACAGATTTTAATTCTTAACACATAAATTAAATTTTGTAGCTGCGGCCTTTACATCAATATAACACCTTTTAGTTTAGCCGTGTTGTGGAAACATTACTAGATTCCCCAGTTCATGTCTGAAAAGAGCAAACTTTGTATTTTTTCTGTTGTCAATACCATTTATTTTTTTGTCTATACTTACAGGCTAATTAATCCTTATTTATTACACAGAGAGAAGCAGACAGTACAACACAGGGTCACATGTTGCCGATGGAGTTCGCAGTGCAGTTTAATGACCATTAACACAGCGTTAATGAAATATTAATTGCGTCTTGTCAGTGCCAACCCTTTCCATCATTCGCTCGTCAGGGGTTGGAGGTCAGGCTGCTGTCTGTCTGACAGAATTCATCAGCCTGATTAATACCTGCAAAAGGTTAATGTAGTTCTTAATCCTGGAGTGAGACTGGCCTGTATGCTGTCACGGTAGCATGCCCCAAATGAGGAACCGTTTCAGTGCAGAGGTGAGATCCTCTGGTTCCTATTTTTAGGTGGAGACGGCTTTCTCGCCTTTACTCTGTCTGTTCCTCTTGTTTTTTGTTTAAAGCAGCTGGTGTTGAAGTGTGAAAGCTGCTGGCCTCCTAAGGAAACAGAGGCATGCATGCAGTGGTTTATTCAGCATGTTTTAGGTGTCACAGGGCATCATCTGACACCTAAATACAAGCCCGGTCCTCGTTCAGAGAGCATTGGTGTTGTCACTTGAGGGACTTTAGTGATCAAATTTAAGAGTCTGCAAGATCGCCCACAATACGCCCACGCAGAGTCATTTATTTTCTCGTGACAGGTAAGATCCATTAAGATAGAAGAGTAAAATATGAAAGTTTGTGTTTACATCGACATTTAAAGGTTTTGCCTTCAATTAAATTACTAGATTGATTCGACCGTGGGGCATTTTGTAGTACACTGACTTCACACTTCACAGAGCTCAGCCTTCGTTCTTGCTGATGGGGAGCCTTGGGCGCACAGATCCCGCTCCCTTTTGATGCGCTGACTGTCTGTCCCAGGGGTGGTTTTGATTGCCTCTTTACTCCCCTCCTATGTAAGTCAATAGGAGCCAGCCTGCCATCTGTGGGAATTGATACCTCTGCTGAATCATACTATTAAAGTGCTCCTCCATCTTCCTTCCCACTGTCTCCGCTCGCATCCTTTCACCCCGAGCTCGCCTCCCTTCCCTCCCCCCTCTCTTTCTGAAGCCAGGCTGAGGGGATTTACAGTATCTTACTGCTAGAGATGCAGGAGATGTGACTACCGATTGGGCCTATGGCCGCATTACAAAAAGGGTCTGCAGCATTACAGGTACTGGTGAGAAGATGGAACGCTGTAGGCTATTTTGAAAAATACACCCACGAGTTTGAATGCTTCTTAGCTTAAAGAACTTTAAGACAACACTGTAAAGTTATCACGGGGGAATCCTTATATCTTCAGTCTCAGTAGGTCAATGTTTTGATTGATACTTATTCATTTTTGTATATCATATATCTGAAAGGCCATATACCTCAATCTTATGCTATGTTGCAAAAGTATTTGCACATACAATAAATGATCAGTACCGTAGGACTGAAGTTTCAATCAGTCGATTGACCGTAAAATAATATGCAAATATAAATTAATTTAAAATTTTTAGTCTCTCAAAAAGCATTAACGTCAAAATGAGAAGAGATCATTTATGCCAGATTTATAGCTACTAGCTAATTTCCATCTGCAGCCCCTGGACAGGCACATACAGATTATCACCGTTGCATCGTCTCTATCAAACAAACAATTATACAGACAAATCTAGAAGCACACATCAACATTTAAATACCAGCCCATTCATGCAGTATAGCTTTAAAATTACAAACCGTTACAATTAAAAGATTACAGTCAAATTACTGCCGACATGACTGGATGATTGTTGTTGTTTTTTTGCAAATATGGCAAATATTCATCTTAAATGTAAGAATTTGCTGCTGTTTTTCATTACATATTATAAACTAAAT
>JBBPCS010000002.1:7252828-7265811 GCA_037974645.1 Hollardia meadi
TCTATCTATCTATCTATCTATCTATCTATCTATCTATCTATCTATCTATCTATCTATCTATCTATCTCTATCTATCTCTATCTATCTATCTATATCTATCTATCTATCTAATCACCAGTTTCCACTTCACTTCAACAGTCAAGTTGTAATTAAACTCAAGATTTTCTGAAAACTTGCCACTTAATAATACAAATGTGGCTCAAGAACCAAACAAATATGAATGCCTTAAGTCACATAAAGCCCCTTGTTTTGTAATTAAACCATTTTTTTGAGTTTAGTGCTATATTGTAGGACTACACCGCAAGATCTCTCCTACTTTTTCCGTGTATGTGTTTAGTTTTCAGCCCTCAGCCCATATTCGAGCACTGCTTGAACAGAGAGGGATGGACAAATTTAAGTGGCAATGTCCTTAACAACACATGTCATTGCATTGTTTCAGCTGATTGGATCTGGAACCAATAAATACCCGTGCCTTATGCTGGGTCATGTGACGCGGGAATGAATGTCAATCATCCCATGATGACAAAAGCCAGATATTAGTGTGAAAGCGGTATAATATACACCATTTTCTCAGAGAAACATGGAAAACATCACTTTAAAAGTGTTTTTCAAGGGCAAAACAGACTAATAATGTGCAGAAAGATTTATGTTAGAACATTCAGCATTCATACATTATTCATCTCGTGTAGTCTGTACTGGAATAGGGTCTATATTTCACTTTCATTAGATGCAGCTCATGTGAAAGACCTGCAAAGGGGCATAAAGACGGTTTACATCTCTCTCTACATCTCTGTTTGTTTCATCTGAGATCCCGTGGCTGCTGGAAAACGTCAGATAAAGGTGTCTGATTGTTTACATTCCACACGTGTCGCATTCATGCAAGAAATTATAGCTTCAAAAACAAGCCAAGTTTCTGTCTGCCTTCTTTAATTTGCAGAGGTCTAATGAAGGACTTTCTTTGTTTTAATTAGGCTGTTAAAGCACCGCAAATTCTCCAGGCTGAATGCTCCTGTCTTGCTCCTCTTTGTCCCTGCTCCTTCAGGAAAAAAAACGGGTTAGCATTCATTCTGAATCTGCACCTGTTGATTAGAGCGTATGTCTTTCCTGTTTTACATCTTGAATTTACAGCCCTCAGCTGGAGGGACGACCTTTCACTCGGCCTCTGAGGGAGAGCCGCAGCAGCTGTGGTGACTTCACTGGCTCCTCGCGTAAAAAGATGTCGAGGAAGCAAAGCTCTCTCTCCACCTTGAACCCGATAGCGCCCTGATTTGACACGGCGCCTCCATCAGCTGTTCGCTTCTATCCGATTGAACGGATTTTTCAAAGAAATAAAAAGGTGTATTCAATTTCTCTTTGTGGTCCCATTTGTATCTTATTCATGTGAATCAAAGAGAGGCAGGAAGAGACCACCATAATGTCCCCAGTTCTTCATATGTGTGGTCCTTGGCAACGGAAAATGGACTTTTATATGAGGCTGGCAGCTGTGTGAAGAGAAACATTAGCAATGCTGAGTCATTACAAAGAGTAGCTGAACAGTCTGTGCCAATTTATTTCTAGTTTGGCAGAGAAAGACGCACTTCCACTGGATAAAAGTGTCTCAGTGTGAGGAGAAGTCACTGCTTTGTAAATGGATGATTTTAGGAAGTGCCCCATTACCAGGCAGCTCCTCTTGCCTGTTGGCTTTCCTCTGGAGCAGCTGTCGGTCAGTGTGTCACTGGGTAAATCTCCGAAATACAGGGCCTCTTGAAGAAGTCTTGGCCCTGAACTCAGCATCACACATTTTTTTTAGTGACAAGGTTCCCGTGCTGCATCCGGGGAAAGTTTCAGACGTCTGAATGTTAGGTACGTCACATAAACTCTACAAAGAAGTACATTCATCTACAACTTCAGATGTCCGGCTTTGCTGTTTAATAACCAAGTCTTGAGATCTCATCATGGTGGTCAATGAGCCCCGGGTGGTCTTTCAAACCCAGACCAGTTCCAGGTCAGACCTTTGACCCACCCACCCCTCCAGGATTGTCTCTGCCCTCGTGTTTGTCAGTCCGGTCAAGAGGTTTTCGGTTAATGAGCTTGTTGTCGATGAAAGACGGGTCGCAGATCACTGTTGGAACAGCCGCCGCCGCTAGCATCAGCACTGCTGCGCCAACATTCCCGCTGGTTCACGTTACAGTGGAGATATGAAGCAGCTGGAGTTTGACCAGTTTAGTAACTGGTGACTCAAAGGGGCTGACGTTGCTTTCATTCAACTAGTTAGAAGCAGCTTATTGCAGATCCTCCATGACACAGTACCGAAAGACGGGGATTTATTGGGGTGAAGGAGGACTGAATGGCTTTTGTTCCTTATTTAAGTTATTCAGTTCACGGTGTTTCTTGATTGGGCTTAATTTTGATTAAACACCATTCATCGCTCTGTTAAATAACTAAATGGAAATAGACTTTCTTACTTTTTGTCTTCTGCTCCTGCTCATTCTTCTGCACCTCTGGCCATGGAAAGTAAAGTTACATTTGATCTGATGTGATGCTGGATGGTGATTCCAGTCTAATGTGTTGCTGGTATCATGGTATTAGAGATT
This sequence comes from Hollardia meadi, assembly GCA_037974645.1. Lineage (NCBI taxonomy): Eukaryota > Metazoa > Chordata > Actinopteri > Tetraodontiformes > Triacanthodidae > Hollardia > Hollardia meadi. The sequence continues at coordinate 7,255,402 of JBBPCS010000002.1, forward strand.
TATGGACGGCAGCCAGCCACTTACAATGAATGACCTATTGTAGACAAGACTTTTCCTCCGAGCGCCCGTTGTTATCAAGTGACTGACCTGGTTTAATCAACATCAGATGAAACAGGATTTCCCACAGCGCCCCAAAGACACAGTGGGAAATGTCATACAAGCTCTCCTGCATGCGTCGGTGTTTTAGCAGCAGCGGTTTGGTCGTCGCTCATCATGTATAAATAGCAGTGGTGCATAAATGAAAGTGCAGCGCACCGTCGGCTTCAGATATGAGTGTGCAGCACCGGCCAGTCCACAAGAGCTGCTGCATATTGTTAAAAGTACATGTGACTGACTGCCGGCGAGTGGATTTTCCTGTCAGTGCCAGTTTTAGCCTGGCCACGCTCAGATACCAAACCTCCACAAATAGTGTGTGATCACGTGAGGAGGCACGGTGCCAGATGGGTCGTGTTGGTTACAACCTCGCCCACATTCTTTTAATTTGCTGTCAGCCCCCTGGAAATACATTTTCTCTGACACGTGGCATCCCTGCTTTTACAGCCACTCAGCTGCTCAAGAAGTCAACCTCTGTGCGAACCATATACCCTCCTTATAATGCACAAAGCACCAAATATATCGGCAGTAAAAAGCTGGCCCTTCTCTACTGTACTCTGTACTGTATGAGGCTGATCACTTTCAATTTGTGTTGGTTTTCACTGGAGCATAGCTGGATTTTTTTTTTTTTTAAGAGGGTTTAAATTTGACACATTTATTCATTCATTAATTTGTTTAGTTTTTGTAGCTTGACCTCTCTTTCCTCAATTTTGAATATTCTTTTTTTCTGATCTGCGTCACCAACGTTATGGAAGTACAATACTCAATAACTGGAGAGCCGCTTTAAATGTCCCTATGCACCCAAAAGTTCACTTATCGCTGAAGTTAATAAACAAGTAAACAAACAAACACAGAAAAGTAATAGAAAATAAGGACAAAAATTGGGAGGTTAAAATTTTGATCTGTATTCCTCGTGCAAAAATGGCCCGTTTTGTTTAAACATCCTCTCAGAACATGTAATATAATAGTTTTTACACATACAAGCAAACAAGGTGGCGTCCTCTGGTGTTGCTGTGTGATTTCAGCAGCGACGGTTGAAAGCAGAACTGTCCATTATGACGTCAGTGCCACTTCTGTGAAATGTTGCTCGCTAAAATGAGCATACGCATTTTGAGCATTGATGAACACCATGTTCATCAATGTGTTTGTGCTTCTCGATGTTTTTAACCCTTAAACTTTACTGGAGGGTGAGTCATTAGAAACAAATGCTGTGTATCCAAACTTTGATTTGACACTTTCCTTCTCAGTCGTCAGAGAGATACCAAAGATGTCGGGGACGGGAAAGTCTTGCAGTTTGAATGTATATGGCAGAAATGATGAGCTGGAATAAACTCAGACAGTCTAATACAACCGCTCTGTGATAAATGGGACCTTCGTGAACGTTAGAATGTTAAGTTTTTGTCAAAACTGTTTTAGAAACGCTCAACTTTATGGTCATTTTGGATGCTGTAGTTTGTGGTGCTGAGAGGTGTTTCTAATATTTTGTCCACCACATTCAATTGAAGACACTCAGGGGTTTTACAGCTGGCTTTGGTATGGCCAGTAGCTAACGGTAATGAATGTTCGCTAACATTATATACTGTTGAGTCACTGAGTCAGTTCACAGATTTATTGACTCTGCTTGGGCTGTTTTATATAATGATTCACTGAAGCATTTACTATTATCGCACAGTCATTTGTTTGTTTCATAGTTTAGCTTTCATGCTACATAAGAGTGGGAAGAAAGGGGGAACTGTAGAGTTAATTAGAAAAAAATTAAATGCAAAATAAACAATCATGCAGAAAAAAAATCATATTTTATGTGAAGCTGCGTGATCAGTTTTATGTGTCCCTTTGTTAATTATCTTTTCTTCATTTATCCTCTCTGACTTTTTCACAACTAACACACTCATAACCAGCTCGTAACGAAAGGAGCAGCCCATTTGCAAAGATGAATGTTTTTTTTCTTGATAACTGCATTATATAAAATGAAAGTTAGCTTATATCATATCAGTAGTTAAACGGGTTCTTTTCCCCTCTCTCTGTTTTGCAGGGTGGGTGGTGTTGCAGACCCTTGTGCAACTCATTTTTACTGCAGCTGTCGCACTCATAGACAACTGAAGATACTGATCTGAATGGGAAGGATGCAAAGGTGGAAGCAGTCGAGTGTTGGATTCTGTTTCACTGAGTCTTAATGGAACACACACACACACACAAGGATACTTACATGTTTTTTAATTCTATCCACTTCCTCCTTTCTTTGAGAGGACACAGATACACCCTGCATGGGCCCCTGTGGTGATATACATTGTGGTCGGGAAGTACCTAATGTTACAACTGTCATGCTGGCATGCTTAAAGGGACAGTACTGATCACTTTCACATGCAGTACATTCTCCTTTCAGGACTTTGTAACATGCATATTGATGGATGTTTGAGTTGTCACCTTAATAGTGACTGGGCAAATTTTTCTGTGCAGAGTCAAAGAGGGTCTTTTCTGTATTATACACAGAGGTGTAAAGACTAGAACATTATACTCAAATAATGTAGTTACTTTACACACATTTTACTTGAGTAACAGTAAAAGCACTGGAATAAAAATGTACTTAGATACAAGTAAAAAGTAAGTCTATTAAAATGGACTTAAAAAGTTACTGTGTTACATTTTGGAAATTGTGTTTGGGGGGTCGGGGGCGCTGCACAGTTTGACACACATATATGGTAGAAGTTCATAAGCAATGTAGCAAATTTAGAAATCACCGCTGAGGATCCACCGTGAGCATTTTAGCTTTTAGCATTTTGCCAAACCGCCGTCACCTGTTAATCACGTGACATCGGGGTGTGTTTGATATGTGTCACTTAGCGTGCTCGCTAAGGTGGTGGTGCATTTAATCAGTGACTGATTGAGGTAAATGGGGCCACTTTTTAACTATGCCGATAATACATGCGTCATCCTTAATTTTAAGGGCATTATTGTTTTTACTCAGTAATGGATTCACCTTGAAATGTAGTGAAGTACAATGCTTGTTATTAAAAGCACTTAACTAAAAGTGCAATTACTGATTTAAAAAAAGAGTACAAGTACACAAAAAAAACAACTTAATTACAGTTACGTGAGTTCATGTAATTCGTTACTTCCACCCCCGATTATTCATCACAGTTTTCAAATGATCAAGAGGTCATATTGTCTCACTTGAGAGGCAGAAAGAGTTGAATGAGAATTCTGAGACTCCATCCATCTGTTATCTATCACAGCTTATCCTATGCAGGGTCACGGGGGGCTGGAGGCTGGAGACATTGGGCGAGAGGCGGGGTACACCCTGGACAGGTCGCCAGTTGATATTTGTTCAATACTATAAGGCATAAATTGAATAGGTTTGAGGATGTCATCAATTCTACAAAGCCCATCTTCACCCTCATTAAAAAAGGAACAGAAGTTCAGTCAAATTTTCACAAAATACAAGAATTTGTGATATTGTGTAAATGAAGTCTAACCAAAATGTTTGCACGTTGTATGTGTTTTCTGGCACTTTACACTGTTGAATGTATTGAGGAAGCTTGTCTGAATAAATTTTTCACTCTGGCAGATGCCTACTAGGCGTGTGTTTTTCTTAAGTGTCCCACAAGTGAGTGAAGTGTACTCATTACACTGAAGCCGGTCCTTTGTGTTCTGCATCACTGACTCCTGTTTACAGCTGCAGAGAGTGAAAGCACTTAATCTGTACATGAGCTCTTCACACATGTCACATGGGTAATTTACATACACATCATATCTGTACTTATTATGAAATCCTAATCACAACACACGGGTACTGCTTTACGTTGTTGTCCTGCAGAATTTCCAGTTATTGATAGCAGTTTTGAAATGTTTAACATCTGCTTTTTTTAACTTGTATTTTTCACTTATTTTCCTAGTTTTAGCATTAGTTTATAGATAATAAACATTTATGTCAATAAAGGCCCTTTGAATAGAATTGAAAAATAAAAGTTATGCTACAAAAAGTAATGACGCATTGCCATCTGAAATTATCATTAGCAAATGTAATCCTAATCATTATTAACAGCTAAATTTAAAAGATTAATTTAATTAAAGTTCTGCGTGTGGTTTAAGTGGTGTTGCCGTAGTTAGAGGTCCAAGATGGCGGCCACACTCACGCATGCACGACTCACATTGTGCAGCGACTTAAAACGTGTAGTGACAGACCTGCTCCCTGTGTAGATATAAAGGGTTCATTCTAAGGTAACGAAAACATGATTCTTATTTTCAGGTGATTATGCACTAATGAAAATATAATTCTGAATGTTATATTCCATTCCTGCCAATAGATCACCCTTAAACCTACACAATGGACCTTTAACTTCTACATTAAAGCAATATTTTACATTTTGGGAAATGCATTTATTCACTTTCTGGCATAGAGTTAGCTTGGATAAGATTAGCCTCTTAGCATAACTTAGCATGAAGACTGGAAACCGCTACCCTGGCTCTCTCTAAACGTAACAAAATCCACCCACTGGCACAAGCACCTCTAAAGTTAAATACATTATTGTACAATATACTGTTTGTTCCATCAGTGCAAAAAAGTCTAAAATAGACAGTTTGCCATTTTACAGAGAGTTATGTGACTCGTTCTTGGAGCTGTTGCTGGCAGAGACTCCAGGAAGTTGATACAAAAGTTGTGAGTCACATAAGCTGCCACAAAGACACTTTTTACACTTAAGTTTTGTAAAGATTTCAAGCAAACAAGATATAACATGTTAATTATGAGCTTTAGAGGCGCTGGTAGACAGATTTTGTGACCTGTGGAAAAAGCCAGGCTAGCTATTTCCAGCCTTTATGCTAAGCTAAGCTAAACATCTCCTGGCTGTAGCTTTATATGTAACGTCCTTTAACACTGGCAGCTGCTGTAGCAGGTGGAGAAGTGCCTTGCTCAAGGGGAGCTGAGTAATCATTTGTCTGGCACTTCCAGTTCAGTCTCCAGTTGTGCGGGTGTTGGTTTATGTCACGGACTTTACACCACGTCCCTCTCACTTCTGTCAGTCCAGCAGAAACCTTTGGATGTGGTCAGCTGAGCGGTTAGTCACGCTCACTGGACTGGATATCCTTCTGCCACAGTCATCCTAACAATCATCTCTTGTAACTCAAACCTCAAAACTGTTTCAGCTTTAACTCGAAACACTCATCCTGAGCAGTTCTGTCTGTTCTCCTAAGACAAAGTGATCGCAACCCCCAAACTCTACCAGGTCCATTTTTTCTTTCGCTTTCTTTCATGTGAAGCCAGAGTCGGATCACGAAGAAACGAGAGGAGGTTAAACAAACAAAAACCTCATTAAAACAAACCTCTGTCAACTCCCACTCCCTTTTTCTGAGGTACAGGAATGTGTTGTCGTGCTTCAGATCCCACACAGAATTGCGACAGGACTTCAGGTAATGAATGAACCGGGGATACCCAGCAACAGGAAACAAAGACAAACTACAGTCCTCACTCCCAGATTGGTAAAGGATGACTGAGTTTCCCACCACCGTGCCACTTCATCACACAGGACCGCTTAACACACACAAACACACACTGGCGTAAGGTGGCATGCACACACAAGCAATGCACTCATTCAGCTTGGTAAAGTGGTTTGGCTTTATATTTTTTATGACTCAAGATGTCTAGTTTTTGGTGTCTGCACACACTTGAAAGAGAAAATTCCCCACTGTGTTTATTACATCTTAGTTTTTTTTATTAATCAAACATACAAGCTTAAGTGGAATACTTCAAAAAAGGGAAATCACCTTCTTAAAGTTTTTAGACAATCCACTTCTTACTTTGACTGATAGTCCAACATGAACACTCAATTTTCTTCCAAATTGAATGAAATAACAGTGGTTGTTATTTCCTATGTCCATATTTGTCTGTCTATCCTTTGCTCCTGAGTTCAGTCAGGACCACTATAGTCAAAGAAACTTAAATTACCATTTGCATTAAGTTATATTTGGCAGTATGGCTTTTCTTTTCTTGGAGCACGCCTTTCTGCCCTTCCATGTGCCTTCATGGAAAGGCTAAGGCAGGGAGCTAAGCAGCAAATACAAAGTATGGGGTACAGAACAGAGCAGGCATCAATGACATCAGAAATGACATTGATTAATTCAGAAATAGGGCTGGGGTGGAGGTGGGTTGCAAAGCAGCTTAAATCGCGTGCCCTGTATGAGATTTGCCAATTAAATGCATAGAAGAGAATCAGCTGAGCCATCAAGTAGGCTGGCTTTTAGATCAGCTGATTTAGCTGAGACTGTGAGCTGAGCTTGACTAACGTGACCTGCCAGAATTAACGCAACGCTCGATTTATTCAACATTTGAATTAAACTTTGAATGACAAACCACACCCACACAAAAAGCTGATTTTCTGTGTTTGTGAGTGAAATAAAAAAAACTCTTGAATGATAAACTTTAACTTTTGCTTATTTAGTCATGAATGTATATATGCTTCAGATTTCAGGGGCTTTACTATAGGATGTAAGGAAATTGGATTTTTTTTTGTGAAGCAAAGTGAAGTTTATGATGAGTACCTGCAGAGTCGTCTTGTGTTCTTACAATGTGCTGCGATTCTTTACAGCCCAGTAAACTTGTTTAAATGTCAATTCAACCGAGCTTGACACGTCATTCTCTTTTTTTACTGCGTCGCAAAAGAGCAAGGTGAAGTTAAAGAGAAAGACCAGAGAGGTTATAGTAGAGAGTAACAAAAGGTGCGTGTCATACTTGTCATATAACAATTTAACAGGCGTTTTGAATCTTTATGCTATGCCAACCTATGCTAATTGTGGTAGCTTCATATTTACAGTACAGATGTGAGACTAGCATCAATCATCTAATAGCATTATTTCCCAAAAAGTCAAGTTTTTGCTCTAAATATTAAATGAATATTAGATGTTTGATAACTTTATTATTTGTCTGTCTTTAACCATATATAGATCATACTGGAAGTACTACATGTTTCCACATTAACACGCTATCCCTTGGATTCAGGCTGTCTTGTAGATCAGTGGCTCACTTTTTTTGGCTTGTGACCTTCTAGGGATGAAGCAGGCTCTACTTTTTAGGTCTCTGTATAATATTAAATTAAAACAGGGAAAAAGCATGTTTTGGTTAATCTATTCATAACCCATAGATATACAGTATGCTTTGTTTAAAAAAGAAATACTTCCTACTAATACTTGTGACCCATTGTCACCAGTTACATCTATAGGTTAGCACCAGGTCAACCAGAAAACCTCTTGCAACCCCTCAAACTTAGATTTGAACCCATTGGATCATAAACAGATCTATAAAGAAATGTTTGTAATACTAAATAAATGATGTGTTCCAATAAATTTCTCACTTTAGATTAGTGCAAATTACTAACCAGCCAATAATGATATCATTAAATCAATAATCATTGTATTATGCTAATTTGCATTACATTAGGTTCTAACAATCATCACCCAGAGCCGTTCGGTTGAGGAAAATGTCCCGACTGTCTGACCTCATCATCAGTGGTCCAGCCTCGGTTCACGCCCTCTGCCTTTTGATGTGGCTGCTCTGTTTGTTCACCAGCGCCAGCGGTCTGCTCTCTCCCATTCAACAATCTGCCACTTGCTAAATCCCTCACTCTCTGACTGGGCTGCAGCGGCATTGTTTGCATTTCACACCAGGAGGTGAGAAACATGCGGTCTCGTTCACGCCCCTCGAGCCTCGATCCCTGCTGCAGATTTAATTCTGCAGAAATCAGGTGTGATTTCTCACCTGCATTCAAATCCAGCGTGGGCTCCATCAGACAGCCGGCATCGTCCTCACCACAGTCACAGAGCAAAGCATCTGTTTTCCTATCCACCTGAAATAAACAACATTTTGAAAGATGGATGAAATTTTACGCTAAAAGGCTGTTTTCACATTCATCTGCTGAAGTGGGAAAGTTTCTCTGTGCTCACCTTGAGTTTAACATGAGTATGTACAAGCAGGATTTGTGACATCACTTGCAATTGGGTTAGGGTTAGGAAAACAATTACATTTTATGCTAGAATAAGATTATTATAGATTACCTGATCTCACTAAAATGAGAATTTTCATCTATGTGGGCTGAACAAGTCACAACATGGGAAACATGGGTTGAAATCTTTGTATTTAATGTACCTCCAGAGTAAAAGTGACTCTCTGACTGTGATCATCAATGCAGAACTCTCTAATGTAAAACAATGATTACATGCGAAGCAAAAAACACCTGAAACCATGATTCACTTGCTGATGACACATACCACCAGTTTTAAAATTAGACTGGAAATGGTGAACAGTTAAGAGCAGTCCGAAGACTCACAAAAGTAAAAGTAAATTTGTTCACAGGAAAGTTTCCACAGCCTCGACTAAAGCTGAGAAACAAAAAGTTTTATGAATCATCACTTACACGAACTACTAAAGATAAGAAGAGTTTGCATTCAACACTGTTTGGTTAGTCATGTGCTCCAGACTGAAAGGCATCAGCTTAATTTAAGAGCAAATAATTCAATATTTACATTTTTTTTGAACGTTTGTTTGCTTTATCACAATGAGCTGCTGAATCACGAACTGAAATACAACACGTACTGTAGTGAACTCGTACTGCAGTGATTTTTTAAAATTCATTGACAAGGAGACATAACAGTTGAAACTGAAGAGAGGAAACCAAAGAAGTATCGTGTTAAGTTCCTCTTGTCTTGACAACGCCACCAACACCATAAAAGGCGGGAGCTTCATTCACAAATTCGTAAACTCTTTGAACCCATGACAGCACCCAGTGGCACCTCAGATACTGGATGACTTGCAACTTGCAAAATGCACTGGCAGACACATGCACGAAGAGGCAAAACAGAGCTCTAGTTCATGTTTCCTGTGCAGAATTTCTGTAAAAAAGGCAATTCATGCGGATGCAAAATATGTTGTGGAACAATTGATTTTTAATAATACTTTTTTGTCAAACTGCATGCAAAAATGCTACACTGCTACAAAATGTTAGATTTTGATCTTTGATCATTCTGAGTTAAAGAACCATGTAAATCAGTGTGCACCAGCATTTTCCACTACATGTAGCTTCACAGATCAGATTTCACAGGATACAACTGACTTATTTAATGGTATTAATGTCAGTGATATAGTTTACTGTGACTCAATAGCAGCACAGTACTTTTACTACTAAAGGTCAGTGAGGGTGTAGTGAGATAAAAATAGAAAAAGCCCATTAAGGCTGAGTATGTCTTCATCAGCAAATCTTCAATTAAAATAGCTGCTCAGACCACCAGTCATGTAATCCCTTTATTTTAAAGATCTGGACCATGTTGGATGTGCACATGTGTGTGTGCATGCACCATGATGTCTATATGTGACTGCATTTTGTTATCTCCCCATCAAGTAATATTATATAGCCACCCTCACTATGGATTATATCTTTTATTTTCCTATTTTGCACAGATCTTAGCAGCACGATAGTTCCCATAACTCCCTGAAGCAGAGAGTCTGTAGATAAAAAAAAAAAGTGTCCAGACATGCTGCAGGTGAGCAGCTACCCCTGCTTTCCCAGGCTTGGTGTAAAAAATAGTCAGACAGCTGTGGGAGGTCTCTGAGTGCCTGTAACTTGGCAGGAGCGCATCTGAAAGTATGCCCTCTTCTAGTCAAGCACCAGCACAGGCTGCTACTTGCTCCTGTCCAACTAATCTGCCCGCCCACGCATGGGAATGCACTTTCCAGGAATCATGCTCCACCGATCTCCATGCCCAGCCAGGCACTAATTTCATTTAAACCCATCACTTTGTTTGGGTTAAAAAAGATTCCTTAAAATAACATTCTGTACTGTAAGGCACAGTAAAAGGCCATAAAGTTCCAACGTAAATTTAAACAGCAGTCTTCACTCAAAGGCTTGGCCCCGAAGTCACAAATAACGATGATACAACCGAATGTGAATTCAATGCTGCAAGAGCAATCTATACTGCCTACAGAGCTCTCGCACATTGTATAGACTTAAACCGCCCTGCATTTCCAATGCACTTCATCAAAAGAGTCTGTTAGCGAGCCCTGCTCATTCCTGCCGTTGAAACACAGGCTCTGTCACAGCCACGTGTGCTATTCTTTTCACTTGTGTTGAATTTTAATGTGCGACGGCGTGGTAATTGGAATATAGCCCAGAACACTGTCAGTCGGTCAGTGCTATATGTAAAGAATGATTCAGTTTGCTGTCAAATGTTTGAATTAAGTCTTTCCACAGGACTCCTGACATTTGCAATGTGCAGTATGTGTGTGTGTGTGTGTGTGTGTGTGGGGGGGGGGGGGGGGGGGTTCCAAAAACATTT
>JBBPCS010000002.1:7269693-7285909 GCA_037974645.1 Hollardia meadi
TGCGATAGTAGAGACACAAACGCAGGAAGAAAAAGGTTTACTGTTAGGAGGGTTACTGGTCTTGGAGTTGATGACAGGGTCAGTGTGGCTGGACAGGAGCTTGGAGTGAAAGCCTGGCTGGCAAAAGTGAGGACAAGAAAGCAAGCAGGCAGGCAGGAATGAGATGATCCACTGTCACTGAGACAACCATCTGGTGGTAGATAAACTGCAGGTAGATAAGCTGATAGGAGGCAGGTGCACAGGTGATCAGGGAGCTGGGAGAGTGAGGAAGGGAAACCACACCCATGTCGATACACAGACAGGGGCCTTTCCCAGACCACCTCCTACATCCCCCCTCCCTAACCACTCCCACTCTGTTTGCGTGCCCACGTAGAGGGACCACCACATTAAGTGCCATCCACTAGTGGAAGTGGGTTATAAAACAGTGAGACTACAGCGATGCTGACTTGCTGACCGCGTGCAATGCCGTGTTGTGTTCGTCAAGGAAGATGCCCTGTAGAAATGTAAGTTTCATGCAACTACCTCTACAAACGCCCATCCATCCATCCATCCATCCATCCATCCATCCATCCATTTAGCAGGCTAAACAAGGTATTCCAGACCATCCTCTCCCCAGCAACACTTCCCAGCTCCTCCTGGGGGATCCCAAGGGGTTTCCAGGCCAGATAGGATATATAATCCCTCCAGCGAGTTCTGGGTCTACCCCAGGTTCTCCTCCAGTCAAATATTGAACGTGCCTAGAAAACCTCCACATTCACACAGGAGGCATCCTAATCAGATGCCTGAATCACCTTGGCTGGCTCCTTTCAATGCGAAGGAGTTCCTCACCCTATCACTAAGGCTGAAACCACCCTATGGGGGAAAATCATTTCAGCCTCCTCATTATATGGCTCACTACGTGGAGCTCATGACCATAGGTGAGGGTTGTAGATCGGCTAGTAATTCGAAAGCTTTGCCATCTGGCTCAGCTCTGTCTTTACCACAACGGTTCAATACAACCCCTTCATTACTGCTGAATTCAAACCCCCTTTCCATCTCTGCACAATTTTAACCTGCTCAAACTAAGATAGACTGTCGGACAGACGCTAACAATCTAAAGGCTACATTATATTGAGTGAAAAACAAGACGATGTTTAGAAGAAAAAAAGAAATGCCGCTTCGGAAAGATGCTGATACAAAACTATGTAAAAAAGATCGCCGGAGAGAAGGAAATTCATCCAGAAGCTTGCTGCTGCCCTACACCTTAATGAAGGGTGCATTCAGCTGTGAATATACAGTGGGAGGGTCCAGTGGGGGAAACACAAAAAAACACTAGGGAATCTGCTGGGGCATGGCCACAATCATGACACTGCAGGCCTCAAATGCTGCAGGTATCAGACCGGTGTTGAGAGCTCATCTGGAGAGCAGTTGTCACCTCAGGTTAAGACCTGCCAGCTGTTGCAAAACACATGTTCAGTTATTGCAAAACGGCCAAGTTTAGATAAGTGGGAAAACTGCCACTTAGAAATTTCACATGATTGTGTGTCATGCTCTCTGGTTCTCTTGCTTGCTTTAATCCTCCACAGAAAAAAAACAACATTTGGGGCTTCTAACTTTCCCCAGAAACCACATACATGTACTTATATCTGCCTCAGGCAGCGGCAGGTGTGTATGCGAGTTTGTATAACTCCCAGCGTATATACTGTACAGTATGTGTGCATGTGTGGCTGAAGCGGGTTGGCGCGGCGCTGGGGCCAGAGGAAGGGGGATGACTCGCGGCTTCACGTGTAACCGCTCCATGTGACGTACCTGTTATTGACACGGAGCATTCAGCAGGGCTCCTGTGGGACCCTTGAACTTGAGCGGCAGTCCCTGGGAGCAGCACTGGAGGGCTGAAGAGTTCAGCGCAGTTAATGTTCAACCCTTTTGATCTCTGCCGAGAAGTCACATTCCCTGAATTCCTCGCCAGCGTTTCCAGCGGTAGAGAGACTATGAATGGCTCTACAGAAGACAGTTAACACTGTCCCATGCCTTCATTTTTAAAAATTTCTCTCACCTTGGAAAAGCACAGGAGGAATAAAGCAGAGCTCGGGGGTTAGTAACCTTTAGAGCATCAGTTTTATCAGTTGTTTATTGTTGTTGTGTAAATTTCTTTCTTTAGAATTTGCTGGAAGCACTAAATATATAAACTTTCCAACAAAAGATTTTAAAAAAGGATCAAGTGAACTTCCAACTCGACTATGTCATGGTATCAGGGAGAACTCCATTAATCATTATCAAATATGATGAGATCATGCTGGGTTTTTTTTTTGTTTTTTTAAAATTTCACTAGACCTTAAATTGTGTATCCAACAGAATCTGGTCAGAGTGACCCGCTGCTTTGAACTCTTTGGATAATTTGAGCAACGGGTCAAGCATGGTTGAGTGATACAGTTGTTATCTAGAAAGAACAGAAACTCTTATCCTGACTACGCAATCGTGTTCCCTCCACGTTTGGACATTTACTGCCTGCAGAGTGTTAACCCCTCAGACATCAAAGCAACAAAACCTTTTTAATGACAGTAAAGTCAACGCGCCAGCGCGGGGAATGTGTTTAGTAATTTGCTTAAAATGTCTGCCATGTGGATACCAGACTTTATTCTCAGAGATAAAACTCAGCAGATGTCACAGCAGAGACAACCAATTTATCGTCCGTATGAATAATACGCCGCAGAGCCGCAGTGATCTCACTGAGCACCACCATTGTAAAATGCTGATTGATTGTGTGGGATGTTTTACATTGTTTGAGCGCTGGGCTTAGGAGGTTTAGTGTGAGAGTGATTAACTAATGGAGGGACTTAATCCCAGGTAAGAGTCAGACGCTGGGGCCCAAAGCACACAATGAACAGCCTTCATTTAACCTCAACCAAAATGCTGAGTTGCAAAACACCGCAGGCCTCCGTCACCTGGCAGATGTCATTCTTGGCCATCTGTGCTCAAGAGGACTGGAATGGACAGGAAAGTGCAGCTGGTTTGAGAACGGGACGATGCATGACGGTTCATAGACCAAGATTAGCCAATTAGAGTGACTTTGCTGATCCTTGTTGCCTTTGACATTGACAGACAGAGAGCTGTACTTGGATTTGGCATTGCCTTTGTTTCCACCAGTATGCGAGATGAATGACAGCACGGCCAAATGTAGCAGCTTCCTCCTATAGCAACAAGCTACAGTGGTTTCCAACACCAAAACACATCAAAAAATATAATATGTGTGCAAACAATTACTTTTTTTCCGTGCCACCCAAATGCTAGTTTGTCTTTTTTAATGTGTTTTGGAACTACGATGGCATTTAGCTACAAAATAGTTGTTGTGGTTGGAAGCAATAATTGAACTTTATGTCTCCCAGCACAGATTAAACCCAGAATATCTGACAATATGAAATAAATGATCCAATACCAGTGGTCTCTTTTATCCAAATTTAAAATCTGTACACTTCCCTCCATGAAGCTCCTTGGAATCATTTTATGTAAATAACATGAGGCCAGTGGCTGCCGCGAGACTAAAAATGGCCGATACCTGATCTGCCCAATGAGGTCAGTATTCGGGTCAACATATCAGATTGATGCGTCCTTTGTTTCAACTTCATTCTTAAGACAGTTGTTCCCAAATATTTTCCCCTCATCTCAGATTACTTATGTCAATGAGTTGTGAGCATGTCAAACACAATTTCAATCATTTTTGGAGGGATGATGATGTAAAACTGCACAGTAATTAATTTTCAATAAAAGGAAACATTAAAAACAAAGTAATAGTATTTTTTTTCCTCTGGATTGAGAAAAGCAAACTGAATAATCCTGAAAAAGGCAGTATGCAGACATGTCAGTCTGTAGAAGTGACTGCATCTGAGTTATGAGCATGCAGCTTTCCCATTCTTTCTTTGGTGTCTGCCTGCGAGCCAGCACCTCTGGAAAATATGGGCATTCTCCATTAGTTCTTCATTTTTTTTTACCCCCTTGGGTAAATCCTGAAACCTGCTGTAACAGGCTGAAATAGAGCTGATTTTTCCTTGGCTCCAGCGTTGACCCGTGGTATCAGCGTTCGTCTGACCCGACTGATTGAACATTTCCCGGGTAGATAATTGTCATCCCAAACAGAAGCACCTCTGTGCCAAAGAACAAATGGTCTGATGGCTTTATATGGCACCTTTCCCCACACCATATGGCCGATTGTTTCCTGTGGGCACTTTGTCAGTTGTTCTGCCACTCAAAAAGCCAAAGAATGAAAGAAGCATCTGAGCATGTGCAGGAGCTCCTGTCATCACTGGCCTGAGGGGGAAATGTTTTGAACTTGTGAACTGATTGCCAGAAAGCAATGGCTGCTACCATTCACACTGAGAGGAGAGGGTAAGTAGGGGTTAGAGAAGGGGGGTTCACCATGAGCTAAGGCCTGGCTTTACAGTGACATCAGGGGATTGGTGATATAATCCTCTTACTGTACCCTCTGTGCTGCGACGGGTTGGGTAAAGTTCGAGCAGACCTCTCTGGCTCTGGACAGACATGACAGGTAGCTCTGAGTTTACACATCAAGCGTTTTATTGAATGAACGGCAGCAGCTGGGAACTTTATGATCCTCCCCACAGGTGTAGCCGTGGAGGATGTGTTGACGATGCTGCACCTCATCATTCATCTGTGTTTTGTTTTGTTTTTTTGCAACTTGTGGAAACACCATTCTCTGATGCTGCTTCAGGCACTGATTCAGAAAAAAAAAAGCTGTAATTTTTCTCTAAGCGGCCTTGAGAGGGAGTGTAACAGTGTTTATCTACCAACTGCAGTGCAATAATGTTTTATGAGTGCATGTTACAGTTTTATGAACACCTGACTCCTTGAGCTGTGGATCAGGGCTGCCTGTGCTACTAACCTTTATGTTTGACACTGTCTTCTATAATTCAGCTGGTATGAGAGGCTTTTTTTCTGCCTCTGAAGAGCTTCTGGCAGGGAATGAGGTTCAGGTGCAATTTAAATGGCCAGTTCAACCAATTTTTCTACTTAAAAGAATAATTTGATATTTTGAGAATTTCTTTCTTACTGTTAACAATTTCTTACTGAGAGTTAGATGAGAATGTTGATATAACCCTCATGCCTGCAGTAAATACGTATAGCCAGTAGCCAATTAGCTTAGCATAAAGACTGGAAACAGTATATACAAAAAATTATTTTACAAAGGGTTTGTTCCACTATTTCTTGGCTATGCTAAGCTAAACGTCTCCTCACTGTACGCAAAAGCGCAGTATTACATCAAAACCATACACATAAAAACTGAAAACTAAGATTTTACGGCTTTATCGGCTTGTGTTTCTGATGCTGGTGGATTTTGTTGATGGAGACGACAAAATTAAGCAGGTTAAAAAAACCCCAGAAGGATCAGTAATTTGCTTAATATTGTGATGGTGTTGTTATCAACGGGTGATTTCATATATCTGGTGGGACTGCTTTTAGCCTCTTGCATCATAAACACAGCTCACTATATTTTCTCAGGATTTCTCTGCAACCCAAATGCAGCGAGAGACAAGTTAATTTTGTTTGTGGCACTCCTGCAAAACAACATCTAATGATCAGCAATGCATCTGGACAGGTGTTATAATCTACAGGCCTTCATTGAGACAATTTTATTAGGAGAAAGAGGAAAATTGTCCTGAAAATTGTGAGAGTTCCTCACTTGTCAATTCTTCTCTTTTTGATTATCTTTTGGGGCAATTTAGGCCTTTGTTGGACAGTGAAAGTGAAGAGATTACAGGAAATGAGAGGAGAGAGAGACGAGGACCCAGCTGGACATGAACCGGGGAGGTGCAGTTCATGGTTGGCGACGAGGGTGCTCCTCATTTGTCATTTGTTTAATTTCATGAGCACCAACCGGGAATTCCATTTGAGGCAGCAGCAGAAGCCTGAGTAGTAAATATCTGAAAACCACTGCAAATGAAACCAAAACTGTCTGTGTGGCAAGATACAGTAAGAGAGAATACATGTTTTTTAGTGAGATAAGTGAACCAACGCTTCGACATACTTTCACATGATTAGGGGGCCGCACATCGAGAGGCATCAAACTGTGAGATATGTCATCCATTCCCCACAAACGCTCAAATATTTTTGGGAGCTGCAAAATTCACAATAAAAACCCAAACCGTTGCATTCACACCCCCAATGGATTTC
Organism: Hollardia meadi; assembly: GCA_037974645.1. Lineage (NCBI taxonomy): Eukaryota > Metazoa > Chordata > Actinopteri > Tetraodontiformes > Triacanthodidae > Hollardia > Hollardia meadi. Next base: position 7,275,859 of record JBBPCS010000002.1, read on the forward strand.
ATGCAATCATGCTTCAGAGAAACGTGGGAGTGGTGGTGGTGGAGTGGGTGGTTGGGTGGTAGGGGGACTGGATTCTGCCTATTTGAGGACTCTCAGTGCTGCTGTTGCAGCTGCTGAATTTCTCACAGTAGCAATTTCAAGGACGCCAAAATGAATTACACATAGGGAGCCTGCGTTTGGTAAAATCTCTCCGCCTAATCCGCACAATCCCGTCCTCCTCAGCTAATTCCATATCTGCTGCAATTCAGAAAAAAAAAAGTGCCACACACCCGCGCATGCACAGACGGACTCCTGAATTCCCTTATCCTCTCTCAAACTCTCTCTTCCTTTCTCTCTCTTTCACAAAACATTTGGTGAGCCCTGATCTGTGATTTGCATGAGCAATAATTAGGAGGCTTGGGGATTTAAAAGGCACCAGAGTATGCTTGCCTGAGGAGGCTCTTGGTGGGAGGTGCTGTTTAATCAACAAGTACCATTCAGATAATAAAGCAATGAATAACAATTGCTCCTTGATGCGTGTTCTTGACACTTCAGTGAGGATATTGTACGATTTAAAGGTAGGAATCACAGGACGGAGACAAAAAAAGACTTCTGCAGATGTCAGAGGGCTGGTTGGTGTGTGATGTGTGTGTGTGAGGAGATTAATACCAGAGCTGGAGTGTGTGTGTGTGTGTATATATATATATATGTGTGTGAACCAGCAGCCTGACTGCATTTGCTCCATCCTTCACCCTGCTGTTATCCCACAAGGCCTCGGTCCTTTTCTCATCTGCTGGCGTCTTATCAGGGGACAGCTCGTCAGGGACACACGTGCCATCGTTCTGACACTGACCGTGGGTCATTGAAATGCAAACAGAGAACACACTAAACCAAATGGGGTCGAAGAGCAGCAAATATTTGGCCAGGACCTTTTTTCACTGATGGAGCCGGCCTGTTTATGGTCGACGAAACAAAGTTAGAGCAGATGGCCATTTGGCGTACCGAGCATTCATTTGAACAGTCCTCAAATCAAATAAAGCCAATACCACTACTTGTAGAGACATGAAGGGATGCACAGGAGCTGACCCTCCAATCTCCTCTCATTAAAAATTTAACAAGAGGAAGGTCAGTGTAAGAGCTGGGATGGAAAAGATTCATCTTAAAAGCAATACAGTGTGAAATTAATAACGTTAAAAAGATCATTTCTCCACTGATAGAACTGCATTTTACTTCATGAAACTACAAGAGTGGAAACTGTGTGACGGAACACAAGAGAAAGAGGCTGTTTTCATGAAATGTCACCCAACTGTCACGCTGAGTCAGGCGAACTACAGGACAGTAGCTCCCTCTATCTACCAAAACCAAAAGAGAAACAGAAGGACTTCCGGTCACGTAGATAAAAGTTTTAAATACTTTTATCTGGAACACAAAACATGTGCAACCAAGTGTCCTCGTGACATACATTTTATCTAAGAAAGGAGACCTAACAACACACAACGGCCCCCTGACTGTACTGTGTATCTGTTGATTTGGGTGGAGAGCAGCTGCATACAATTGTTCTACAGGTCATATTTAATGACATTAAAGTGTACCTCATCAGAATCCTGAAATTACTGATCTCTTGTGGTCGAGCATTTCAGTGCAAAGAGTGTGCAAAAAGGAAGGAAGCAGGAGGGGAGATTTAAGCACTTCCAGCGCAATAAAGCACTTGTGACAGTTGACAAACAGTAAACAGACAATCAAATAGGGAGCAGATCTAAAAACATGCTCTTTACAGACAAGAAAGATACTTTTTCCACACTTGTTTCCTTTGAAATAAAAATCAACTGTATCTTGCACTAGTCATTGTTTATGGTTTTCCTTACTCTTTTATAGCATCTGGCTCTTGAAACTTCTTAAAACATCCTGTAATGAAAAACAAAACATGGGATTTTTTTTTTTTACACCCACTGGTAGCAACCTCCCACACACAGACACTTTCACTGTTTTCAAGAGAGACTGATGCTCAATGCATCATTAAAAGTGTAGATTTCCCTGGTAAAGAAACTTATAGTTGAGGCTGAAATTGTGACATGTGACATGATTGTATGTCAGCATTTCATCCTTTGCTAAACAATCTGTTGCAGCTATAATCAGTTATTTGATATCTTATTTAAAGCACAGTTCAGGCAAGTTTCATACACATGCTGAACAACGAAACATTAAAGCAAACATCAAGAAGAATATATGCTTGCAGATTTTAAAGACTTTGCTTTTTTTAATTCAGAGAAATTTATCAAACTGTTACACCATGAGAATATTATTCCTTATTATTATCTTAAGCTGTTTAAGCAGGTATTCAGTAAAAAAAATTTTTTTTTTTAATTGTTGTATTGTTCTACATGATGAAGTGCTTTACAATTAAAAACAAAGTCAAGTCATCATTATATAAAAGTAATAAAATGGCCTAATTTAGGGATAAAAATAAATAAAACTAAAGAACTAAAACTTTGATAGAGTTTTTAGTCTTCCTTCTTGTCAAAACCTGGCACCTACATGACGCACAATGCAAACCAACCACAGACAGTTTGGTGTTATGCCAAAGATGCTCGAGAACAAAGATAACGAATTGCATACAAAACGGTACACACTTCCTGTTTCATAAGTGGGCGTGGTCACCTCTCCCGTCCATTCCCACTGATCATTTTTTTTAACACCTTACTGAAGGCTATTGCTTGTCCATGTCAAAACAATACAACACTAGATACAATCATCAACTTTTTGTCTTATTTTGCAGCTCGTTTTTATCTGCTAGCTTAATATGCTCGCTACAGATCTCCAGAAGTCACGTGAGTGTGTTGCTAAGGCAGAAGAGTCTGAAAATGCCATTTTAGTGTCAGAATGTTTGTAAGACATGTGGCTTGTGAAAAATGGGTCCAGTGCTTACTTTGGTCACTATGACATGAGAGAATTGGTCATAATCTGTGCTCACGTTCACTTCTCCCATTAGAATCAATATGGGGCCTGCCGCTAGTCTCCTAAAGGGGCGGGGCAGTAATGAAAACACGTGATGCAGATATAGGAAATGACTCGTCTCTCGGTTTCTGAACTGTTTCTGGTTATGCTAGTAGCGGCTAATGTAGCCAAACGCCACGCATCCGCAAGATGCAATACGCACATGAACAGTAGGGGCAGTGTAGGGCCAGTACGTGAAAAGGTTAGTAGGCACGTCATAAAAAGGCGGAAACTTTTGAAGACAAGTTGTGTGATCAAGTAGCTGCTGCCTGTTGCTAGAAAGCAGAGGGTGACGGCAAGCCGCTCTGCTGTACTGACTGGCTCACTGTGTGTGTTGTGGTGTATAAGCGGGCTAATCACCACTATGTCCAAGCAGACATTTGAAAATACTGGCGCTGCGTGAGAGAAACGGACTCGCCATTGTCACGACGTGCTTGATTTAGGGGCCGATACCATCTACTGGAATCCTCCAGCAACACGCGTAGTGCATAGGCAAGTATGTGAACAATGTTGAACAACCGGTTGTCTACGGGAACGTGTGGTTGACAAGTAAGTAAATCTCCGGCACAACTCCACACCCCCAGATTTCTGTCATTTTTAAGCTTGTAGTATTTAGCCCCAGCTGACACTGACTCAAGTGACACAACTAGAAGCAGTTTATTCAAATTAGCCAGGAATTAGCGTCTTTTCTCATCACTAATGGATTTTAGTGCATGGTCCCTGAAACTAAACTGTTAGACTTCATGCAACCTTTATACACCTTTTCTCACATACTTATAGTATACTCCCTAAGACCTGAAAGCAGGCTTTGATGTGTAAAATCGACAGAGTTCCCCTTTAAAGTGCCCAGATAAATGGAGATTTGAACATCTATTTCCATGAAAACTGAATCTGCCGAGGAAGACTGTGTGATGTAATTGAAAGCTCCACCAACAGCTACTAAATGGACCTTGTGGTGCGATCGCGTCCTAAATAAAGAAGTCAATCTTAACTTACAAACGTTTGTGGTGTATTCAGTATATAAATCCTAGAGAATAACACGTTTTCCATCATAACTTAAAACAGGCTTGTGGTTAATTAAAGTGTCTCTCCATCTACCTGTTATCACTTCAACGTTAAAGATTTTTTTATTTTTTTTTTCAGGGATGGAAAATGATCATGAGGTCAATGGGCTGTAACATATTCTCTGTCATAACATCCCGCCTGGAGAGCTCGGTTGTGATCCGACTGCCTCGCTCCCTGGGAAATGATGCTTTTGACATTTATAGCTGCAGCACATCCATCCCTGACGCACTTGTTGTTTGCTCTTTGTTTTATTGAGCGTGATGAGTCAGTCTTTCCCTTCGACTGTCCAGCATGGCCGACTCTGTTACCACAGTGATATATCCACCAGACAGCACCCGCTGCACCATTGATGAAATGGTCGATGTGACCTGACGCTGGCACAAAGGACGGCACAGTCCCAGATTCTAAATTTCTCACTTTAGGGATTCAGATGAGGATCTCAAACAGAGTATCTCACAGCGGGTTAGCAGTTAGAGCTTCATTCAAATTTAAAATTTCAGCTGCTGGTGGACATACAGTGGCTGTTTCATTGCGTAAAGCTACTTACCTGACAGATTTCTGTCGACAGCGGCTCATTCTAGACCTCAGCTGTTTCACGTTTAGCCTAGTTATCATCCAAAACACATATTTAAAACTTAAGAGAGCATGACCTTTTTCTAGTTTAGACCAAAGCAAATACAAACAACTGATTGATCCCTTTTGACTTTTAATTGAGAATTGTTTGCAATCTTCCATTTTATTGTTATTTTCAATATAAAATTGCAAATATGGTTATTTTATAATGGACAGATGGACTACATCAGCAATTTCCCACAGATTAATTCTTGTCATCTTCAGCCAGAATTACATCTCACACCCCAATCTTCCATCACTTTCACTGAATTCAGAAATCCAGTAAGTGTCTGTGCTGGTGAGAAGTCATGACTAAGCGGAGCACGTAGGTGCTGTGATGCTGGTGTTAAATCATCTCTGACAATGCTGAGACACCAATAAAATCATTTTTTGTCTCTGCCCTATTATAAACCTTATTGATGTCTTCAGATGTGTAATCAATTTGAAAGTCTGCCAATAAATCTTCAAAGATTGGTTTACAGGTGAACGTGAAGACAATAGTATTGATGACATACACAGCAAAACCTCCCAATCTACAGTGTAGTTATTTAATGGTGTAACTGTACAGTACGTACCAGTACATACATGGAAGTACAGCTCATTCCCAACGCGTCAAATACAGCAGCCTGGTCGCTTCTTAGTTACCCCTCTTTCGGAGGCACTTGTCTAGTGTAGGAGTATAAATATAGAGACAATACATACTTGTCTCACATATCTAACCAAACTGTGACTGTTTCACAAAGTTAATAACAGTCCAAAAGTCATAATATGTTAAATGTTTTTAAGCCTCCTTTATATTGCAAGCCTAACCGGACATTGCATATTTATTTACGCTACAGGGGTAAGTAGAGCGTCATAGTTTAAAGCTTAGGGCCACTGACCGAGCTTATTTGATCAGTTGGGAGTGAGAACGTGTTGGCAAGTACAAGGGAACAAGATTTGAAGTACTTACTGTACATACTGTATCCTATAATAATTGATTAGGTACTAAGTACTTCAAAATACTAAATTCTATTCCCTAACGTCACATCTTGTTCTCTTGTACCTGCATGCATGGATTGGTACCCACGTAATAATTACACTGGGAAGAATTGCGTTGTACATTGTAAGCTGTTAAGCATTACTTTTGATTTTTGTGACTTTTCTCTAATCTTTTGTCTTGTGAAATAATGCACAGTTTTCACTCATCAGGCCGATAATAATTAGTCAAATGAAAAAGGAAAGAAGAAAAACAGTGTGTCCCTGTCATGAATGTAAGTCCAATATTTACTCTCCTTTTAGCTCTGTTTTTGGTTTCTACCAACTGGCAAATATCTCTCTCTTTAGCTGCCAAATGCTCCACTATGTTCACCAGCTTGTCTGGACCTGTGGCTGTCTGCTGAGCAGGTCGTTTATAGTGAATCTTTATAACATTTTGGCCAAAATCAGCTGCACAAACTGCTGCTAAAAGGATGCTATGAGAGCGGAGAGAGTGAACCACAAAATAAGTTGTAAATTAAATAAACAATTAACTGAAAGAGGCTAAAAAGTTTGGCAGAGGGGACTGATTTCATGCAATCATTTGTTAAAATAAAAATACAAAAATTATTTTACCGTAAAGGTGTAAAAACAGGCAAAAAAAAGTTGCACCAAAAGGGGCGAAAAGTTTTTATTTGAAACTTTGGTGATCTAAACGGATTTTCTTAAACTTCTCCACAGTTATGAAATTAAAAAAATAGGAGTGATGAAAGACAACACATTTACACCGCCGAAAACAAAGCGGTCTTTTTTTTTATTTTATTGGCTGAAGCACAGCAGTCTGAACTGACAAAAGGGAATCTGGCCTTTGTTTGGTTATCATCTGTAGCTTTAATGAGGATACCACACAGGCTGTACTTTTACAGGCTGTTTTAAGGCCTAATGAAGGGAATGCTGGGTCAGACTGAACGGTAATGAGGCGGGCTGTTTAGGGACGATCACCCATTAATCAGCACATTCCTCTCTGCTTCACACACTTTCTATTTTGTCTCTCGCTGTCTGTCTGATTTTCTTTCCTCTGTAATTACACAGCAAATTCTCCCCACAGGCAGCTGAGTTGTGGAGACTCACATGCACACTAACCACACGTTTATACTTTCCTCCTCTGTTAAGGCGCATCAGGAAAAAGCCATTTCCTCATCACCCTCTAAGTAGTGCTACTGAGTGAGACGAGGGGAGGCAGAGGCGGAGACGCTCAAACAGACAGAAAGCGGCAGAGGTAGCCATTAGCGGAACATCTTGGTAATAAATGAGTCTCCACAAAGCAAAGCGTGTTGGTGTTTCCTTTTGACTCCAATCTTTCTGAGCATTTTGAGTGAGAGCTGACTGATAAGTGGCATCCATCCCTCCCGCATAGATGAAATGTTAAGTCTTGTTTGTCTTGTGTGTGTCTGGTCATTTCACAGTGCACCCTGCACACACAGAGCAACTGCTGACAAGAATCTGCAACAAAAGCAGTTGCATAATGTGCGGGCAGGAACAGGGGGATGGAAACCCAACATAGCAAAGTTGTCAATAAATAAGAAGCGTTGATGCAGTTCGAATTATGGTAGGAGTCAAAATCAAATGCAGCAACAGACAGGAAGTTTAAGACGAACATATACAAACTGATTTATGCTCAACAACATCCTTAAACAAAAGGTAGAAAGGAAAAGATAAATTGGTGCAGAGCTATTTTAAACAACATATTCTGATTCATCTTCACAGCACAGAATTATAAATCCAGTAAGAATGAGATCCTGGCTAATATGCTCACAATGACAATGCTAACATATAGATATTTAGCAGATTTATTGTTTTTACCGTCTTGAGTTTTGCATGTTGGCATGCTAAAATTTGCCAATTAGCACTAAACACATAGTACAGTTCAGTCTGATGAAAATGTCTTGCAGGTATTTGGTCATAAACCAAATTTTTGGATAAAGTCATACTTTAACCTGAAGGTAGCGCTATAGAGGAAAAGTTGGGGCTCACCAAAGTAAGTAGAAACAATCCTCTGGGGACCATGAATATCTGTACAACATATTTGAGATGTTCCCGAGCAAAGTGGTGGAACAACCAACGTTGCCTTTACAGCCACGTTGCTACTGTGGCTGCTGTTGTTGTTGTTGTGTTAACATGCTCAAAATAACAATGTTGATGATGGCTCTAGATGAAAAGTACAGGGATCGTCAAAGTCTGTTCATCCTGTGGAGAACATGAATGTCTGTTCTGTATTTAATGGCAACTTGTCCAATCCAATTTATGCAACATATTTTACTAAAACAAGAAGTGCCAACTTCACAAAAGTCCTTAGGATGTATCCTCTGGGAACTATGAATGTCACTGCAAAACGTCGTGCCAATCTATCCAGTGGATCTTGAGATTGTATTCATGTAGTTTCTTGTCAATCCATCCAATACGTGTTGAGACATTTCTTTCTGGATCAAGGTGGACCCAGAGCCAAGTTTACTGGAGAGACTGGACTTAAACTGTTACAACCAGTACTATTCTGGACATGGGAAGGCCTACTGCAGTGAACCAGCTCTTTAGCCCAAAAGATACTGTATGTCCCAACAGATCTAAAATCTTAAGACTAAACAAATGTAAGCCCACTAATGCTTATAGATCTTTTTTTGGGGGGGGGATGAATACATAGTGTGCGCTGTGACCCTTGACCCAAACAATAACAAGATGAATCATCCCTCCACATTTCATCGAAACAGAAGTAATTTAACATTTTGGCATGCAGTGTTATCAGACTGCCATTTTTTATTTTGTCCAACTGCCAGCCAATCAGAAAAAAAGTATTTTCTGGTATAACAACAGCTAACAATTTGTATTGAGCCACTCGATTGTGCAATATTTAAACCAAATCTGACAGTTTTCAAAATGCTTAACCGTAAATAGCGGCGTTATCAGCATAAAACCTGCACGGAGCACATGTCAATCAGGATTTACAGCACACTGAGGAGAGATGCCTGCAGCGCAAATCAACTGAGCACACTGAGCTGTTAGAGAAGGAGGATAGCAGCCACGCTTACACCCTGATCTGACAGATGTACCACATAAAATTCAAAGTTTATACATCACCGGCCCATAAACACACCACGTCTGCCAGTTACATGGCTATTCAGCTCCAACATACAATTAGCCTGGGTATCAAATCAATACTCTTCTTCTCAATTACCCCACAAGATGCTCTGACATGTATGGAGACAAATAAAGTCATGATGGCATCTGACCACAGTGGTGATATTGTCTCGTTTTCGTTCTTTCTTTGAGCTTCTTCTTCATCTTCTGTCTGTGATGAAGCGCTGACAGCTTCTGAAGAGCCGACTCTAATTTCACATTGTTCTCTGCAAAAAATGCTCTTTAACAATATAATTGATTCTTTTCTATTAGCCTTGCAGATAAGCAGACTCCACCAACCGAGACTAAAGGTTTCCCTTTATTAGCTGAATTAGTGAGACGGAAACACTGTGAACAAAAAAAAAAATCATTTCGTCAGGGGCATTTTTAGGACTAGAGCTGCCACGATTAGTCAATGAATCGATTAGTTTTGATAATCAGTTGTTTCAGTAATTTCTAAATGTCCAACATTTGCTGGTTCCAGCTTCTTAAATGTTATGATTTGCTGCTTTTTCTTCAGCATTTCTGATAGTAAATGAAGAAGTCTTTGGGTTTGGCTCCGGGAAATCGTGATGAGCATTTTTCCGAAATCTTCGACATTTTATGGAATAAACAATCAATCCATTATTCAATTATATGTGAAGATAATTGGCAGATTAATCAGTAATGAAAATAATTGTTAGTGGCAGCCCTTATTAGGACCACTCATCAGCCCGTCAGGAGGAAAAGGTCACTCGCTGTCCTTTAACCCTTTGTAAAGCTGCGATAGCAAAGAGGAAGATTCTGCCAACGGCAGGAGAAAGGTTATTGGAATGGTTCTCAATTATTAAGCCAATTTCCTCCTCTTATGAATTTTATTGTTACTCAAAGCACTTAGCAGGGCTGTAAATCATTGCTAATGACACTGCTGTCCTTCCACCATAAAATACTACTTAATCCGGCTTTAGTAGGTTATCATGAAGTTGTAAAATAATAACCAATCGTGACAGATTGTTGGCAGTGGTAGAAAACTATAATTATGTCGTAATTAGTCAGTTTTATTAATGGTTTAACTGCAGCGACCGTGGCCAGTGTTTACCAGGAGCTGCGACAGGTGTGACAGTTGGTATTGATTCATCCGTAGAGCTGAGTGAATAGCCAATAGCCAATGGTTGAGTTTAGAAACACCCTCCAGACTGACTGCTGTGAAGCAGGTGGGCGTCAGCTGCCCCCATACATCACAGCACTAACAGCCTTTTCTGCAGACAGTGGGGGGGGGGGGGGGGGGGGGGGG
>JBBPCS010000002.1:7293136-7305552 GCA_037974645.1 Hollardia meadi
ATTGTTTGTGAATAAATACTTTTGGACGTACATGTTGTCTGTTTAATGTTGCACAAGAGTGAATACTGCCAACCTCTCCGAGGTGATCTAATGTAAATTAGATCCTATTAATTAATATAATGAATAATTATTTTTGATAATTATTAATTATTCCTGATAGCCAAATTTAATCTATTAATTGTCACCTTGCGTCCCAACAGGCTCATGTAACTGAGTATTTATTCATGTATTTATTTCTTGTGTGATTGGAAGAAGATCAAGTCAGGCACAATGGTGGATTATCAAAACGGAATTAATATTGTACAATATACACTTTAACATCACCCGTTTTAAGGAGCCTCCTTTCTTTGCTTCCATTCCAGGATTTTTTTTGGCAACATTTATAATAAAATATAAGATCTTTATTCACTTATTAAGAAATGTGTCTTGGGATGATCAAACAACATACTGTAGCTGTAATCCCAAACCATAAAAACAACTTCTCAGCCACAAAAAAGCATCATTAAGGACCCAGAATCTCTAAATATTATGGGTACAGCTCTTGTAAAGGATCACAAAAGACATGCGTTTTTGCTTAGTCGCAGAAATTTTGTAGACATTTGTCTATAAGTGAATGTGAGTTAACGGTTACTAGAAGAAAATCTTTTTTTTTTTTTTAGCTCTGAATGAGTTGTTGGAGTTTTAACTGAAAGATGAAGCTTGTGATGACTTCAGAAACCTCAGAACTTTAAGCTGTTTGAGACAACAACAAAAAAAGAAGACAAAACCAGAGGAAAAGCTATTGTTGTCCATCACAGCACACATACGCACGTTACCTGTGCACCCCTCTTTTTTTGACGTTCCCGTGTTTTTTCTCGGTACGCCTGAGGCCTTTCACTGAACACATCTTGAAACATGTGCAGGGAAGGAAACAGCTGTGGTTTGGTTGAAACCAGGTGAAAGCGTGCGTGTGTGTGTGTGTGTGTGTGTGCGTGTGTTGTGGAGATGACATCACACATTCCATGACGTCGACGTGGCAGCAGTGAAAGGCGTGAGGAGAGGGGGCGAACTTGCGAACCGCAGTATTCGATTATATTTTGTGTTCAATTGATTTTCTTTACGCCACAAAGACCCATGAGGGAAAATATGTGAAGGGAAAACCCTGATGTTCATGATGTTGTCTATTTGATCAATATCACACATGCACACATTCTGTATCTGCTTGTTCCAGTGATTCACTTAAGTGCTATCACAGTTATCATATAACATTAAAATTCATTTGGGTGCACCAATACATCAAATACAATATTCCACGTCTTGTGCATCATTATTTTTCCTGTAATTCACATTTGATTAAAGGTGCAATATGTAATAATTGGCCACCTATCAAATTCATACTCCAAACAAATTAGATGGCAGCACATCAGCAGAGTAGCCGCTAACTGTAGCTGTAATTAGCTAGCGCAGTTAGCCGTGCAGCAAGCAGCCCTGTTAGCTTACTCTGCCTAGACTCGGAGCACCGGAGGGGTGTTGGTGTTGAAACAGGGGGCTTTGGACCACCAGAGGAGAAGGTTTTCAGGTTTCCTGCATAGATTTCTAAGAAGAACTAGTTATCGAATGCAAAGATGGCGCCTTTTCATTCCAATGACAATTGCTCACCTGGCGCATACACCCAAAAAGTTTTCTAGCTTCCGGGTTTACTTACAGGCACCCAGTGGAGAATGCTGGGCCAGGACCGAACACGGCCTCCAAAACCGACGGAGTTTGACGACAGGAAAAACAGTAGAGATGTGATTCACAGCGATTCCAACCACGACTCGGACTCCGGGAACGACTAAGACCTGGTGGGTTCAGGGGGAGACATGAGAGGAGGTCAGACATCAGTCACCATCGGGCTATCGGCTTCTTGAGGCTAAAAGTAGCATTATGAGACAGGACGTTACACAGTACATAGACTTCTCTCACATAACCTCAAAAATGCCTTCGCAATGTTGATAATTTTTGTTAATTTTTTTATGTTTTAAACTACAATTCTTACACCTTTATGGTGATTTCTTTTCATTCGTGAAATCAAGTTAATTGATGAGTCGAGTCAAGAGGAGGCCATTGTTGCCAAAAATACATTTCCACAAATTTTTATCTGATTGTCCTGTCAGTGGTTCTGACTAAAAACAGTGCAGTACGATCTCATACTAGAGCATGCCGTAATCTGCATTTCTCTGCAGTGAAGAAATAGGAAACCTGTTATAGGATAATAATCAGTATACTTTTATTTTTTTAAATTAAGGTCTCAGCTCTAGTTCTGTATCATATCCTGTGGTGCATATGGTGTTTTACTTACTTACATTTCTGCATGTGAACAGAATCAAAATCAAGCTGTCAAAATGATGTTTGCAGAAACATAAGTGATGACGGTCTGTTTCAGTACCTGTTGGAAGAGGTTTTCATAACTGAAATGCCACGTAGACCAAAGCATTAAATGAAGACCTCCCTGCTTTAGCCGATTGCAGAAATAGTGATCTGCAGGTTAGGGTGCGGAAATATTGAATGCTTAGATAAAATTCAGCTTAAAGAGAGCAAAAGTCAAAAGCCATCTTCTTCTTATCGATGCAATTTATCTGGTTATAGTCTTCTGTGAGATCATCTGGTAAACAACTAAAGTAAATTTTCAAACATCAGCACTTTCAAATATCAATAAATCTTTAATATAAGGGGGGGTAAATGTAGGATGATTCATTCGGGACTATGTTGAACCCCCATCATACACTGCTTTATCACCTGCCTCCATTTTGTTTGACTCCAAACAGTAGATAATAGAAAGGAGTCTGAAAAAGACCCAATTCCCACTTAACGGGCACTCAATGATTGCTAGTTTCCTCATCTGCAGATGTGATTACACTCAGATTGAAGGCGCAGCTTCCGGACACGGGAGAGACAGACTGCAATTCAGATTCAGCTCTAACTCTCAGCAGGTATCACCAAGGATGAAACCTCCTAAGCTGCTTTTCACAGGGCTAACAAAACAACGATATGTCCTGTGATGAGCTGGGGAATCAGTGGTCAATAGATCTACAGGAGGCTTCGGTTCTATCATCTCACTACATTGCCACATGAGAATAGAAGAGAAAATGAGAGATAAGGAAAATGTACAGTATCAGGCAGGAGAATGTGCTGCTATGACGCACAAGAGCCAATATAGAAAATTCAGTGAAAATAGAGCCTACATAATGGCAACATACGCCAGACTTTATATGGATCTGCAAATGTGCAAAGCCCGCCAAGTGTCCAAGAGGGTAATTGGATGAATCTGTGATTTGCATGCATTCAAATGCACATTGTCATCAGAGGAGGACATGCATGGAAATAATCAGCGGCATTTTGCCAACATCAGCCTCTCTCTCTGTCTTCAGTCTCTATTAATCCCCAGCTACTGGCCTCGGGCCATGGCGGGAATGTGTACTAGAGGACAGCCGCGTGCCCCCTCTCAGCTGCCTCCTAATCTTACCTCCCAGTCGCAACCTCCTTCTGACCTCTCGGCCCTGTCTGTGCGGTCCGGCCAATCTTTTTTCTTCTGGTTCTCTCCTGCCCCCTAAAGCACAGAACGCAGAATCAGCCAGTAATGGTCGGTTCTGGTGGTTCTCTGGCTGATTTTCTGAGGCATTTCTGAATACTGCAAAATGCAACATTCAGCTTCATATGAACACTTTCCCAATGCATTCAGTATGCTATATGATGAACTTTACATTACAATAAACCGTTTTGACTGTAATCTTCCTCATTGTTGCATGAAGATGATGGAAGAGGGAGAAATAGCACTTGGCAATCAAATATTCCCATGTCGTTGGTTTGCTGGCGTGCTTCTTTGAACCTTCTTGATTCACATGCATTCCTCTCCCAATAGGAGCTGTCATTTTGTGTGGACATTGTCCCTTCAGTGTGTGTGGCTATAGGGAGCGTCTGATGTCCACTCCGGGCCACTTGTCTATGATGTGAATGGGAAGACAATGAGACCCCCAGTTGCTCCCTCTCTCCATGACCCGCCTGGGGTCTGATTTGCCTTGGCAAGGGGGACAGAGGCCCAAAACAAAGCTGAAGGAGTCTCCAGTGAAGGGGTACAGAGGTCAGCTCCAACGCCCAACTAACAGGCCTGTCCTCTAGTTTAGGCTCCTAAATGGGGAAGGGACACAGAGGCGTAGAGACAATGGGATAAAAGGGACCTCCAAAACCATTAAATTCTGAGGAAGTGATGGCCGTGAATGATGACAGAGACTGAATAGAGACTCTTGAGGTGGGAGGTACGCTCCATTAATGACCATGGATGCTCCATTATGGCAGCCCTGGGAGGTGGTGATGAGGTGGTACATTTTCTCCCATTAGGGCTCTCGTCTCCGAACGAGGAGACACTTCCAGATTGATGCAGGAATCCTGGTGGGGTCTGTATAGACCCCCGCTGTGAACCTCAGGGACAACGTGACAACGCCCGGGCCCCTTTAGAGGTAGGACGAGTCAAATTACTGTTTGCGTAACATCATGCCTTTCAAGCCCCCTAAAGGACACTTTGATTGATGGACTTTCCCTTTTACATAGAGTGTATGAGAGAATGTGGTCATACCGTTTATGGCTTCACAGTGTTCAAGAAAATGGATATGCTTCTGATTGGTACTTTGTCTAACATTTCTAAAGGCTAAAAGGGATCAGTGATGTTAATGATGATTCATTCATTACTCTCTGTCAACAAGGACCACCTGTAGAACCGCATGTACAGTAAAAGTCAGCTGAATGTTGCTTACGATATATAAAAAATACAGTCACTCTTCCATAAATTAAACTTAATCCCTGTGGAAGCAGTTATGTGTCTACATAACTCACTCATATCCATTCAAGGTATCCTTAAGAGACTAACTCCGAACTTTTCTTTCTTTAAAGTCATTTGCTTTCTTGCGGAGAGAATATTGACACCACTGGTGTGTTTGTATGCTAAATTTAAGGCTACAGCAAGTTATACAGTATATTTCACAGTGTGTTGCTGGAAGCAACAGGTCATGTCTTGTGATTCACATGCATTTAGCCAAAAAACTGATTAGGCTAACTGACTTAGATTTTTTTTGGTACATCTTTTAGCCTAATCCAAGCCCCCAGAAGGAGCACCAGGCTTTGAAGCCAATTTGACATGGTGGCCAAAACTACAACATCACATGATGCACGGGGCCCAAAATGACCGTTTCCTGTAAGCTTACATTGTGAAAGAAGTGACTGTAAACAGTGGATATGTTTTGTTTGTTTTTTAGCATCACAACCCCCACAAAATGACATTTCAATTACCTTCCACTGGGGAAAATGTGATGAAGAGCCATATAAGCTGCCCTATGTGCTAGAAAATGAGTTGGCCTCTATGTGCCTCTAAATGGTTAAATAGTTAATAGTTTCCTGTTTTTATTTATTACAGAAGTGTAGTGGTTATAATATCTGAGTCACATAAAAAAACAAATATTTTAATCTTAACCAGGGTTTATAGCCGTTTTATTTTTTTCACCCCTGCTCCTCAGACAGTCTGAGTCAGCCACTAAGCAAGGAGACTGTTAGCTTAGCTTAGCATAAAGAATGAAAACAGGGGAAAACTGCTTGCTGATTGGGAAACTTTGCTATTTCTGGACAGACCTAGGCAAGCTGTGAATAAGCATATATTCCAAAAATGTCAAACTATTCCTTTAATCTTTCAGTCCTTTAAAACATTCAAATCAATCATAACATTGACAAACAGCCTCGGATTTCTTAATGGGCATTGTAATATACAGCGAGTGGGAGTTTTTCCCCTCATCTAACTGACCTTTTTTTTAATGCACAAAGTCTGTGTATATTATCTGTAGTTTCAGATGTAACTCCAGATCCATGTTAAAAAGCAGAAGCATGTCTAGACAATAATTATGTAACCATAAATAGCCTGATTTAAGGATGGGAGCCACATGTTTTACAGTAAGAGTCCTTAAAATCAACACTTCACAGCTGGCTGTGACTGCTCAACAGTGCTGTCAGGAGGATTTTGCTTCTTTTTTTTCCATGCTGAAAAATGCAGCAACCAAAAATAGGCATTCCACAAGGTGACGAATTGCTTGCAGGACGATATTCTATAGCAGTTCTCCAAAGCTGCACTTGGCTCAAATCTTGGACGGCAAACTTTGAGCAAAGACAAGGAATGCAGCCGCCAGCACAACACAGAGCATACTTGGGCATATGCATAGATCAGGGTCAACAAAACAACCAAGCACAAACTCCATACATGTCAAAGACCCTTCTGCACACCCCTCTAGTCCTCCATGTGGTGACATTTTCAAGAGGAAGAGCACTACAGACTGAAGTGCACTTATGCCATCTTTGAGGTTAAGTGTTTGTTCCTGCACAGAAATAAGGAGATGCTATGATGCCAGAGCATTTCTAGATTTACAGCCTGGGTTGGCCAATGGCTTTATCCTCCAGATGTGGTTCAAAATGCAGCAGTGAGAGAGGAAGGTGTGGTGCATCCATTGACATGAGGATTTATCTGATCAAAGGAAGTGCACTAAACCTTTCACTAAGGGAGCGTTCGCCGTCTGCAGCTGGAGATCCCTGCTGCTGACAGAGTTAAACAGGCTGCACTGGGAGAAATGGGGGAGGGGGGAGAGTCGCCTGGACTGTTAACTACCAATATGCATGCTAATATGCTAACGTTAGTATGCTAATCACAATTCCCACATAGGCACGAGGATTTAGCAGAGGCAATGAGCAATTTAAAAGGGTCAGGTTTCACCTCTGGGATGGGCCTCAGTGATAAACAGGCTTAGGTTAAAGCCATATTGATTGATTGGTATAAACTGTGGAGTAAATCTGTTCAGATAAAAAAAAAAAGATTTACAATCTGAAAATACGTGCAAGCTATATGCGAATGTAAAGTTGCATTTACAGTATATTACACTTAATGTATAACGAAACAAATAATGGTAACTTAACTGATTGATCCATTTTCAGGATAAATCAATATATTTTTTCTTCTGGGAACGCAACATGCTACACAAACACAAACAGACCTCTTTGGAAAAGTATGTTTTCGAGAGATTATAACCCAACTACAGCACATGCTTCTTGTTTAAAAGGTCTTTGTTTGTTAATTTAATTGTGAATTTGCTTTTGTGTCCAGTGCACTGCCGCATACATAATTTCATTTTCCATCCGCAATAACCCCCCAACCCCCGCCCACGGCTGGTGTCATGGCCCTTGAATGGGTGAACTAGGCTTGCTTTTGATTAGACTGTAATCAAGGTTGACTGACGGACAATTAGTTTGGTCTAATTTCCAGGATAGCGCTGGTCTTATTCTCACCTTTGAACCGCAGGGCTCGACACCAGTCCGACCCGCTCGGCTGAATCTACTGACAACCGTGTTGGGGTCAGCAGGGTGGAGAGGTCATCCATACTTTGATAGGCCTTTGATTTCTTGTTTGGAGTGTTTGACAGATGTGCATTCATCAGTATTGTTGTCACCTTAATGTTTGATGTAGCATCAGCGACACGGGTGAGGTGACAAAACATAACTTTAAATCCTCCACTAATTCTCTTCCAGAAAGAGTTTTTTGAAGGAATGCAGGCATTTTTAAAAACGTAGGTGTAGAATATTAAACATTTTCTCTTTATTGTACCGTGTTTAGAAGATGAACACATGCAGTTCTTAACCATATTTGCCTACCAAAAGAGATAAAAGGAGTACTTTACTGCAAATTATTCCATATTCATTTTCTTTTTCATTATGCAAAGACCCAGATTAGATCCTGACTCTGTGGTGCTAACCTCCAGACAACAGAGGTTAAATCCTTGACTAGACTCTGGAGCTGGAAGATTTTTCCTCAGACACTTTTACTGCACATGCCAATAGCCAACAGCAATTACGAAAAATACTGGTGTAGGATTCAAAAAGCCTCACGTGACTTGAATGTGTACATATTAAGTTAAATACCAAGTGACACCCTTTTGTTAGCAATGAAAACGGCCTCTCTAATAAAGGCAGCCCTTTATCTTCATTAAGGAAACCTGACCTATTTGTGTTCCCATTGTTTCGGCAGCCTCATTAAGGTCTTCATGTCACCTCATCTCCTAAATGTCTCAGGTCCAAAAGTAAAGGAGAGAACCCATCACTTGGGACTAGTTGTTTAATGAGGTTCACTTTGTTTGTCACCAGGATTATGCAAAAACTACTGAATGGATTTTCACGAAACTTGGTGGAAGAATGGGGCATGGGCCAAGGAATTAAATTTTGCGAGGGCATTTCTCTGCATTTTCAATCAATTCTCCAGGGAATAATGCATGGATCTTGACAAAACAAATTTTTTTTAAAAATCAGGCATATTTAGAGGGCTGGTATCTATGACTGTGTACAATTTAGTGCAGATCCAAATAAAAATCCGGACCTAGCGGATTTAAACATGTTTTAGTCTTTTCCTGGCTGCTGTACGGTAACAAATAACGCTAGAAACCTGTAACTACCACCAATGTGTAGCTAAGTTAATAGGGATTCAGTAAGGTACTAACAGAGTGTCATGAGTTGCTGCAGTTGGTGCTAAGGCTTAAATAAGAGGGCTGTTGGGCCTTGGCGGAGGTATGCGCTCTACTGAGTACCATTCTAGTTAATTTAAGTGATCATGGAGTAAATAAAGAGACTTGACATGACATGATGGAAAAATGTATCACACTCCTGGAGTTTATTTTCCATATTGTAAGATAAAGTGGCATCCACTACTGTGTGAAGAGAATAAACTACAGGACCTATGAAAAACGTGGATGTGTGGTTTTTATCCATATCCATAAAACTCACCAACACTCTCTTATAGTCTTTTTTTATTTCGGATGCCAACAACATACATTGGATTTAAATATGCATAGTCTCAAATGACGTGTACCAACGTGCTCATTAGCTTTTGTTTCATGTTAAATGTGGGGTGAGAAATTCCGGAGAAAGATTGTTGATTGCTGAGTCTCATTCCGAGGTTGTCTGTATTTGACAACTTGGGAATAAGACTCAACAATACATGATACCCCACCTTTTAAGTTACCTTGAACATCTTCTTACTTCATCCTCAAAGGAAATCATCTCAATTGTCTCAAACCTGATCTTATTACCACTAATGTCATGATATTAATTCAAATGGTTTTCAGTCTATTGGATATATACGTTAATGTATGCATGCACATGTCCGATGTTCAGTGTTTACGGTCAGAGCACACAAACACAAAGCAAGTCATCTGAAAACAAATGAGCACTGAACAGCAATTGAGGTAATCAGCTTTGATGCAGATTGTTGTTGACACTCTTTTAAAACTCTTTTCAGGAAGACATTTTCAATTAAAAACTGCCCTGTGTCAAGGCTGTGCCAGAAACACTAGGAACAGGGTTTCGGACCCAAATGCAGACAGTCCAGTATAATGAATAATTAAAGTTAACTCACTGGTCAAAGGCAGGCAAGGGTCAAAACCAGAAAGTCAGTCCAGCCAGGGCAAGCAAATCCAAAAGGGGCAAAAGCAAAATCCACAATCCAAAAATCAGGTAAAGTCCAAAAACCACAAGAAACCAGTCAAACCAAAACACAAGAAAAACACTAGGACGAAGGCACATGGGTAAGATGCAACGAACTGAGAAAGTAAGAGGGGGACACATGGACTTATATACACAAGGAAGGTTAACAAGACACAGGTGAGACTAATCAGGGCGGGGCCAGACAATCACAGTGGATGGAAAAGAACAAAGACAGGAAGTGTGAAGTGAGACACGAGGAAAGACCTTTCAAAATAGAACAGGAAGTAACAAACTCAAACCATAACACAGGAAGTAACAAACACGGGAGTATAAACTAAAGACCCCAACATAAAAACACTGGTCGCAGTGCTGTGATGAAGCCAGCGTCAACACCTGGTTGTATTAATAAGTAGGCTAGACTAGATACTACTTAGTACTAGATCTGCAGATCTAGTAGAAAGAATGTCAGTTTTGAACCCTCTCAAGTCCCGGTGGTGAGGGGAAACACATATCAATGGTGGTACAGATTTCAAAACACAACAAAGTGCTTCCCAAAGTGGTGCCTCCCTCTTCGCCTTTTTTGCCTTCTCCATCAGCGGGGCGTAAAGTTTCCACAGTTATTCCATTTGTTCCACTGTTACCTGGGGATAGCGACCAGGAAGAAAAATGCTCTTTCCTGTTATGACTCTGCAATGGCTGACATGCTACCTTGGTGCTTTAAATCAAACTTTGGTTTTTCCGTGAAAAATCGGGCTTGGCGGCAGCGTGAGTAGCATGGTGAAAGCGAGGCTTGCAGGGAGCCAATCTAAATGCAGATGGTGTAATTTGTCTTTAGCCATTACGCTGTGCAATATTTTATTATGCCTATTGTCTGTTTAATCAGATTAATAAAAAAAAATCCATCGAAATCCACATTAAAGTGACAAGAATGTCTTTTATTAAGAAGTCAAAGCCTGTAAAATTCACATGATGAGGCAACATGAGCCGTGTCAAGGAGGACTGGCCTCACACTATTTGTTGTTTGTATCCTTACATAATAACATTTTATTCCAAGGAGAGGCTCAGCATGGCAACAGCACAAGAAGAAAATCTGACACGGGCTGTGAAGTCCTGACATATGCTGGTTATGCACAGAGAACGTAGCGCTCGCAACTCTGGAATTTATTTACATCACGTGTGCCTTTCTTTTCTGAGTTACGTTGTGTTCTGAGAAAACGTTGAGATACTGTAGGTACACATCTGGACAACAGCAGCAACAACAGCTACTCATCTGTTTCTGAAGATTAGGATAAAAGTTAAGTGTACCAGTGCAGGGGAAGACATTTCTTTGAAAATAAAGAGGATGAAGGAACTCACTTGTATGGCCTTGATTTACTTGTAGTCAGCAGCTCTCAGGGGCACAGTGACGTAACTGGATGGATATGCACCTACGTATGTAGAGGTCCTGCAGGCAATGAGAATGTACAGCCAAACTGAACTCGGATACTTCAAACAAGACAGCTGAAAAATAATAATAAGAGCATTAAAATTTAAATTTTTTAGACCAAAATAAGATGACCTTGAGTTGCAATAAACATGCCATAATTCTTTGAGACAGCAAAACAGACAACTAGAAAACTAAAAAAGAAGAGAAGAAGAAGAGAAGGGCTCCCCCATAGCCCACATAACTCCAGCTAGCTAAAGCTAAAGCTAGAAAGTTACTGTATCTGCAAGTCATCAATCTTGCTAATTTACTTTGTTATTCCACATAAATGAGGAAGTAGCTAAATTCAGTCCTAATGGAGAAAAAAAAACAGCTAAACAACATTTTGTGTTGTACTAACTAAAGGCAGAGTTATAAACTGACATAAAATTAAGGTATTCTAACCTTTCTATCTGTTTCAGAGTTTGCCATCTACAATGAAAGCTCCACCTATTCTTCTTGATTATATTTCCATCTGACACACTATAGTTCTACAGGATGTGGCCCTTGCGTGTTCAGTTTAAACAGCAGGGCTTAGGTCCTATGTGAGTTCTGAGAAGCAGCTAGTGTGTGCAGACTGACAGCTGATTGCGCTATGGTTTAATCTTGTTAGGGATTTTCAAAAGTGCTGCGTCCACTCAGATCTGGAGATAGGAGCGCCGTGCAGCCTTTGTGTGCAAAATTTCAACGCTCCCAAAAAAAAAAAGGGGGGGGACAAAGGGCCCCCCTGGTGATGTCATTCCGCTGTCAGCAAGCAGGCCCTCGCTGCAGGAGAGGGGGCCAGGACAGGACATACTGTGACCATCACTCCCCCGCCACCTTCCACTATGGCCCCAGCGCCTCACCCCGATGGCCTCTGAGCCAACGCATCAACCCCTGATGTGAAGTTCAAGACAGAAATCTGTGTATTTAAAATATTTCTGACCTTACACAGCCTAAATCTGCCCACTAGGAACTGAAATCCCTCCAAATGATGTATAGATGTCATGTTTCTTGATACGTGTCACTCCAACAAACTTCTACTCGTATTTAATTACCATCAGTGCCATGAAAAGTGCAGCTGCCCTTTTATATCTTGTCTGCACACAACTGACTGTCCATTCACATGTGACACAAATCTTTAAAGAGATGCACTGTCATGTAGTAAAAATGTGTTTATAGGTGTAATTAGTAGTATGGAGTTTTTCTGGCACACGTGCACTACACTGCTTACCCCTCAAAGACCTTTGACTCTACTTAACCGAAGTCTAACATATGACACATTGAGTTTTGGCCCTTTGGCACGTTTGTGTCTTTTTTAACTTCATATGTGTGCGGACTTGTTGAGCCAGCTCCACATTCCAGAAAACAGCTTCATAAATCTCAGCTGTGTGTGTGTGTGTGTGTGTGTGTGTGTGTGTGTGTGTGTGTGTGTGTGTGTGTGTGTGTGTGTGTGTGT
>JBBPCS010000002.1:7305652-7325396 GCA_037974645.1 Hollardia meadi
GTGTGTGTGTGTGTGTGTGTGTGTGTGTGTGTGTGTGTGTGTGTGTGTGTGTGTGTGTGTGTGTGTGTGTGAACACAGACAGATGTGTCCTAACTTAGCATACTACACTACACAGCAACTCCTGTTTCCAAGAATCTGTACGTCGCCGACTTCTCCCCATTTTTAGAGGGTGAATCTGGAGATGGTCCGTTGGCTTATGTTACAGTACATATCACACACACACACACACACACACAGTGACAAATATACAGGGATAAGCTTGCATATAAGCAGACATCTTACACCTGGTTTCAGATATAGCATACACATCCAAGTGTTTGCGGGTATTTATGGGCATGAGTCATGTATGTTCATCAGAAGTCCCATCCCCTCACACTCATACACACCATCAGCCACACATACCATTCCTACTTGAAACGTGTCAGCCCCCGTGGTCTCCCGTTTAAGTCTTTCCTCACTACTGTAAATCATTTGAGTGGCCACTACAACATCAGCGGGTCCCACCGAGCAGGAGCGGCAGTTACGAGGAAACCGACAAACAGCCGGTGCTGTGAAAATATGGAGTTTGACAGATAGAAAGACAAACATCCCTTGGGGCCACAGGGCTCGAGTTGTGAATGACCCTGGTGTGCTCAACAGGCAGCCAGACTGTAGATCACCAGGGGTATGGAGAAGCTTTAGCTCACTGTGCAGACTGCCAGGCTTGTACTGCATATGGCCAGACAAAGCTCATTTTAATGGTTGAGTACCCTAATTTAGAGTTCATTTGGTCAAGTGCCTTGCTGATGCATTATTTGATGTGCAGCGTTGTACATTGCAGAAATATTAAGCTGTTGCACTGATAAGCATTTAGCGTACTGTACACCATCATTTTTAAGACCCAGCACCACCATTCAAAGGTGTGTAGGATTTAGTGGCATCTAGAGGTGAGGGTGCAGATTGCAAAAATCTGGATCCCCCTCATCTAATCCTCCCTGACGGTGGCCACTAAAAACACGCAAAACGCCCTTTAGAGCCAGTTTGGTTTGTCCGTTCTGGGTTATTTTAGAAGGGAATTTTTTGTGTTGAGATAAATAGATTTCTGACACAAAAATTGACCAACAGCAAGCCGTCTTCACAGTGCTGACCAATGACATAAATAAATTTGGATGATGCATCTCCACTTCCTCCCATTGTACAAAAATTAAGCCAAAATATCCCAGATATGGGCGCTGCCATCTTGCGCATCTGGAGTCTGCACAGTAGCGACCGGGCAGCGGAGCAACAGTCTCAAGTTCCCGCAGGGTTCAGCTGTCAATCATGACATTTCACTCCGTTTTTATTGCATTAAATAACTAATTAAAACCAAACTGATCAGAAAAATGAACACTTGAATATACATCCGTGTGATAAGAACTACCTAAAATGACAGAAACCATCTTTGGGAAAAAATTTATTTGAGGTGTACTTTTGAGTTTTTAGTTTGGCCCATGTCCTACTTGATATCATTGAGGGGGAGGAGTTTATGACCTATACTGCAGCCCACCACCAGGGGGCAATCCAGATGTTTTGGCTCCACTTTTGAGGAGCTCTCATGTCGTCCATCTTTATATACAGTCAATGGTGCTGACCTTTGAACTATTGTAGCTTATTAGCTATGTTGCGCCAAATAGTCTTACTTAATTCACCATGCTCTCATATTAGCGACAAAGCTACATTAACCAGCCAACAAATATGCTAACTGGTTGTTAGTTCAGAAACCATTTTTTTCTCCTCAATAACTCTTTTAAAACAAATTATGTACAAAGAAAAAGCCTGGTGCAGGCTGTTGTGACTACTAGCATCTTCCCAGTGGACGAGAAGTTGTTAGCTCATAGCTACAGTAGTTTAGCAACTAGCCCGGTACTCACTAGAAACATAGTTTGCGAAGAGGAAAAGGCATAAGTAGAAATATATTGTAGCCTACTTTTCAAGAAAGAGACACAAAGTGCAGTACAGTGAAATGTAATCAAGAAGAAACAATAATAATGTGTACAAAAAGACATAAAAATCTTTTTTAAGACAAGCCAAAAGATAAAAAAGGATGGAAACATGACAGCAGTATTAGTAAAGAAATGTGATTTTAGATCTATTATTAAAAGTACAGTAAAAGAAAACAAACAAACATTAAAAAGCTGGGAATAAATAAATCTGCTCACATGACATCAGGATTTTCTCTTATTCTTTGTTCACACACAACCAGGAACCAGGAAGGAAGTTTGGCCAGATGATGATACTTCAGAGCCAAGCCATCCTCCTCATGGAAACCTCCTCTGCATGAGCTCACAGAAACCCAAGATGCTGCTGTGACGTGGGCGAGCAGACAGACGCTTCGACCACCTGTAATGGAGTGTTGGCCGGTGACTTCACGGCACCTCTCCGCGGGAAGTCGTGAAAACCATAGAGGGCAGGAAAAAAGGCTGGCCTTGCTCACCATACTGAAACTAAGAAGCCGAGAAGGGTTTCAAAGCAGAGAGGAAGCATCGTCTCAGGTTCAGCATAACAGGGAAGTGGTGGGTCTGTGGTGGGTGTTTGTATAAGAGCGCAGCTTAAAGGTATACAAGCTGCAATTTACTCTTTAAACGTACTCTTAAAAAAGAGTTTTGGATAAGGATTAGCATTGGTGAAAAATCTCTTTGAGCATCTGGACTCAATGATGATATAGTAGTTCAACTCAAGGCCTTTATTAACTGTGAAGTGACTGATGCATTGAGACATGCATAATGCTGGACCTTCTGTTTGCAATAAGTGCCTTTCATTTATATGAGAAACAAGGGGCTTTTGAAGTGGAAAAAAATACACCACCTCTGCAATGTGTTCATTAAAAAAGTAATTATACTTTCAACCTGAAGGTTCATCATCCGGGTACTCAGTCACTGCGATTTTAAGCAGGACCCCTGCACTGCACGTTTAACCTCTACAAAGAGCTTCAATACGGACAAAGCACATGTTTCCCCATAAATACCTGAATTTGGCCAGTTAATGATGCCTGCACAAACGGCCCCCAACCAAACAAAATAGCCTCGATTGCTGGTTAATTTATTGGAGACAAGCGCCATAGTGAGATCAAACAAGTTGCTCTCGCTCGTAGCACCTTCACTGCAATGAATATGCTGACCCCGCAACCTTCCGCATAGTTCTATAACGGGCACAAGAGGCCGGAAAAGAGAAGCCCTGAGGAAAAACATGAGGTTAGCTCACATGCTGTTTGGGTTTGTATGATGTTTGTGAAGCCCAATAAATCAGCTACACAGACACACACACACACACACACAGTAGCTGATAAAAAAGCAGATATCCTGGAAAAGAAATGGCTGCAGAAAAAGAAACACACACACGTGTACATGACTTCCAGATGCGTGGACGTCATGTTTGTCCTTTATAAACATGTTGTTTAAGGATACGATCCTACATTACTATGGGCTATCCCTTGTATAGATCTAGAGAGTAATGGGGGGGGGGGGGGGTCACTTTAGGTAGGTTTTTATTTTCATAGTGAACATTAAGGTGCATTGGTACTCTTGTCATGTTTGGAGGCTACAGTGCTGCACTTGATGTGCTCAGGCTAAAGTGGATTGCGCATGATATGTGAGAGTTTGGCACGAGGCAAATTTGATTACCTGCAGCCTGAGCAAATAAAGTGCCAGTAACGGTATACACTAACCACTGCCTTACGGAACAATGCAACGTAAAAGCCACCTTCCTTGGCAACGTGATGTTCTAAAGATATCTTGGTGTTTTTCAACCATACATGTACAAGAAGAACTACATACGCAAAGATGGTGCCAATTCAGTCCAGTGAGAATTGCTTGCCTGGCGCATACGCCAAAAAAAAGTTTTCTAGCTCCCGGGTTTAGATCCAGGGCATGTGGCCCACTGAATATGCACAATAGTGTTTCTCCTGTTGGCAATAGTATATGACCAATGACATAAATAATAATAGTATTGCAGTGAAAAATTCCATTGGGCAAGTAAAATACACTGTGGTAATGGCGTGATGTGTTTTCTTCCTCTTCTGATACTTACTCATCAAAACAAGATGTTGTATTCTCGTTGTATTCTCATCTCAAAATGCTCCTAAAGGCTTCTATTAAAATCAGAAAAACATTCTTCTGGGGAGAAGGTTCCTGGACCGCCCCCTACCTGAATTTATGCTCATATCATGTCACCTTTTCTACTATTCCAGAGTTTGCAGGTCTGGTTTCACTACGAGTCGGCTTTAATGACCAGGTTAAGGGCTTTGAATTCCCACAACTAGAACATATGAGGAGGATTTGGTCTGGCTCTTTTGTTGCTGACATGAAACGGCACATTGTTAACCGTGGCCCTGAAGGCAGAGTGGCCAGAGTGCACGACAACAGGTTAGGATCACTGGCTTGTGCAGTAGTTTTATTTAACAACTCATTGTTGCGCCAGCATACCAACAGAAAATGATCCAACATTTGGAAAATAGAGGACTATTAGCTCATGCTTCAGGCTTTAGGACAAGGGTGAAAAATGTAAGTTTATTTTGCTTTAAGATTAAAAAAAAAAAAAGGCTTGTGTTTAATAACTTGTGTTAAACTTTCTCCACAATAACCGCCAGAAACTTGCCAAATGACCTGGTTTAATAGAAAGAGTAGTGCAAGAACATCTAAAAAGGTTTGTGAGTGGGATGTTGCTGTTGATTGAAGTAGAAGAGTTAACATAATTCAATATTCTTTATAATATTGTACATTTATTTTCAAAATGAATAATTTTCATTGTAAACATTTGTATTCTTTGCCCTAATATGAAGTATCAGACTGCTGTAGACTGATTCTTAATAGTGCAGATCACCACCACTCGAGTGACGGGTGTTTATGTCTATATTCTACTTGTTCTGCTCTGTGGTGTTTACTTGACAAAGACGTCTTCAGATCAAAACTTCGCTCTGTGAAATTACATTCACTGGGAGCAATCAGTACAGTGTGCAACCTTTTTTTTGCACCCCCTGCCTGGTTTATAAAGGCAATATGGCCTCCATTCTTTTCCCAGTGTCAATAAAGATAAACCATCACAAGGACTGGCCTCTCGATGGTTAAAAAAAACAAAAAAACAAAACACTAAAAGCTTCCTTCTGTATAGCAACGGCCGCGTGTTTGTCTGCAGTTATTTGATGTGGGTGAATGTGTCAGGGTCACAGTCAGGAGGTCTCCACCCCGCCAGCGATGGACCCCATTGTTCATTGAAGACCCCCCTCTGTGTTATTGAGACATGCTCGTCTTCTCCATTATGAAGTGTAATTAGGTTGTTGTGCTTATTAACTCCTATTATCAGAGGAGCCCTGAGATGTCTACATGTGGCTGGTGGTACGGGCTGGATTCACAGATGGCTGTAAATTCATGTTGGCATCTCGCTCCCAGACTGGCAGGAGGAAACAGGCCAATGCACAATTTCTATAAATGTACTTTTCTACCTCCTTAAAGGAACATGTTTTTTTTTTTGTTTTAGCTTCTAGACTACAAAACAGCCAATGATTATAATATTATCTCATAAACCAAAGTATATTTTATCACATTTTCGGTACATTGTTATTGCTTTGTGACGTAACTGAGATGGAGACTGTTTTGTTTTCAATTTCACCAGCGACAGTTCCCAATTGCCGAACAGCTCTGCATTCATGAGCCTTTTGTTGGAAAATGACACTAGTAGACAACAAACAAATAAACAAGGATTCACATAATAATAATAATAATCTTTTCATTAGACAGACAGACACACACACAGAGAACAACTTGAGCTGAGTAAACTGATCTTCATCGGTGGAGATAAAACAGTACTTGCTGGTCCAATGCAATGATAATATACTATTTAAAAAATGAAAACATGTTCATCAAAACTATTTTAAGTCTGTCATGATCGTAATCTAACAGCTTCCAGTGGAATTAAGTTTAAGTTTTTAGTTTGGCCCATGTCCTACTTGATATCATTGAGGAGTAGGGTTTTATGACCTAGCCCATAGCTATAGTCCACCACCAGGGGGCGATCAAGATGTTTTTGGTTTCACTTTTGGGGAGCTTTCATGTCGTCCATCTTTACATACAGTCAGTGGTTTATCGCGATGAGCCCACTCCTAATATTCAGGAGTGGATGTAAATGCACATTAATTCACATTTTCTGAATTGTTTCCGGAAATTCGGTTGAAATTTGTGCTACATGTAGCTGGAAACCTGACTATTATTTGACCCTGAGAAAGACCATGGTGCAGCCTTGTTTATAATCATATAGCCAGGGTGATAAAGGCTTTCTTTAAAAATTCAAAAAAAAGTTCATTCCCTAGTAAAAAAAAAAAAAAAATGGATAGGAACAACTGTTTTCAGTGGCACGCACTGAGGTGGTTTAAAAATTCAACCAGACAACACTTTCACAACGTCTCAATGAACCTCCAGAACGCTGCCAAAATGCCAAAAGAATTGTGGCAGTTGTTCAGAGAGCTCAACTGCAACACTATTTCCAAATGTTACTTCAGCCAGTGGAAACATTTGGGCTGGTCTTTATCACTGTGGATGACTATCAAATCAGTCAAAGGTCACGATCCACATTCACACCTGCAGGACGCGGTACGCTCCCCAGTTGTCTCTTATTGACTCAGTGAGGTAAGACCTCCACTGGATCCAGGGACTGACCTCAGTGGAACCTGAGGAATGAGGAGCTGGTTGGCAGGTGAGGAGATGAGCAGGAGGGGGACACATGAAGCCTGAATACGGGGCAGCAGTTCAAGTCCCTCCTCTCTGGCACCGAGCCCGAACCTCATAGGGGAATGTACAACCATAACACACCCTGCTATGGAGCAGTAACCTGAGACATTCTCCTTATAGACCACCTTAATCAAGAATGTATCTGTGGTGGAAACTGTTGGGATGAGATGACGCTGTTTGGGATTTGATCTGGGAGTGACTTTTTTATTATTCAATTACTATCAATATGAGTTCTCTTATATCTGAAGGAGAATTGAGAGCAGATAACTTCAGCTGTCCGTGAACACCGGACCAAAACCGGTCACAGCATGGAATGGGAACGGGTCAAAGGTCATCAAACAAGATTCAGTGAGTGCCCTTAAAAAGATCAACGAGGATCCATTCAAATCCAACATTAAAAAGCACATGTAAACAGACAGGAGCTACTTATTATCCAGTCCGGTATCCTGAGAAATTGCTTCCACTTTTGGCCAATTTAGTGCCAAAGCAGGAAGTTGCCTGAGACTGGAATTTACAACCTGTCACAGACTTTTGCTTTTATTATCACTATGATCTTTCCCTAGTTTTAACACTAATCATACCTTAATCTTAGTTGATTTGCTGTGGTCACAATCTATCCATAACCGTACAACAGCATGTGATGATATTGCAAAAAGAAAGAGTTTTAAAACACAAAACAAAAGAAAGAAAGTTTGATGAAGAAGGCTGGTAGATTCGGTCAAAAGATCTAGAGAAAGCTTGTAAATTACCCTGAGGTTAGAATCATGTTGTCCACGACAGGATGGAACTTCAATCATGATTTTGTCTCCACTTTAGTTTTGCTCCAAATTCACTCCTTCATTTCTCATTAATCACTCTTTTATCAGTGTAATTATATTTTACATCTTTTATGCAATTTCTAAAGCACCTAGTAAAGCTATTGTGCACAAAATATGCTATATGATAAAAAATGACCTTTCTTTGTATCTCAAAAAATATTAACGTTGATTGCACCTCTGATTTTAGCTCAACAACATGTTTATAAGTTTATCTACCAGAATATTAAAGATTATTTTTATCATCATGCAACAATAATAACTAGTGTCTTCCTAAACTGTCTGGGATTCGCCATCTTTTCTTCTTATCCCACTTGGTTCTCCTGCAGGACAAAACAAACGTCTAGAATTTGTGAGTACAAAATGTGATGTTCAAACTGAATGAGCCTCTCAGCACGATGGTGATTCAAGGTAGCTGCCTGGTGTTTGATTTTGATTTCCCCGTGAAAGGTCTCTGTTGGCTGGCAGAGGGAGATTGATTGTGACATCAGTGCAAACCACCAGGGTATACTCTGCACCGTCTGATGGAAATGCTGTTTAGTGTGGAAGAAGCCAAGGTTAAAAGGCTCATGCCACAGTGGGAGCAGCGGATGTGGGAGTGGCACTCAACAACAAGCCTCCTCAGTGTCTCTCAGACAGCAAAGAGACACAGACGCCGTCTTTTGACATTGCTGATCTTTCATTATTGAGTATCATCCCAGAGGTTCAAACCATGAATAAAAATGTCAAGTGGAAATTCTTCTCGATAAACTGAATTTCAGCACCTTGAATCCCACCGGAGACACTTTAATCGAACCATTTATCCTCCTGATATTATTTAATAGAGGAAAAAACAGAATTTAAAATGTATCTCTGTGATCTCTAAATGCTTAATGTTAAAAATTAATCAGTGATTTCCTTCAATGACGCATGAAGGATGGACCCAAAGAAGATAACTATACCGGATGTCAACTGTGTTAACTTAGTTTTGGTTTTTGCCCCACTACCGATGAACTGAAGGCTTCAGAATATGTTATCAAAGGCTCTTTGGTAATCTGGGTGGGCACAGAGTAGGAGCCATTTTGGACTCTTTTATGCCATTCATAAATAGCCCATTATTTAAATACTGAATGTTGCACACAGCCGCAGCTGTGGTCCAGTAAGAGACATGTTCAAGGACATAATCTTCTTTTTTCCCCCTTTACCCAGATGGTTATCGCATATACATTTACCAATTGGTTGGAGGACTATGTCCTTATAAAACCTACTTATCACAGCATTTTATCTCAGGTTTACAATGTTTTCCACGCATCTTAAATCAAAACAGGAGGACAATTTTAGTGAGAAGATGAGATCTACGAATCATCCACTGCTATATGTGTCAGACACAGTCGAATCCAGTTTAAATGACTTCCCAGATAAATCTTTCTTGAGGTAGGTGTGCTCAATCAACGTGTGAGCGGAGAAACCAAACCCCAGCAACCCTTACACATTTATTTTCTTCACACCCAAGAAAAATCAGTTCTGGGATAAAGTTTTTGAAAGCTTTTTGTATACGTTCAGACCCAGAACCAATGTTTCTTGGTGTGGCACCTTCTCCAGCTCAATTGCCTTGTTAACTCATCGTAAAACGCGCTTCATTCAAACAAGACATAAATGAAATGAAACTCACCAAAACCGTCCTGGTTTGTCTCTCCACAATCATCTCTGGTTTGCCTGAAGTAAATCCTCAATTCAAAGAGGAAGACGTGGAAATATCGTATCTTAGTCCTCATTGGAGCCACTATAAATCACCTCCGTACTGTATCCCCTGTCGCCAAACTGGCCTCCACTGGTCTCAGAGGCTGTGTCCGTTCCCAGTTTGGTTTCAAGCCGTGTTCAGGCTGCAGAGCCCAGTTGAGCTGAGCCCCCGCTGCCATGTGGTAAAAATTTGAAACACATCATACTGTAAGAGTGGAATTTCAACCAGGAAATGTAGTACGTAGCAAGAGATCAGTGGGTTAGAGGCTTACATCCCTGCAGATCTCTTTGTCTTCCTCTCTGAGATTTAGGAATGTAAAGTTGTGGCTTTTATTTTCCATTTTCTTCCTCGAAAGTCTCAGTTTGTTGTTTAGCAGTTTATAACGGCACAGAAAAGAAATCCTGTGTGTTATAAACTGACTAAATTTGGTTGTAAATTTCAGTTTTGTAGATTAAAGCATGCATTTAAAAGCATTCGACTATATTTTCTGCTGGACAGATTTCTTGGCAAAAGCGTTTAAAATTGAAATCCTGTTGTTTACTTCTGCCCTTCTGTACTACAACAAATCTCTACGCCTGTAACTGATAAACACAACTGTGCTCTTTGTAGGAACTTTATTTCTCTTTTTGCTTGTGATGGTATGTTTTCATTCCTGGTGTGGGGATACAGGAACTTGGGGCATGAAATTATACATAAAATAATTTTTTTTTAAAACATCTAAATAATAATGAAAAGATTAATCTGTGTCATCGATTCATTGAACAAGAGAATCCATTTTCCTCACCCCTCCACACTCACTCCCTCACCACCAGCAGTCCATTATAAATGATAGCCCTGGAGAGGTGGAGATATTGGATAAAATGGGTCTGAAGCTCCAGGCCCTTATCTGTCTTACTTTACTTTTCCCCGTGTACCCCTTTAGCCCCACTGAGCAAATAAACATTAACAACAACAAAAAAAACCAAACTCCAACAGCAAGTTGTTCCCAAAAACTGGAATTATAAATCGCCAGCGGGCAGCACCACCCATCAAACGCACCTTAAGTATCATCTTCTCCGGCCCAGACAGACACATCAAACGAGCAGAGCGGATGATTCATGCCCTCTATAGACTTACTGTACTCTCTCCCCATCTGCCTCACTGAGCATCTTAAATGGAGCTGCCCATTGACCTGAGTGGGCACGTAAATCACTGTGATGTCTTTCAGAGGTGGGTTCTCTGAAAGGTAAAAGTGTCATGAATTTTTTTTTGCTTTTTTTGCCCTAGTACACATATTTTTTCTTAAAAGTTAAAATGGGAATCCTTCTGTATCCCCATCAAGATTTTGACTATATGTCGAAAATACGTTGGGGCAGATCAGGATACAGTTTGTGTGAACAGAGAGTTTTTTAATCAGATCTAATTATCATCACATGATCAGAGAGAATTGAGGTGATTCTTACAAACCTTCACACAGACGTCATCTGAATACTGAGAATTTAACATTTACACTGAAGTACAGAACCTGCGCTGTGTTTGTACATGCTGAGGTGTGTTGGAGCTTGTCAGAAAGGTGCTGAAATGTTCCCGCCAATGTGTTTTAACTGGTGAACTGTTTTCTACAAAAGTGCGCCTGCCAACTGTGGAAGCAACAAACTGTTCACGTTATTGTGAGAAACCATGTTGTTAGTATTTGGAAAGATAATTAGTATGAGCAGGTATATCCTATAACGACAGAAACAGGAAGACTTTAATAGGGGAAATGTTTGACCAGAAAGTAGTTTTTAAGGGAATACACATAAATACACAAACACCAAATACTGTATCACATAAACTGAGCTCTTAAATCAATACAGAAAGCAATCGGGGAATCAGAAAAAGTCTGAAATGATTTCGATGTACAAGCAGCGAGGAACCTAACTTACAGACATTTATACAGTATATATCTAGTAATACGGCCACTAGGTCAGCTCCCCTCATCATTATTCATGAAGAAAGTGATAATTTTGGCCTGGCAGCTCATACCAGTCAGTTTGGTGCTGGCACCCACGTCCAGTATCACCCAGAGTGCCCGGCAGAAGGTCAAAGCCTGCAAAGAGGCCACGTCTGAAATATGCCTGTGTTCAGCCTAATGACCCACAGCACAATTAACACCATGCAGCTTAGCAGGTCAGCGTGCGTATACGGGCGTGTTTATTGGCTGTTGGCTTCGGTTTCCCAGCGGACCCTGTCGCGCCCAGCTGATCATCTTCCAGATTGGAGCTGGAGGCTCTCCAGCCCAACACATGCAACAGCACAGTGCCGGCCAGCAGCCACAC
Organism: Hollardia meadi; assembly: GCA_037974645.1. Lineage (NCBI taxonomy): Eukaryota > Metazoa > Chordata > Actinopteri > Tetraodontiformes > Triacanthodidae > Hollardia > Hollardia meadi. The sequence continues at coordinate 7,317,222 of JBBPCS010000002.1, forward strand.
AGACGGAGGCTGACACACATAGCAGCACTGAGGAGCGAATGAAACACCAGAAAAGTGATGCACAAGTGCTATTTTCAACCTCACGTGATGCACAGCGAAGAGCTTTGTTGTTTCCTCGCTCTCCTCTTGAAAGGTCTGTAAAAAAAAAAAAAGAGGTCTATTTTTACTCACCATGAATAGAGACAAAAAGAAAAGGTGTGAAGGTATTAAAGAAGTTCTGCACATGATGGCGCGTACAGTAGAGCTCATCTTGATGCTCTCAGGGTCACAGCAGGCAGCTGTTGGGTCCCAGCTGACTGGTCAACAGTAAAGCAACTGGAGATCACCCTAAAGCCGAACCTCTAGTTATATAAGCACACATTCTATGCCTCTATTTCCCACACAGATGTATCTTTTCCATCTTCATGGACCTAATGGAGATGAGCTGTGAACTGGGTGTGACTGCTTTCGGAGAGGATGCTCTGCTTCCTTTCAAAATCACAAAAGCTGCGTGATTTTAATTCCTTTTGTCCTTTATTGACTTTTGAGCTCATGCCGTGTTTACTCACTTGCAAAAGACAGACGAAAGAGGATTTGTAGTTTCAGGAGAGCGTGTTTAACTGCAGTGTACAGTAAGAACAGAAAACACCTGCACAGACACACCTGTCCCTGAAGATTTCACTCCACTCCGCTCAATTATCTAATCACAAGAAGCAGGACGGAAAGCAGGAAACCCCCACCCCCAAGATTCATGCAGCTCAGATCAGTTCTTCCTCCCATGTGTTGCATGCGCCAGATCCCGCGAAGCAGGTGCACCTCGTCGGAGCCAGATTTTAGACCCACTGTCTCCTAGCAACAACACCAGAAGAGGAGAGCGCCACCGGCTCCAAGGGCTACCGCTATTTTACCAAAACGTCCTCTGGCTTTGTTTGGCTGTTTTGGTTAAAACTAGGCCACCAGTTCTGGTGCACCAGCCTGAACCGGTTAAGAGACAGACGACAAATTAGTATGCGGTTGTCTGTGGTTGGCAGCAGGTGTGAAGTATTAATGAGTGGAGTGCTTCGTTTGTGTTCTTCCAGGTGATGCGCAGGTCACAGAGCCACTGGGTGAAGTTTTTCCAGGCCCGCTTCCAACCAGTCTGTTAATGCGCATCATAATGAAACCAACGCACACAAGGTATTTACCTACCACATTCCAAGCCACAACATTAAAACCACTGACATTAACATTGACCATCTCACTACAATGCAACATTCTGCTGGGAAACCCTGGATCCTGGCATTCATGTGGATGCCACTTGACACAAACCATCCACCCAAACACCCTTGCAGATCAAGCACAGCCCCGGTACCGGCACACCCCGATGACATTGGTCCCCCTGCAGGACAATAAGTGCTGCCGCACCACAAAAACTGCTCAGGAACAGCCCGAGGAACGTGAGCTTAAGGCGTCCACCTGGCCTGAAAATGCCCCAGATCCAAATCCGATTGAGCTACATGGAACGCGGCTGAAAAATTACAATCCATGGAGTGCTGTTGGCATGAGGGGGTTTACTTTAAAACATCCACATGAATACCGGAACCCAGGGTTTCCCACTAGAACATTGTACCATAGCCATGATCAATGTCATTCACTTCATCCGTCAGTGGTTTTAATGTTGTGGCTGATCGGTGTATATTTATATTAAAAGTAAAACATATGTAGATCTGATTGCTTGAAGCTCGCCAACATTGATGCACAGTGCTGCCAAGAGTGCAACAGCAGTTAATTAATTACAGTAGATAAAGGGCAAAATTAAAGGATAAAACTGTATTTTAGGGGGTTAAATGATCATATTTTGGAGATGAAACTGTAACCCTTACTGATAAAACAAACGCTACTCTATGTTGTCCTTAGTTTAGTTGGTGTTGAAAAGTAACACAGATGTGTATCATTGAAAACTAGACTTTAACTCTAATCTTCTAAAAATGACACACAGGCAGTCATTATAATGACACAGTAATTGCTTCTGTGTGACAAAGGAATGTGGTTTGAAAACATCTGAGGTATTTGAAGTGTTTCTCGCTGCACACACAGATGAGGCGTTCCACGTTACACCATGAAATGTTATCTATTGTCATTGTGCCTTTATTACAGAGGCCGGTGCTTGATGTGAGTGCCGGCCTTCCTTTCTCATTGTGGGCTGTCCCAGAAGAGATTAGAGGCCTGGGCTGCTGAATGGAGGCGAGAGGCACCTCTTCTTTTTTTTCCTCTTGATGCTTTCACTCATCATGAATGAGTGTAATTCTGGGAAATGTGCCTCACAAACAGTGAAGGAAACCCCTAAATCCAGCGGCGCTCCTGAGGGGATCCGTCTTTGACAAACGACTTCCCCCGCGAGGAGAACGGAGCTCACTGAGTGCCTCTAATAAAAAGACTGAAGGCGTGAGCTCATGCGCCGGCATCATGAAGCTTCTGGCTCCTTCTTGATTTCAATCTGAAAGGAAGGGTCAATGAAAAGTGATGCTAGAGGTAAGCTCACTTAAATATGATTTATTTTTCCACATTAAGCCACAAATGTACAGCCGTATCCAGCAGAAACATTCCCTTGTAGCAGAGGAACAGTGGAGAATAATGATAAAACAGTGTTTACAGTTCTGGCACATTCCCATCTCAAAAGGTCAAACATCAGAAAGCTGCTGAATGAGTGACACTGACAGATGCTGTCAATTCTAGTGGGGGTTATACTGCCGGTGGTTAGCAGAGGGGCGGGGGCTCAGGACGGGAACAGACAGCTGAGTGGGCCCAATGTTCTCCAATGCCTGAACAGCTGAGACCAGGAGGGTCCGTGCAGGCACCAGCGAGTGACCTCTGGGACTCTGCTTTTTGAAGCACACTCAGAGCTGTTCCTTGTACCGAGTGGAAGCCATTACCCGAATCTCCACAGAGTTGACAAAGAGCTGAGCTTATACAGGCACTCAGCTAATAGACCGTCGTGCTCAAAATAGACGAGAAACGATAGGAGTTTCTGCGCTGTATCTGGACCAAACAATGCACAACTGCTGCACATTATCACAAAACAAGCGGTTCTGCATCTATTTCACCCGTAACGCTCGACAACGGTTTTGCAGTTGCACAACAGATATCCAGCAGTTGTAAGGTTAAGATTAGACAGACTGTGGCCGTGCAGTACCTGACATTTCGGTTCAACAGTCTTAACAACATACATTCAATTCAGGAAAACCATTCTCCGTGAGGACCTCCTGCGCTCGGAGACCAAAAAAAAAAAAAAAAATCTTTCTGACTGATTTCCAGAGTCAGGAATGCTAAAAGCTCTAAGACATACTTCATGGTCGGGCATCAAAGGAGCTTGGAGGTACTCGAATGCTCATGCTTTCATCTCCACTCTGCTGGTTAAGTAAGCCTTGAGTGAATGATGGGAACACTTCATACGGGGTTAAAAAGAAGAAGAAAAAAAAAGAAAGAAAGCTTGATGTACAGCAGCTCAATTTTTTTAATGAATTTAGCATGAGAAAAACACAAAATTGACTTCAGCTGAAGCAGGAATGTTTTCTCTGTGAAGCCCTCCCTTGATAGTAATGTTAACACCCATGTTACACCTACAAACAGAAACTACCCCGACAGTCTCTGGAGCACCGCAGGTAGCGTGGGATGTAAGTGATCTGAGTAGGGCCTCCCAACAGACCAGACCACCTCCACACAATAACTCACCGAGGGGTCAAGTTGAGCGCTCAATGATGTGCTCAGTCGCTCTCTCTCACTGCAAGAACATGACCTCTGTTGGCCGGGATCGCTCCACTGGGCTCACTGTCCTTCCTCCTGATAGCTATCTGAGCAGCGACATCTGTTTTCAGGTTGTGTTTACTGAACTTGGACAGGAACAGATTCTGGGATCTCCCAGGAGGCTCTGTGTTGGGTCTAAGGAGCATTTCAGCATCCACAATTCATAAAATGAGGCAATGTTAGACATAAATGAGTGCTTAAAGGGTGCTTTAAATGTGAAAACGTGTCTCAAAGTACAGTTGGAACACCTTCTCCATTCTCACACACATGCGGCTTTGATTGCCTACCAGGAAAAATTTACCATCAAAATTCCCACTTATTTTTAAAACAATGGTTCCTTGATTTCAGACAAAAATAGACAAAATCACACCTCACATTTCCAGCTGACGACTGTCGATTTGGCCGCATTTCACAGCAGGTTTTATCAGTGGTAGCTAGCTAGCTAGCTAAGCAAACGCTAGCTCAGTGATCCAGTTGAAGATGCTGTTAGCTGACTTTTTTAAAGTTTCAAATTGACTTGAGTCATGTTGGATGTTCTTGTATTGCGATGTAGAGCTTGTTAGCAGTTATGATAAGGATAAATGCTAGATATTATTTGGCCGCTTAGCTTACAAAAGTACAGTATGTTTTCAATTTTAAAGTCCCCCTCCAGTCTAAAATATGTTTTTCTTCTTGTTCCTCCAGTTGAATGTTTAAGCTTCACTGTGTACAATGATGTATGTGCAAAGTCTGACACTATACGACTGTTTTCCAATTCGTTGCTGAAAGTGTCAATTTTCTCTGCGCTCAGTGAAGAGCTGATTTGAAGAGGCGGGGCTTACGAGCATGATTTGTGACATCACAAATAATCTAGAGGCCAATCTTGGTCCAATATTCAGCGTACACAATTGTGATGTGGAAACTTGAAGCCTCCAGTGCACATACACTGAGAATGGACTTTACTGTGAAGGAGGAGACACATTTTGTCCAGCAAGAAAATTTTATAAATTAAATAAATTTGCATATTCACAGACTCTGGAATTTTTAATGAGGTAGAAGGAGTAGATGCCATTTTTAAAGATTTAATGTGGACATTATAATTTTTTTCCCAAAAAAACACCAGACACACATTATTGTTCCAAGCAGACTAGAGGAGAAAAGAAAACTGATGTTTGGCAAACGTAACTGGACTATAAACTTCCTCAGATCCAATAAGCAGAGTAGGACAGAGCCGCTAACGTTGGCATCCAGGACCACACAAACAGTGTATGAATGGAGCTTCTTTTATATAGCCTGTAACACCAAAAATGAATGTACTTTGACATTGGAGGTTACCAGCATAGGTAGCTAATACATACTGTAGGTAGCCAGACATGCTAACGATTACACATTCCCTATCTGCACTTTTGTTTTTTTGTTTTGAACAGAGAGCTGTGGACATAAGCAGTTCAGATGAGGTTAGCAAATGGTCAGTTGACCTAATTTTGCGTGTTATTATATCACGTAATTATCCATATGTATGTAACTGTGATTTTTGTGTACCAGATGGAGATTGAGTAGGCAGGAATTTTATTATCAATTGGCTATACCAGCAGTCAGACAGTGTATGGGAGTATTAGATTTTTATTCATGATAAATAACAATATTCTTTAATAAATCTCAATCTATAAAGAAGGTGGAATGTGATCTTAAGGAGTTAAAACAGTCCAAAACGTAAACATGACTTTTTGCCTTTGACCCATTTCTGGGATGTAAACATGTCACGCTTGAATCAGTTTTGTTATCAGCAGGACTCCAGACACTGATGGAAGTTTGTTGCAAAACAAAACAAATATTAATCTGTAAGTTGAACGGGAAGGCTGAAATGAGAGTCAATTGGGGAAATATTCCATTGATTTTGGTAAAACTTTTTTAGTAACATGCATCAGAAAATTTAAAATCACAAAATTACTCTTAACTTTAATGATCTGGGATAATTGAATTGTTTGCTAAGAGAAATAATGCAACAGTAGGCCTATGTGTGCTTGGTAACAGCCAATTTTAGCACTTGACAATGCTTCCAAGGATGAAGAGGCTGCCATGGCGGACCATCTGGACACTGGACGTTTACCAGTCAGAGGTGAGGGATCGTTTTTGCAAGATGCATACTAAGGAGAGACGGGATGATGCAAGATATTATTGTTGGTGAAAACAGAAACAGAGTCTGAGTGCTCACTGTTTAACCTGTTTCAGAGGTGAAGGTGGTTCGTTGTGTTTGGTGAAAACAGTCTCCTGCTTATTGGAGCTGAATGCGTTTGGACGAAATGATCAAACCTGCTCAGAAAGCCCATTGAACCTGGAACCTTCCTGCTAATGACTGTTCAGCCTCAGCTGGAACACAAACGAATAATAAATCAAGTACCTCAGAAAGGTGAGGAGACATGAGTCCTGTAGGGTAACAAATGGTTCAATCAAGGTCCTATTATTTCCCACATGACAATGGCCATGGAGGGTCAGTAACGCGTGACCAAAGCCCCCTCTCATACTGAGCGGAGGTGATCGGACTGTCAGATAAGGGTGAAAAAGTCTGATGTGGCAACACCGTCTGTTAGAGTAAGAGAAGCATGTTGTTTTCAAAACAGGAACACTGGTGGTTACTCATGGGTTCATGCATGTTCAAATGATACACACAAAACAGTTGGGTTTGCAGAGAGTCTCACCTTCAGGACAACGGTCCAGGTAAACATTTATTTCAGGTAAACACATCCTTGATTCCTTCCCTCACCTCCTCTACTCCCATCTTAGCCCCTCCCAACTGAGATGCGAGTGGAGGAGGTGAGGAGAGAGGAGTCGAGGCAACAGGCGCTTAAAATGAGACATCCTAGCTTTGGAACCATTTAAAAAGCGGCAGAAAGTTTGATCGCACATTTGATCATCTTAAATAACTGATATCACCTTTGTGGAGTCCTGCTTCCACCCACGGTTTGCATATTCCAGCTGTATGTCACGCCTCCTTTATGTCACGGACGCCAAAAAGGCTTCCGCAAAGTGCATCCACGCCCATGTGTGCTCAGTCCTCGAGATGCTTTTTAGGAATTGAGACATCACCCGGCAAGATTTCTGGATCACAAACAGGAGGACAGAGGAGACGAGGAGGCACAAAATAGAGAGATGAGAAGAGCCGCAAAACATTAACACAAATTGGTCTAGTGGTTTGAGCATCTTTAGCCTCTGTAATGTGATGCATTAAAGTGAAACAGAATATGTAAGCAGCAGGAAATTTGATGAAATCGTTCAGGGATTTGATTTGATCACTTGAAAGACTCAGAAAGCAGCTGCCACACCTGAGTTGTTGGAACAGGAAGCACAGGAGGGGTCACAAAAATTCCAGCGTCTTTGACACCTTTGATCGCAACCATGATATGAAATTACACCACATGCTTCTACATACAGTTTTATATAATTGGAACAATTAGCTCTCCCAAATCATATTTGACTGGATAAAAATTATCAGTAAAAAACATCCTTTATAAACAGTTTAAAAGTTGTAACTATTGGCTTTCATGGTTAATACTTAGAGATCAATTAGAAGCCATTAAAAGGAACAAATTTTGGTCTGCAAAGTTGTGCAAAATCCCTTTTTTCCATTTATTCATTCTTGGTAATAATGCAGTAAGAATTGTGCGTAGCAAGTTGTATAAATCGATGAATAAATTGATATTGGGTCCAGATGATCCGCAGGTTTTCCAAAAGGTCAGAGGTCAATTTGTTAAAGGGATTTTTCACAGGCTGATGACCCGAATGACCTCTTATTAATAACTTATAATGGGTCTATATAGCATTAGTAAATGGTTTATAAACCATCAAAGAGACTTGCAAACGCTTTATATAGTAAAAGAGAAAAGAGAGGAGTTTTTTTACCCTTTTTTTTTTTTTACTGACAGTGTTGTTACAAACGTAGAAATATTGCCACCTTGAAAAGGTACAAACAACAAGAAGACAGCAGCTAAATGGAATGGAAAAAGGACGACTCAGTGAACAGTGTTTATTTTCAGCTGGGTGTGACAGGGTGTGCAGAATTAAATCCAAATATTTACCTGCAGCTCCGCACTTCCATTAAAAAGTGGGGTCGCTCTCCTCAGCAGGGATGCGCAGGTCAAGGAGACTGAGCGAGCAGACGCACCGAGCTGATGCTGATGTCTTTGAGGCTGGCTGGGCGGGCGGGTGGCTCACGGGTCTGGGCAGTGGCGAGGGGAGATCTGTCTGACTCTGGTGTGAATAAAACATGCCGTGGCTTGTTGGTAGCGACGATCGAGGAGGCCTCTTCCATTATTCATGTGGAGTAGCAGGCGAGGGTGAGGGGTTGGTGGTGGTGGCGTTGCTGGTGGTTGAGGGTATTGTAAAAGAGGAAAAGGAGGAGTACAGAGGGGGGGGGGGGGGGGGGGTTGATATGCT
>JBBPCS010000002.1:7329433-7351968 GCA_037974645.1 Hollardia meadi
CACACACACACACACACACACACACACACACACACACACACACACACACACACACACACACACACACACACAGAATCTTCTGACAAAGGTGGGAAGCATGACCATTCTGGTGGTCGAAATGGTGACAAAATCAAATGCATAAATTGGAAATTTGAGAACTGGGCATCGACTGAGGAAGGTCGTGTGATACGACTGAAAGCTGCAGAACAGATAGACCTTTAGGGTAGACCGTTCTGTCATCTGCTGTCTCCAGTGACAAGAATACATTTTAAAAATTAAACTTATCAGTTCAATTAGAAAAATATATATAAATATTAATTATTTTTATTATCCATTAATCTCCACTCATTTTCTTGATTAGCTGATGAACCGTTTTTGTCTATCAAATGTTAAAGGATTAAAAATTTCCCACATATTAAGTCAATGTCACATTGACTGCAGGTTTATTTCCTATCGATCAACTGATTGATTAATTGTTTCAGCTCGAAAACGTTTTTATCAAACTATCTTTAACAATCTTTACTGTGGAACTTGAACGTTCCTCCGTGTGGCGTCGTAAATTCTAAATCTCAATAATTACGGTTGATTTCTCAATGTGTTGAAGGATGCTTGCGGGCAGAAGTTCACAAAGACAAAAAGGACATATTTCTTGGTGTAAAACATCCATTTTCTTTGACAGTAGCTTAGAGGAACTTGGGTTGTGCCCTCTCACTCATGTGTAGCAATATTTTCACCGACTCTTAGTTCCTGATAAAGCACTGATGCTTTGCCCAAGCAAATAGTCCTATCTGCCCAACGGACAGAGATTACAGCACTCTTGGTTCAGTTTTGCTGGCATGTAACATGATCCTCAATGAGCCGTTAATGTTTTGACACGACTGATTAACTAAGACTCCCCCGATTAAAGCAACGTGCAGAAGGAAGTGGGATTTTGGGGGGGCTCTGCATCTGTGACAGTGTGTGAAGGGGGTGGCGGGGGGGTGGTCTCAGAGGATAGCCGTTGTCTTTCTCGGAAAAGTGAACTTGCTCTCACCCAAGAGACAGATGAGCAATGTGTTAGGGCCTTGTGGTTTATGGACAGAACACAGTTCTCAGGCTGCTGGGGTTTTCACTGGAATAAAAGAAGAAACTCTTTACTCAGAAATAACTGACAGTTGTGTCAGTTCACTGTGACACTTACTGTAGTAGTCCAAATGTTAAACTGTCAAGCAACGTGAGAAAAGGGCCTCGTTAAGAGGCGAGAGATTTGACCTCCGAAAATGTTTCAAGTCATTTTCGTGAGGCAACGTTTCACCTCTTCATATCCTTTCAATCTTTACTGCGGCGCCTTCGGTCATCATAAAATATATTTCACAACTTCAGCTCCTTTCTGCCCGAGCTGTGACAACATAAGCCACATGAGGACAACTGCCCTAAAGCCCTCAGAGCGATCGGGGGTCATGAGATGTTCTCTGCGAGGTGTGACCAACATCATAATCTACTTCCTCTGCCGCCTGTCCTCATACGGCTGTTAAGTTCCTCTGTTAGGGGCCCATGTGTGGAGCTAACAGTGGACTCTTTGACGGACGAACACAAAGTTCTGAGACTTCTTTTTTCATTCGTGAAGAAATTATCCAGCATTCAGCCTCGTTTTCTACTGATGCTGAACATGGGAGACCTCACATAAGATCTGGTCTGAAGCTCACAAGATCTGCTGCTAAAATGATGCCAGTTACAGAGACTCCATCGCTACAGTTGCTCCCCTCTTCTGCTCTGGAAAAAACAATCAAATGCATCACAACACATGAGCAAGTGTGGTAATGTCGCCACAGACACCAGCTTAAAAACCCCGTCATACACGAAATACAGAGATATTTATCTCGTGGTGATCGACTTAATCAGCAATGTGTGAACTCCTTTGACAAGAGCTTGAAGCTAACGGACGTTCGTTATGTGGAAAAACACTGCAGGTTTAGAAAGGGAACTATCCTTAAATAGAAAGATCAGGATTTGTACTTGCTTCATAAATACATTCTCATGTATTAAATCAATAAAGCTATAGTTTAGCTACACATTGGTGGTAGTTGCAGGTTTCTAGCGCTATTCGTTACCGTACAGCAGCCAGGAAAATACTAAAACACGTTTAAATCAGCTAGATCCACATTTTTATTTGGATCCGCACTAAATTGGACATACTCATAGATACCAGCCCTCTAAATATGCCATTTTTAATCAAGATCCATGCATTATTCCATGGAAAATTGATGAAAATGTCGGAAAAATACCCTATCTCGCAATGTTAAAGAGTTTTAAAAATTCCTGGATCCGCCCCTTAATCACTAATTTTATGTGTTATTCCTTGGCCCATGCCCCATACTTCCACCAAGCAAACAAGCAAGCAAACAAACAAACAAACAAACAAACAGACACAAGTGAAAACATAGACAGGCTTCAGGTAGAAGCACTTGAAACAAATGCCTGAATATTTCATTTATATCTTTGCTAACCTGTTGCAATGTTAGCAGCCTTTTACATAATATAGACATGATTGTCTCTCATGCTAAAATGCTAATTAAACATAATGTTTAATGCCAAAGGGTGTACGTTGCAAATAAAGTTGGATGAGGTATAAATGGACATACTGTACAAAGTGTCTCCCTAATGTAATATTTCCACTCTCAACAACAATATCAAAAATGCGGGAACACACACAAGACTTACATACAGTACATCGCCCCAGTGCATGCTGGGAGGCTTCCCAGCACTGAATGGCAAAACCACAGCTGCGTCTTCTGTCTGCGACTGAGCTGCAGAGGAACCAGAAACAAAGTTGCATCTGTTTAAATTTCAGGCTCCGACAGTAAAGGTTCTCACACGTTTAATGATCAGTATCAGATTTGATATTGAAACAGCATTTTCAATAATAAAAAAGTTCAACTCTGCGACAACTGAGCGACCCATTTTTAATCAAGTATGAAAATGATTCGTGTGCTATCCACACAGTAAGAGTGGAAGAATTCCAAACAGTTCAATGCAGAAAAAGTTAAGACATATTTTAAAAATGTGCACAAAAAGTGAACGGAAACACAAACAGGCACGACTCTAAACTGAAACATGTTTCATGCTCTGCGTTCTTCTCCTAGCGCCTTCATTTGGGCACACATCATGCATTATTAAAGTACTTCTCTTCTGCACCGAATGAGATGCCTCACCTCCTGATTTCTATTGATATAATATATCAAAATACAATTAATTAATAATAACCTGAGCTTCTTAAACTTTAAGCAGGATAAAAAGCTCGTCTGTCTCACTCTGTGCACTGTGCGTCCTTACTGCAGATAACTCCAAATGAATAATGTAAAGAACAGTGTTTACGACAATGGAAATGAAATAAATGAAATGAATTAAATATATGCACTCAAATATGGTATCAAACCCAAACAAAACAAAATCTACATTTATACAAAACAAATTAACAAAACATTACCAAAAGGGTATTTGATTGAAGCACCATCCTCAATTCTAATATTTAACATAAAATCTAAATCTGAAACATCGCTAATCATGATATAAGGGTGAGGATGAACTGGAATTTGTTTTCCACCTAAATATCCTCCAATATATCGTGAACTTAAAATCTTATTCAAGTATCAGGAGCTAAATGTAGCTAAAATATCAAAAGTAAAAGTGCTAATATAGGCAGTAGGATGATCCCTGTTTGTGTGACATGTGTATCACTAAATTATTGTTGTATTACATGCAGCATTTTATGTTTTATCTGGTCATACTGTTGGGTTCTTTTAATCTATGATGCATATAACCTTGTAGCCTATGTAAAACCTTGATCTTATGACTGTCAGAGATAAGTAGTGGAGTAAAAAGCAGGTGTGAAAATGGTTGTTCTCCCTGAGAAGGGATTCATTCCATCTGTATATGAGAGTTTCCGTCTCAGCTGATGACGGAGGGTCACGGTGGGAAATCAGAACAAGGTCGCTGCTGCTCACTGAGAAGGTCACAGGGATGAACAGGCAGCTTTTCTGTGAGCGTTAACGTGTTCTACAACCACCTAAAGAAACTGCAGCACAAGCTACGGGCACCACTTTCACATTTTTACTACTCTCTCCCTGAAGGAAAGCCCACCCAAGATTAAACCACTTTATTCCCCCCCCCCGCGCCGCCTGCCTCCTTCACTCCCTCCTGTTTCCTTCCTTTCCCCATGTCTGTTAGTGCAGTGATGCTGCAGAGGACACACCCATCCATACTCTGCAGCCTCTCTCTCTTTGACCCTGAGAAGTTCTCAAGCGCACTGCTGATGGTGCTGCAGTGCCCACCCAAGAGTAGCCCACACTTCTCACACTGAAGCACTACTGAAAAGAGGAGAAAGAAAAATAAAGGTTACTGGGCTGAAAATGAATTGAAAGGATTTTTTTTTATAAAGGAGAATAAAAGGAGAAAACCTTTAATGTGGAAAAAAAAGAATGGATCAAAAAAAGCTACATTCAGTGAATATGTAACAATGTCAAACGCAGAAGTCGATATTATGCTTCTGAGAGAGGGAAAAAAAGTATTGTTTTCCACCAATTCTTATCTTTCATCAGGTAATCTATCATGTTAATGTTGAATCATTACTGCTCAATGGAATAGTTTGACATTTTGGGAAAAGATTGATAGCACTCTCATTTCTGTACGGTAAAAATGTCGCTAGAGTCAGCAGCTGGTTAGCTTAGCATAAAGACTGCAAACAAAGGGAAACAGCTCGATCGATGAGGAGAAGAAAAAAAAAATCCACTGACCAGTATCTCTAAAGCTCATGTTGGTTGCCTCCCATCCACAAAATAGTTGTAAAACTATAAGTTGGTGTTTTACACTTTGTTTTATATACAGATTTAAAAAAACAAACAAACTAGATATGTGTTAGCTATTGAGGTTTAGAGGTGCTGGTAGGTGGATCTGGTTAGCTTTGGACAGAGCCAAGCTAACTTGCCCCGTTTCCAGGCTTTATGCTAACAGAGGTGTTCAGCTTATGTAATCTTTAACACCAAATATACCAAATGAACTGACTACACTCTATTATTGTCATTGACCAATAAGTGTGGTAACGGCTGCAAAAGGAAATGGTTGATGGACCTTTTATACCATATAAAATGCTTGTACAAGCCTGGTTTTATACTTAAAGCAACACTGTGGGATAATGGGTATTTTTTGCTACTGGGGTCCCCCTACAGTTGGGGAGTGTAATTCCCTTTTACGCCACTGTCGTAAATACAAATCTCGCTTTGAGTTCCCCTCATAGACAGCGGTACATGTGCATTTGTTGACAAGCTGAAGCCTACGTAACCGTCAAAGACAAGGAAACCTACGTAAACAAAGAAACGTACACAAAACATTACGTGAACAAGAAGAAAGTGCAACAACACATAGCAAGCCAGCTAGCGATAATAAGTTATTACTTAGTAGTCCAGCAACAAGAAAGCGAGCTTGGCGTCTGTCTTGCATGTTTTCGTGTCTTTTAGCTCTTGCCAACGAGTAAAAGCCTCTTCGTCGCTTCCTCCGACAAAGTCTTCTTCAGTCTCTTCGACGCTTCTGCCATTAAAACATACTGAGAATAGTGAGCTAGCTTCTTCTTATAGCTAGCCGAAAATAAGGTGTAGATGTTGGTGTGCGACGTGGTGCCGTAAAGCATTAGTGTTCTCGCGAGAGGTTTCAAGGACGGTCCGGCAAAGTTACATAGTGCAACACCAGACGATCCGGGCCCAATGTGGCAATGACGGAGGCGCCATTCTCCCTGTTACAAGTCAGCGTACAATCAAAATGATTTTGAAGCTGTTATTTTAAGGTAAAATAGTTGCTTTAAACCTGCATTAACTGTTTTTTAGGCCACTTGGGGGCAGCAGAAACTAGGTTGTGACACAACATTGACATATTGTCAGCTTTTAAGCTGATAGAGCGAATTTGGGTAACAGTTCACAAGTCCAGTATATAAAATGAAAGTCCAATATTTGTTCTTTTAGCTCCAATTTTGGTCTAACAACTAATGAGCTAAATATCTGGCTATTTAGCTGCTATGTTCAGCAGCTCAGTCTACCTGTCGTTTGGTGCTGAACTGAAAGTGAACCAAAACTGTAAGATGTGGGCTGGACAGCTGAACCAAGTTTTGGGGCATAATTCTATGTAGGTTCATGTTGTAAGCTACCCGGCTGCTGGCAGTAGCTCCATATTTATCGTACAGACGATAGTGGTATTAATGTTTCTGTCAAACTCTCGGCAAAAAAAGTGAACAAGCATTTTGTCTAACCTAATATCTTTGCTCATTTCAAAGAAAATAAACTTCCTCTGTGTGTCATTGTTAATTATTCAAGCTATGAGATCTCAATGTCTTTCCTAACTTCTTGTGGTTAAGCATGAAAATATGTATCTCACCATTTTTCACAAACCTTTGCAATAAAACTTCCTCTCAACAACAATGTGAGATAAGAGGACAAACAAGGCGGGTTGTAGGAAACAAGAGTTCTCCTTTTAATCTCTCCAGCCACAACATACTGTCCATTTACAGTACAGACTCCCAATTTTAATTTGATTTTGCACACATCACAGTTTAAAGTTTTCAAATAAAAAATACAACACAACTATGAAAAAAAAGACATACGCACAAATTAAAACCTATAAAAAATATAAAAACAGTACTCTTCCAAAATCTCATTTCAAGTACCATTTCAATAACAAAACATTTAATAATGCACAATAGAGCAGACAAATTAAACTGAACCATTAGGGGTTTTTTTTAAATAGAGGGAAAAGACATTTTCATCATGCAGAAGATGTAATATTAAATAACGAATCAAACAAAAATAATATATACTTCTCTATATATCTCTCTTTTAAATTTTTCAAGTCAAAGCACTCCTGTCCCTTATATAGGGAAAAACAAGATGTTTAAAAAAGACCAGAGGATCCACAATGCTTTCATTAGCTGCCATTGTAGCATGGCCTTTTATCGAAAACATTACATCTCAGCAACGTCTTTTTGGCACAGAAAAAGACGTTCATAATGGCAGTAGCATTTTGCATTATAAAAGTGGGGCGGAGCCGTAGCTCTTTTTCCATTAGAAAATAAAAAAGCAACAAAAAAAAAAGTTCTGTGCACCGACATCAGTCAGGAGAGTGGCGTCTCCCCCAGCAGGGTGCGAGGCAAGCAGTTGTAGCAGCAGCTCAGTCCTACTGCAGCATGCTCTTGATAGTCTTATTGGTTGATTCATCATTCAGATGCTTGGTTGTGTACCTGCAGGTGAGAGGCAGCATTCAGATCATTCACTGAAGTAAAAGTACCAACACAACAATGTGAAAATACTCCATTGCAAGTAAAAGTTCTGCATTCAAAAGCCTATTTTAGTCAGAGTGCAGTAGTACTTTATGAAAATTATACTTGGGGCAACTGTAACTGATATATTACTATATATCACATTATTCACTTGTTAATACTAAAGTGGAGCTAGTCGGGCTGCAATCAACATTTTCATTATCGATTAATCTGAGGATTATTTCCTCAATTAATTGATTAAAATTGTGAAAAACATCCGTAATAATTTCTTCGAGCCCAATGTGACGTTTTAAAATGTCTTGTCCAAAACTGAACATTTTGACAAAGAAAAGCTTCAAATCCTCACATTTAAGAAGCTGCAACCTGCAAACATTTGGCATTTTTGCTTAAAAATATCTCTAATGATTATTAAATTACCAGAATAGTTGGCAAATAATTTTCTGCTGATTGAGTAATCAATAAATTGAGAACTCATTGCAGCTCTAGGAGCTAGTTTAACTCCTTTATGTACAGTTAGGTAGTTAAGTCCAGTGTTCGCAAACTAGGGGTCAAGCCTTTTTCAAACAGTCACGCTGATTAATGTGAGGAAAAGAGGAAAGACGTTATGCTACACAAATTCTTGTTGTTTTTTCTCTGATCTTCTCTAATATTGGATAATTTGATCTCTTTTGACCTTTAATTGCTATTTAAATAAAATCATCTGACGGAAAAATCACTCCTTAATGTAACTGCTAACAGCTCAAAGCGAAAGGTTGGGAGTCACTGGTTGAACTATGTATTTTATAGTGAAGTAGGCCCCACTGTAGCTGTCAGATAAATTATAGTGGACTGAAAAATATAGTATTTCACTTTGAAATGTAGTGGAAATACTAAAGTAAAGGACAAGTACATCAAAATTAGTACAGCACTTGAATAAATGTACTTAGTCAACAACTGCGTGAATCCTCTGCCTCTTTCAAATCCGATTTGTAACCGCTGAAAGAAAATCTGGCGACTTCTGCATGCGAGTGACCTCATGCCACCGGGTAGCGCCCGCCTGCCTCGGGTCCCGGTGCAGAGACAGAGATACAGATGTGAGGTCACGTCAGCTCGAGCAGCTGTGAGTGTTGGGGCGAGGCGGGTAAAATTAGGGAGACTGTAAGGAGGACGAAGTGTCACATGTAATCTGCCTTTCTGGAGAGGCTTCAACACCTAACCCGAATCTAGCACAGAGGGCTCACAGCTGACCGAATCGCCCCGCTGGACTGTGCAGAGGATGAGTCACCGTGCTGTCTGCTGCTCATGAACAGGCACCAACATCATTCAACTCACAGCATGAGCAGCAGCCTCGTTTTCAATGGGAGCTGCAACTGGAGGGTTGAAAAGAGTGTTTCCTGCCAGACTGTAGCTATAATCACATTACATGCTGGGCTGTCGGGGTAAAAATACAAATCGATTTCAACATGAGCTTACCTGAGAGCGTTGAGGAGGCCTTCTACACTGTTCGGAGGCTGATCTTTGAGGACTTTGATGCAGCCTTTCATCTGTGGAAAAGAAACAGGCTGTTAGCCTTACATAGCCAGCTGTGAAGTGAGATAGTGAAGCGGGTGTGGCTGTACTCACGTCGATTTTGGATGACTTTGCGAAAGCCCCGACAGGATGCACGTAGTCGTAAAGGATGATGACCCCGACCATCACCCGCAGGCAGAAAGACACCGTCTCCTCACTGGTGAATCGGCTGCGGTATTCCCTGAAAGGACACGAAGCGGGGATTACACGCGTGAATACAAAGAGCAAGAACTGCAGCAGCTCTAACAACGCAGGACTTTACTCACGGCGTTTCCAACATGACTTTACACACAGTTGCCATTGTGCTCAAGCAGTCCGTCGTGTTCTCGATGGGCAGGTTCTTGTTCTGTAAAAAAAAAAAAAAAACAGAAAAAGAAAATGAGAGGATGCTTTCACATATCTGTTCAGAGTTTGCTGCTTTCTCTTGTCAGCCTTACCTCGGATACAAACTTTGTTGTGCCGTCACTTAATGTTTTCAGCATGGGCGTGGCATCGGCATAGAACAAAGATATCCGATTGGCGAGTTCATTGTTGACTTCATTCTCACCCTCCGCCTGAAAGGCATTGGAAATATAGACACTGTAAATTTCCTGCTTTTCTTTAGGTCAAGGGTCAGGGTCGGCTACAGAACAGAGACCCTGGAGCTCAAAAGGACTCAGGAATAAGTAATAAAAAATAGTTATAAACTAGAAGCATACATAAACCCCCGCCGCCCCCCGAAAAACAGCATGTTGACAACTGAACCCGGACCAGTCCATGTAACACTTATTACATTATGTAGGGATACATTTTCTTCAGTTTAAGCCTTCCTTGCAGCAAGATGTTGTTCCCAAGCAAACAAAAAAAGAATTAAAAGAGACACATCAAAACTGTTCAGGATCTTTACTGTGATGAATTCTGTTATTTAAATATATCACGAGCCAATTTTATTTGAAAGAAATGTTATCTGGAAATATTAGTTTTGTTTGACATCAAAATCTATTGGAGCTGCATGATAATGCACACAAAAGCCATTGAAGTCATAACTGGAAAACAGTGATATAAACCACCAAGCCTCTGCTGCGCCTCCTGGTTTCTCAGCTGGTTAAACTCATCCTCCTCCTTTTATAGTCTCAGACTTAACGAGACAATGAAAACACCTGCCGAGTAACAAAGAACAAGGTGTCTCTTGAACAGCCTGTTCTAAATGTGTCTGCATTTTTAAACCATCTGAACTTTTCTTGCTTTTTTATTTTACACCGACAGAATATGAATAATATTCCCAATTTCAAACCAATTCATGTTTTAACATATGATGACATGAGCTCAAAGACGTTTTATTCCACCGCGGGGACAGATGCGTTTCATCTCAGACGTCTGAATGACTCAGTGGTCTGAGTGGTGACTAAATTGCTGCTGCTGCTTCTTCTATGTGAAACTGAGCTACGAGGGAGGACAGCAGCCGGTGTGTCTTTCAGCAGTGACGGGTCCTAATGACAACTTGTCTGGGCCCATTTGCCTAATGGCACATTCTGCTTTGGAGAATAAAACCTGTCAAAACTTGGAGTAGTTTTACTTCATTCGGCACACAGAGGAACACTGTAATCTCACCATTTCCTGCACCCAAGTATCGTTTAAATGTCCTTAAAGCCACTGAATAAAGATGATTATCTGGTGAAGTGGAGCATGCATGATATAGGAGAGCGAATAGGTCTTTGAATTTCAGGTCTCTAAGCTATTGTCTGGAAAGATTCTATAACTTGAAAACAGTAACGAGTAAGCTGCTTCCTTTTTCCTACAGCTGTAAACATGAATTAATATGGACTAGCAGGTTGCTCAGTGATTTGATCATTTTGGTGATGCCTTCCTGCATCATCAGCACTATATGGAGGAATTCTGGTGACTGACAGCAAGTCGTGCAGCACTGCAATGACCCTTATTTTATATTATATGATGTCACAAAGAGCTCAGGGATAAATAAACAAGAAAGTCTGCAACTGGATCTCTTTGTCATAAGTGACTACCAGGTAAAAATAGGGTGTCTTGGGCCACAGTTTTACAGGGTGATAGTTACTGTGTTGTTGCTGCTTTTCTCTTTTTAAATCTACAATAGCCTTGATTTAGCCATCTTGATAGCAAAAAGCTGTAAGTTTAAACTTTGAGCAGACACAGGAAAACTCCCAGTTGCATCCCTGTCCACCTGGTTAATGCATTTGCAAAATTCACTCTGTCTTCACCCACTATTATCTGCTCTTTACTTGCCAAATGCTTCATGGTGTTAACCAGCTAGTTTCTAACTTTGTCTGTCGGCTGCTGGACAGGCAGTGTAAAGTGGATTTATCAGAGGTTTTTCCAACTGAAAACAGCTGCCTGCTGTGTCACAATGACACTGAGTGGAGACAGTGAAACAAAAGATGGAAACATCTTTTAAGAACCAATTAAAACAATGCATGATTAGTGCATATATATGTCAACACTAAACTTTTGTGCTATGCTTGTTTGCAATGTCATTCTATGTGTACTGTATATGTGTCACTACTGATCTTTCTGTTCTTAATAACTCCAACCCCAACCTCTATGCCCTGTGTTGTTTTGTTGTGTGGTCTCTATTGTTTATGTTATTGTCCTGCTTGATGTATTTTAGGAAGCCTTTTTAACACCCTGGCCAGGGGACTACAGATGAAAAATAGCATTTGGGCCAATTCTGGCATTTCACTCATGTATTACCATGTGTTTTTTAATCAATTTGCACTGCCCGTGCTTAAATAAACTAAACTAAATTAAAGTTGCCGACTTGAAAACCAAAACAATGAGCTGAAAGACAATTAAATGATCTGTAGAGCTGAGGGGAAGTGCAGAGTTAGGTGATAATCATTTGTCACTACAAAAGACACCATACACAATAATTAGTCAGGTGATCGATTCATCTGTTCAGACCCGACATTAACCTAAAATTAGGTGTTTCATCTCTGGAGGGTTTGGGCCATGCTTCTGATTTGGGATCAGTTTCTGTCGTCTCGCGCTGCTGCTCTATAATTTGTGCTCCAAACTCCCTGAAACTCCCGCTGCGACTCTGTCTTCATGTTGTTAGGGCTCTAATAGCCTGCAAACTTCATTCATCAATCCTGCCTTTCTACTGATGCAGTCTGAACTGCGCTGGGATTATAATGAGAACTGATGGCTTTAATAGACATCAGATTGGGGTAAAGGCGAATACTGATGATGCACATTTTTTTAAATTTATCATGGCCAGTGCCATGGAAACTTTAAAGGAATACTAAATTACAGAATGCTTTAACACTAAAAATCAACATTTTTGTATTGAAATAAAATCAGTCATCTCTGCTGAATCTGATGGCTGACGTAAAATGCTACCCTTGTTTGCAATGACGCACAACTAAATTGTTAAACATACCGTACATTAATTGGCTTAAGAAAGACATGTTAGAATAAAATGATTCATGTTTTTTTTTTATCCTTTTCAGCCTGAAAGAAAAACAGTAGTTACTGGATGTAACTCCAGTTATGAGTGTGTGTGCTTAGCCTTTAAACATGCTTCGATATTGGTTTATCCCCTTCAAGGCTCTGGATAAACTAATAGCCCGTTAGAGGGCGTAGCACATACAAAACAGAACAATATTTCAATGTAAACCAGATGATTATCACCCAAATCTGCTCTTCACCTCAGCTTTAAAGTGTGTTTCATCTCATTGTTTAGATGTCCAGTTTGCAGTTTTATTACACTCACCACTCTCAGAGCGTTAGAGTTGGCAACCATTTTTTGGCAAAAACACAAATAAATCAGCAGAAACAAACTTGTTAACAACAACATTTATGGGCCAACATTATTCAGTTGGAGTTTCTGGCCACCTGATCTTATATTCACTCTCTTTTAGCTGCTAAATGCTCCACTATGTTCACCAGCTACTCGTTAACTGTGTCTGACTGATGTTTAGTGGTGGTAGCAGATAGCAGTAACAGCTGCCTGCAGCAGCTGAAACAAGGATGATAAGAGCGACGAGAGTGAATCAGATCAGTAAAGTTGCAGCCTGTAAAACCAAAACAATGAGCTGAAAGTTGCTAGAACGCTCTCTCCGTCTCTTTGTGGGTTTATCACTACAAGCAACTCCTTTCACATACAAGTAGTCATGTGATCCATCGTCAATATAAAAACATTGATTACAGCCACTTTAGCAAAGTTGGGGTTTCTTAAATTACAGCATCCTCTTCACCCAGAAAGGAGAGGCCATAATGTACTCACCGGTACGTTGTTGATCCGCATTCGGCTCAGGGTTCTCCTATAGTAGCTGAAGTCATTCTGAATGGCGGGATTTGTCATCTGCAAAAAAACAACAACAAAACAGCGGAAAAGCTTCTTAATACAGAGAGAGAGTTTCTGTGCATGTCTGTAGGAGGCACAGCCTGCAGCAGGACATTCAGCTCGGGATCAAACACGCCATCGTCATGACAGAATGCTTTAGCCAACAAGGCAGAAACGTAGCTTTGGGGGGAAATGACATAAAAAGAACACAGATACAATTACATTTTTATTTGCTGAACTGGATTTGAATCCTCTGACACTCATCCCCCTTCACATCCACACCCCTGCTCATGCTGTCAGGAGAAATTTGGTCATTTTCCCGTTACGCTCAGACCAAGCATCAGTGTAGTTCGTGACAAGAGGGTCAACAATTATCAAGCTGACAAAAATGTATAAAGGGCCTCATTAAGGCGAGGTGAGGTTAAAGAGAACAGAGGACACATGTAGGCTTACTGTCTGATATCATTTAAACATACAGCCTCAGATAAAAGTTAACTTTCTACAAAATATGAATCATCTGGTTTCATCGTGAAAAACTGAATCCTCAAATAGAAAACGGCCAAACAAAGCTTTTTTCAAACGTCACCACCAGTGAGAGCTCATCATGTGGCTAATTATCACCAATCCTGTATGAGCCTGTCACAGTCAAAGACCCACTGGCAGCATGCTAATCCCACTACAATAGACTGGTACTCTGTCTGTGTCCACTGTATGCACGAGGAGAGACAGGCTGCTTCGACAGGGAGGGGCTGCACGCCGCACAAACACTTTAACTAGGTCAGACACCCGTGCATGGGTGTGAAAGATTGATGAATAGGCCTGGCATGCCACCTTGCACCCCCTACCTTCATGTTTTTTTATCCTGCCAGCCTGGGTAGTGGGCACTAATTGGGATGTCGCAGGAAGTCGCCTGGGGGTGTCGGGGGGTGTTTTTTTAAGTTTTGGTATCCAAGGACTGAGGGTGTAGGGGAACCAGTTCACCCCCTGTCTACCCAGATGAGTGCTCAAGCAGTTATGTTTTTGACAGTGGGCATTCGAGCGACACCCTTGCTGTGTTCCTGGTGTTTTCTGGGTTGCACATAAGCAGTTTGTGTCTGAATGAAAGTCAGATAAGTTCTTGGAAGTTTCCTCCCCTCCATCGTTTATAAACCCTGCCACATTATGCTGAAATCGGCTCAGGGCAACAACAATTTGCAGACCTCTTTCCCCGCTAAAACCCTTATTAACCATTCCACTGACATCCACTGTATTATAAACAGCAGAGCAGAATCAGGATTCTAATTAAATGCTAATCATGTGCCCACTGGATGCAGTCTGAAATTGCACAGAGCTAAAAATCAATTCGGGGGCATCAGCAGTTTGCAATTGCAGGGCGACTAAGAACTCTGGTTAGAATCACAGGAGAAGAGTGCACAGTTTACATCAACAGCTAAAAAGGTACGTTTGGGGTTTAGAAGCAGAAACGGACAGTCGTACTTTCAGCTCATCGAAGCGCAGTGTGAAGTGCAGGATCTCGGCAAACTGCTTGGCCAGCGCCTGCTCGCGCTCCAGGTGCTGAGTGGTGTTGTCGTAAGTCTCGCTGGTCAGAGATCCCAGGAGGCTGTGCAGCGCTGCTTCTGTGGGGAAAAATAAAAGATATCTGTGTCAGAGGGCAGGAACGAAAATATCAGCACCATCAGAGCCAGGCTGAAAGCTGCTGTAATTTTCGCTAACCTGTATCCGTGGCCAAAATGAGTTATGAGTCTGTATGAAGGCAACTGGGCTCGCACAGACTCATAACTCATTTCGGCCACAGATACAAGTGACCGAAATGAGTTTCCTCCGTCGGGTGGTTGAGCTCAGGTAGGGGGAGGAGCTCGGAGATCCAGAGGGAGCTCGAAGTAGAGCCGCTGCTCTTTTACGTCGAGGAGCCGACTGGTTCGGGCATCTGATGAGGAAGTCTCCTCGGCATCTCAGACAATATCGGTGCAACTTTCCAAATATGCGTTATTTGGATAAACTGACCACATATTAGGAATCTAAATGGTTACTTTCTTGCCTAAAAAAATATTAAAACTTAACCAAGTGACATATGACAGACCTAAAGCAGAAATAACCGCAGCTTTCAGCCCGGCTCCACCAATGCTGCCGGTTGTTTGTGTACCTCCCCCTCTTATAATACTGTGATGTGATTCGCCAAATTAAAAAGTGATTGACAACTGGTTCACGTGGCGTATTGTTGAAAGTAGTTTCTCTCTCAAAGACTCCGATCTGCAGAGACACAATCGAGAGTTTCTCGTTTCCTTCCCATCTCTGTTGAGAATTGCACATATGCAGTAGAAAACGGGTGCTGGCATGGAGGCCAGTTAAAATGTGACGGTGGTTACTTTTTGACATGTTTTACTTCAGTCTATCTTTCAAACTAAAGATGTTTGAGCGCTGCATGAACAGAGAAGGATGGAAAAGTATTTATGTCCCAACATCCTTAACTTACCCAGGGGTGTCATGTTTACATGAGTTATTTTAACCCAGGAATGAATGCAAATTCTACCCTTTCCTACCGAAAACAAAAGCCAGATGTTAACGTTTTTTTTGTCCAGTAGTGAAAGGGGTATAAGGGTTTTACAATCTGTACAGCGCATGACACTCTCTATGCTCACACCCTCACTTCAGATAAGCAAAAACTCCAGAAGATCAACAGAGGAGGGATCCCTTCTTCTATATGTACTGTGGATGAGGCCAATAACAGTTATTAAATTAGATCATAACCACAGCTAGATATGTGAACAGTGTCCTGCGTCAGCCCGCTGAAACATCCTGATTAGGACAGAAACAGATAATGGGGCAGCGGTGGTGCCCAAACTGCCCAGGGCCCAATGCCAGTCTGAGGGCGGGGAGGGTTTGGGGGGAGCGAGAGGCTTTCCTGCTCAGATGCAGATGAGACATGGGGCTAATTATCTCATTGGCATGAAATGGTGGGTGGGGGTTCCATTCAAACAGGATTACACTCATTGTTTTGACAGTAAGTAAATACAAAGCCTGTGCCACGGCTTGACATAGCATACCCACAGACCGATAATTAAGCCATGCATGAGGAGCATCGGCAGGGAAATAAGGAAAAGATTAAGCAAAATGTAGTGAACATCTACCAACCGAGTGGTATCATGAAACAAGATGTCTTGTTCAAACAACCAGTTTAAAAAAAAAAGAAAAGAGAAATCTTTTAAAGCCCAGAGGGAATTTTTATTTATAGATGCAGACAGTGTTTAGAATTCAGTCTAGACCCTGAAGAGAGGCTTCAATAATGATATAACCCAGAGTAGCTCAAGATCTGATGCAATATGGCTGCGTCGTACCAAATGAGCACTTTAGACAGATTTATTCTAAATGTCCTTTACAATTCTTGTTGATTACATATGACGATGAGTATGTCAACATAACCCAGAAAAGGGCGGATTTAGACAGTAGTATACTTAAGATAATGGTAAGGGGACTTTTAGAAGACGGACAGAGCGCTGGCAGTGCAGTGCAGTAAATTGAGCACGATTGCCATTCAGTAATGACTCCCATCTGCTTGGGCCAGCATTGCAGCGAAGCGGCTGATTAAAAATGGCCTTAGTGGTGCAGTTCCCCCCCCCCCCCCTCCTCCTTCTACGTCCCAGTCAAAACAGAAGTTAAGATGGAGCTGCTTTCAGGCCTTCAGAAATGAGCCACTCTAGTATGCGGGGAAGCCGGGGCAGGGCAGATGTCTGATCTCATCAGCTCACAGCAGAGCAGGCAAGCAGAATGCGGGCACGTAGGCACTTTACTCGCAGAGAGGGGACGGTCAGAGGATGGCGGGACTTCAGTGTGGTGTAGACCCTACTATGTATGGCAGATCAGACTGACTCTAAATCAGATCAGTTTCTTTCAGGAACAATGAAAACCTGTAATCTCTATTGTCAAAAAGGATTCCAAGTAGGTCTGTAGAGAGAAAATTTGTATTGTATTAAATTTCAGTCCACTTATATAACTCACACGTTTTCTTGATGACTTAAATTCAAAAATTTGTTGGTTTCAGCTTCTCAAATGTGAGAATTTTGACACCATTTTGTATTTTTATTGCTGTGATTTTTTTTTTTTTTTTTTTACTGTAGGTCAGATAAAAAGCAATATGAAGCTATCACCTTCATAGGATTGTACATATGTAGGCCTATAGCTGGAATATTCATATTTTTCTGCCTGCATTTTTGGATTTAACTCAGATTTGGGTGTCAAGTCAAGAACTAGTGGTTTGAGCAGAGAAATATGTCCCTTGAAGGATCAAGGATATCTATTTGTCCTTGTACAACACTAGATTACACAACACAATTGAAATTTGTAGTCCCTTTTGATATGGGTTTTTGACTGTTGATGGGACAAAACAAGCAATATGAAGATATCTCCTTGGTTTTTAGGTAGTTTTTGTACGAGAGAATTAATATTCAGTCAGCAATGTTACATTTTTTTTCTTTCAAGATTTTTTGGGCCATAGTCGGCTTTATTGGAACGAGAGAGTGCAGAGTGAAGGGGGTAGAGAGAGGGGTATGACACGCAGCAAAGACTGGCCGCAGGTGGGTGTCGAACCTGCGACCGCTGCAGCAAGGACGCAGCCTTGGTACATGGGGCGCCCGCTTAATATCTTCCATTCTTGGTGGTGGTGCTCTGCAGATCGCTCCACCAGCCTGCATAAAGGACTTCCAGCTTTATGCGTATCAGGCGGGACAGTGGGATGCAGAGGCCATCATGGCTCCTGAAGCCTAAAGTCAAGGCGGAAAAATAGAGCAGCAGCCGAGACTGGGAGGTGGCCTACTTTGTTACATAACAGCTGCCGCCGCCCACTGCTCCCATTGACTACCTTCTCCACGGCCACTGGGATTACAGATTTGAAGGCGTCGAGGCATGGCGGACTCCACCACTACAACCATAACCCCTCCCCCCCGACCCCAGCCTCAGCCTCAGGGTCATAAGAAGAGAAGCAGCGAGCCTACTGACCCCTCCCCCGTATTCATGCTAATTAAACAACCTATAGCCCCCATCCCATACAGAGGTCAGTGCACAGTGCAACGCAAGCAGCATGTTGAGAAATACACGGCTGAGAGGATTTTCAAAGCGTGTTTATGTAAGACTGGGGTGCGCGTTATGTGTGCGTGTCGCATGTCTGTTGACTTTTGCAGCTCAGCAGTCAATATTGCAGATGCACATGCAAACAATTAAGGTCATGTATGGAGGTTGTATCTATGTGGCGCTGTTTTAAAAGACCATTTACATACGAGAGGACATCTGTCGTGCCTCATTATAAGGCACTTTTTATTGATAGTCAATTTTTTGCAAATTGAGATTTTTCAGTGAAGCGTCACATAATAATAAAATCTGACAGGATGCCCGAGTGTGTTCCGTTTGAAAACGTGTGATCCTCAGTCTGAGAATAATAATGAGAATAAGGTTCCTGAAGACACAGCAAGGACAGATGCATACCTAATCTCTGGGAGAACTCATAGAACTTCTTCAGTTTTCCCACTAAGGGAACCACAGCCGCCCACGCCTGCTCCTGTAACGCCTCATCATTTGGATTCTGGATCGCCTGGAAATAGAAACAAAAAAAAAAGACCATTGGTCGAAATCTTACAGTAAATAACCGTTTGTGAGTTTTTATTAAAGTTCACAGTTTAATATAATTTCAGGTACCCATAACTGTGTGTATTGATCCTTATCGAGGGGGAATTCCACTGATTTTACACATTAAAGTCTGTTTACAGGTACTGCTGCACATGTTTAAAAAGTTGTTCAAAGTTCAAAGTTGTTGTGGCTCCAGTCTGATAAATTTCCTCAAGTGATGTCATTTGAGTCAGCATCCGCTGGGGCTAAAGATTACAAGTTTGAAGATGAAAAACTCTGGAGGTATGGAGTTAGAAAAAAGGGACGTTACTAGACTTCAGTAGCTCCTCATCTTTGTTTAAGGGCTGATGGCTTCATTAGCTGCTACGCTTGTAACTCAAACTGAACTGTCTGCAGTCAAGGTGCATTATGGGTAATGTACGTACCAGCTTTGATAAGGAATAAAAAGAGATGATACGTTTGGTTCTGCCGCATCAATTTAGATTTTTTGACATAACATTGTCATTGATTCTGACAATGTTATAGGAGCAGTCCTGAGGGAGAAGTCAAAATTGATGGTCTCTTCTTGTCACAGCTTCTTTTTTTTTTTAATCCACTGACCCAAAGCTTTTTAAAGGGCAAACACAAACTTAAAAGACAAACTTAAAAATTATTATAAGAACACTAGATCCAGTTACAGGCCAAACTTGCACTCCTCATGAACTCTTAATAAAGCCCTTAAACTCCCTCCATGGACTAATGCAGTATCCCTTCCATGTCCGTCCCAACTCTGCAGGAGCAGCAGCTCCGTGTTCTTGACAATTAAACGTGGATATTTGTCAGGTGTACCTCTCTGATCTCCACGCCCGCTCCTTTGTACGCCTGCAGCTCGTCCAGGATCCCTTTAGCGTCCTTCAACACCACGTCCACCTGTTCCCACACCTCCCGCTCTGCATCTGTGGGCTGGGCATCTGCAGAGGACAACAGCAACATAAACAACAAGGTCAGAACAGGGCACATTTGATTGGTATCTAATCCATATTCACACTGCACTTAACATACAGTAGAAGTAGATAATCTCATCTTTATATCTGTATAGTTTTGACACCACCCACTTTCCTGGTTGAGAGGAGGAAAATGGAGGCAGATTAGATAAATGAAAAGAGTTTTGCACACTCTTGTAGCTCTGTAACAACTCTGGGTATAGAGATGGTTCAGTTTTTAGTTTCATTTTTTATTATTTGGATTTGAGAGAGGTGGCAACACTATGAACCTTTTCCACCACCTGAAGCAACAACACTTGGCAAGTGTGATGACTGTGAAATCCTGCTCCGCTGCAGAACAAACACTTGAAACGCAGCTTGTAACAGCAGCTGAAGCAGATCCTTTTTATTTCATACAGTACTTTTAAATTATGTTGGGTTTTTTTATTCCAATTTAAAAATCATAACTTATGTATTTGTTGTAAGCCTCTCTGAGGTGTGACTTCAGGGCGTAACAAGTGGTTCGAAAATTTTAAAAAATACAATGCTTAGACTGTGGTTCATTGTGAGAAAACTGATCAATGTTGCATACAGGTATTAGTCGTGATGTTCTTTTAATATAAAATTCACCTAGAAACAGTGTGATCTGTATGAGGCATCGTTTTCTCCAAAGGTATGACTGAGTCTCTGGGTTTGCCAAGTGTGAGAATACAACTGTACAGGAGCAAGCTGTGTGGAGGGCCTTTGGCTACACAACAGCTGAACTTCACTGCTTTATATCTGAGGTGGGGGGCTCTGCTGCAACTCTGCTCTGATTGATATTCTGCACACATTCCAGCATGGAAGAGGCAGGTTGAAGGAAAGTGCAGAAGCTGGAGCAGTAGATTTGGTTCTTTTTTGCCGCGGGGAAGAACATAAAGTAAAAGATAAGTATGTGTGTGTGTGCGTGTGTGTGATGGGGTGAAAAGGGTAGATAGTGTTATGGTGAGATATTCATGTGATCGATATGAGGAGAGGAAGCAATTATTTAGAAAGAAACTCACTTTCGAAATCGAGGAAAAAATTGGGCTCCTGTTCCAGATCTGTGCAAGTTAAAACTTTCAATAGGTTCCCCATGTTACGATACCTGTTGAGGGAAAAAAAATAAAGAGATAAAAATCAATACATGAGAAGAAGAATGCAGCAGTAAAGTGAGAAGGCGGTGATACACTGCTGTATCTGTGTCACCTCACTCCTGTTCTGCTTCACTGCTCTGGTGTCTGTATGAACTCTGTGGTGCCCCAGAGGTGCCCACCGACACCAGAGTTCTCCTTGGACACCCCTCCCTCAATGTGTGTTTCCTGTGCCTATGCCCTAAACAAACCAGATGTCAAACCCCCCCAAAAAAAGTCTCCAAAAATAAAAAACTCAGTTTGAGTTTTTCTGCTTTGTTAAGTTTCTTCCCAGCAACCGCAAGCATTTACAGGCAGTATGCAAAGTAATCCATCTCACAAGCCTCCACAGGGAAATCAGATATAATCAACGTTCACATCTACACATAAGTAGGTGGTTGTTTGCTGCACATTACAGGACATGTCCAATTAAACTTTTATATTTCTGCATGACAACTTTCTTCATAACAGGACCCATTTATGAAGTTTGTTGTTTGTATGTGAATTAGACCTTGTATGTGATGCGTTGAAATTCAATTTATCATCTCTGCAGAATTGCAATGTCTTCAGGAAGTGCAATGCAGTGTCTTGGTCATAGGAGCAGAAACATGACATCAATATTTATCATGCCTTAGTAATGCAAAAATAAGAGAACCTTATATTTACAGCAAGAGCGCAGTGTGTGGCAACAAAATACAACAGCCTGAATACTGTAAGAAATATATGCAATCTATGAGTCACATTCAATAACATTTAATTCTGGGAAAATTAGAGTAAAACTGCAAGCAATTATTGATTAAAAAGCTGAAACGCCTGACTTCATCAAAAATTGATTCACCGTTTTAATTCATTTTGCCAAAATATTCTCAGGTCTCAGCTCCACAAATATGAGAATTTGCTGCTTTTCTTTGTCAAATTAAGGTGAAATTCTACTTTCCACGTGTAAACAAAGGTCTGTATGACGTAAATTTCATCATCAGAGGAAATGGTAGCTCTGTGCAGACTTCCCCACAATTCTTTGTGACCTTTATGACGTACTTGTCTGTGTGGTCATTATGCTACAACAAGCTAGGGGACATGTTTGGCAAATGTGTGGAACGCGTCCTCCAAGTGGACTCCAGAAAATATTATAAACAGATCTACTACATGTCTGTGGTGTCCACAGTTCTCCGTGTTTGTATGAGAGTATAATCCAGACCTCACACTGTTGGTTGACTAAAAGAAGGATTTTAAAGATGCAAGTTTCATTCATTTTATGGAAAAAGGTACCAAATGATCAAGAAAGAAAATAATGGTTAGTTGCAGCCCTACCTGTATAGTCTATACATTATTTTATCAATAGTTATGTATGATAATTATTCATCATTTTTTGTCTGAAAAGGGATTAAAAGACAAAAATTTTCAAAGCCCAAAGTGACATCAACAATAGTTTTGTTGTCCAAGACCAAAAAATATTCAATTATATAAAACAGAAAAGAAAGAAATCCTCACAGTAGAGATTAATTTGCTTCATAAAAATAATTACATAGATTATAAAAAAATTGTATTTTCCTGCTGATCGACTAATGGTTTCAATGGGGCAAAGATATGATCCTGCACCAAAGCAGAGCCTGAACCAGTTTGCACTTTAACAACACTGTACATTGCAAAGTGAGTCCCAT